>VDFB02271358.1:453152064-453752064 GCA_007258455.2 Sequoia sempervirens
TGGAAATTCCAACAGGCGACTAACATCTTCTCATGGTCATTCATTTACTTTATCAAACTAGGGGACGTATACTTGAAATGGAGTAGCACGATATGTGCACTAAGAACTAGTTTCTAGTCACCATCTATAGAAAAAAAATACTTAAAAGAAGTGTAACGCAAAGCTTTCTAACTCAAATATAACTCGACTAAAACAGAAATCATAACAGCTATTACTAAAGGACAAACTGTGAACTGGCCTTATGCTATAGGAAAAGACACAGGGATGGATTCCCGATGCTGCAGGAACAATACAAGGCTGAGTTTGTGTTGAAATCTATAGAAATAGATTCTAACTAGTAATCAACATGAAATGAACAGTTAACTACAACAACTTGCTACAAAATACTTACTAAGTGGGCCCCCTTAGCAAGCATCAACTAGATTACACAAGAAGTTGACTAAAAGGTTCATCAAATTTTATTCATATTCAGAACCAGGATACATCGATTACTCTGTTTGGAAATAAAAATTTAACACAAAACTCTATTGCTTATTCAACTTAATTTTAACTCATACTGTTTCATCCTCGTTCACTCACGCAGGAGGAACGGTTATTTAAATGAAAAAGACAACAAACTAACTAACAGAGGAAGTCGTGATCATAAATACATTCTGAATCTGCAGAACAGATATTCATAAATGAAAGTCTATCTACTCGACACGACCTAGAGAAAATATAGCATTACACACTCCCTAGATCAAAGGACCGTTAAAGCTTCTTCCCAAAGATTCGGTCAAAGAGTTATTACTGGAACAACTTCTTCAATGGAACCGAAATTCTTTGCGCTTCATCAGCTTCTGCTCCCTCCAACAACCTGCAATAAGTGATAGAGGCGAAGGAAAGCATACACACAAGTGACACGACATCCATTCATTAATCACATGTTAATCCTATTCTATTATCCAAAATCATAAGCATACATCAGCCATGCGGGAGGTCAAAAAGGTAATTAATGAAGTTGTCAAGCTAAAGGAATATGGAATTCATTGCTACAGGATACCACCCGAAAAGTCTTTAATCAATAGGTTTAAATAACTATTAATAACAAAAGTAAGAGTATCAAAAGTTCAAACTATGAGCATATGTAAGGCTCATCATTTTGCCCCCTACTTATCATAATGTTGGTCCTCCAACATTGACTTTCCTTGTTATTTCCCTAAAATTTGTTGGAGAAGCATGACCCTACAGTGAAGTTCCAAACTTGTAGCAAAAACCTCTGGTAAACTCCCATCTTTCAAATCTGTGGTTTTCTATTTCTTCATTGATTTCCTCGGCTTGGTAGGGATAGAGCGGCCATATTAAAACTGGGGGTTGGAAAGTCAGTGGCATCCATAATTCAAATCTGCTTTGCAAACCCATTTGCATGTACCTTTCTGTTCTCCTGAGTGCTACTGTGAAGTTCAAAGGGCTGTGAGGCTCTGTCTTTCTTAGACCAACCATCAATTTCTCCCACCTTGCCTCAATCCTAGAAGAGGCAAGTTTCCAAAATATATATTTCTGCTCTTTGAACTCATTGTATACCTGTTGTCTAATGTAAAAAAAAATATCTCTTTCCTGAGGGTAATTCGATCCATAAGTAACTGTAAGCCAGGTTCTAAAAATTGTGCATGGATATGAACTCTCAGCTCTTAGAAGAATAGGTTCATTTCTTTCTACTTCTTCATATGTTTCCAATTGTCTCCCATAATTGACCTCATTTGTAGCCCAAGACATAAGTGCCCTTAGATGGATATCACCTATATAAAGGGGTGGGTCCCATTCAGTTTCTCTAGGAATTAAATAACCATGTAAATAAAGTTCACACATGGAGTTTTTCAACCAATTAGGGGCCACTTCATAGGCATCATAGAATTCCTTGGCTGTTTCAATATCAGGATCTAAATTTCTAGAGATCCTCATTAGTTTGAACCAAAGAAACTGTTCTTTGAGGCACGTTGCATATACTATGGGTGGCAGCCTACACTCCATTATTTTTCCAGTTATTTCCATCATTTCATCAATTTTCTTCTGCATATCTTGAATTTCATGCTTTTTCCTTTCAATTTCCCTTTGTAGCTTTTTCTTTTCCTCATCCCATAAACTTTGTTGAACTTCAGTTTTGGCGAGATGACCAAAACATAAACTCTAGAATGACACAGGCTTCCAATTAACTTTCAGAAATTCCAAGTATGCAATCAATAGAGTCCTTTTGTACATAACTAAATCTGTGCAAACTTTAGTGGGAAATGGATTATCATAGGGTATTTCATGCAGTTCAAGCACACCTTCTTCTTGTTGTAGGACAAAATCTTCTTGCTACAGGATGAAGCCCTGTTGCTGCATGGGAGAAGATTGTTCTTCCTTAGAAATTTTCTCAGCTGCAAAAGCTAAGTCGTCCAGACTCAGCATTTTCCCCTTATAAACATTAGTGGGTTGTGCTACCTTAGGAACAACAGAGGAGCTTTGTGGAACATTTGCAGACATACCCAGGGAGTTATAATGACCTGATTTACCAGAGTCCTTCAATATTATGATAGTTTCTATTTGAACGAAGGTTGTAGCAGGCTTAAACTATTTCCTCAATGAACTCCTTCTTGGTAGTTTTGCATAAGGAGCAGTAGCAGTCCTCTTCCTAGCTGGTCTTGAAGATCCAGACTCGGTAGGGGAAGAAGATATTGGAGTATTAATAGGTGTTGTTGTAGGAGAGACAGAGACATGCAAAGACCCCACAGGAGAGGATGAGGCAAAAAGTTTGTCTTTATGTATGTGGGTCCGACTCAGGAGTCTGCCCTACCCCAGATGACTCACCTACAATTGTCTTTCCTTTTTCTCTCCTAGCGGCAGACCTTGTTTGCACACCGGTAGAGGACATTGGTATAGAAGCTGCAGGATTGGGCGCTCCAGGAGTAGTAGATTATTTCTTTGTTTCTGTACTTGTGGACTCAATTCTCATTTTCTTTCTTCTAGGCTACACAGGTGGTGCCCTAGGGGGTTCAGGTGGTTCAAGACCTTTTCAGGCAACAAACTCATTCCATGAAAGAGTTGAAACATCCCGTAAAGATCATTCAGTCAAAAGTTTTATTAGGGCATGATGTGTGACAGAGTTTTCCTTACCCTTTTGGGTTTCGTGTGCACTATTTTACAAAAGGTTTATCAAGAAATTCAGAACATTCACTACTATTCCATGTCTCATATGACTTAACAATTTGAAATGATATGAATGTAGGTAAGAGAAACGCCCTTCACAAGTTAAATACCTGATAATAAAGATGGTGTACTGAGAGTATGGATAAGACAGGGACATTCTTTTGCACCCTTGCTTTGAGATTTCCAAAGGCCCATCAGTTGGTAGGTTAAAATCTGCCCTAGCAGAGATAGCATCCCTTGCAACAGGAAAAGTTTCGCCAACTACCAGTAATCTAGTAACTTCTGCAATTTTTTCCTCTGTCACAGCCACTGCCAAGACCCATACTGTAGCCTCATTTTCTAAAAATGTTCTTAAGAATTCGCCCGCAGCCTCTTCATCAAAAGAATCAATTCTCAAGAAATAATTTAACCATCCACAATTAGCGAATGCTTGTATTAACTAAGGATCCTGTGTCAACACCTCATGAGCCACAGGCTCGTGCCTCACCAGTTGGCCACCCATGATCAAAAACCCTTTAAACAAAAACCCAGACTGATGTTGAAAGCTTGCAAAAGACTCTTCTTCCTTACTGCACTTCTTTTTTCCTTACCAAGAATAACAACTAGATATTTTCATAAAATAATTTTAATAACTACTTAAACTAAGTAGTTAGCTTGTTCTTAGGATATGGCTTCACAATCATACTTTAGAAAGTACAAGAACATAACTATTTTGGCAAACGTAAATTTGGCATAGGAAAATTTCAAATTAGAATACCCCCGCCCCCTACTTAGCATTTGACATGTGTCCTCACATGTGCAAGGTGATAAGTTTAAAGTGTGCAATTATGGCTGACATATACATTACAATAAATGAAAAAACAAAAAGAATAAATTATGCGATAATGAAAAGATTTCACGTACCTTGAAGTCAGTTCTCGGGCATGCCGTAAAGGACAACAGCGTATCATGAAATGATAGCTGGGAGATTTAATGCTTGAATGAGGCAGAGTGGCAATATGGATGACGTGGCAGATAAAGTAATGAATGATGTGATAGATGAAAAGAAATGGAGAAAAGTGGTTTTCTTTTAAAAAAAAAGAAAACTTTATTATGGGCGGTCAATGCAATACTTAAAGAGAAGTTGTAGGAAAAAGGCCTAAGCCTTTTGCTGCAGGAAGACCAGTCGAATCAAAATTTTTTAGGAACTCTTCCTTTGATGTCGGCTTATGATATAACCACAGTCGGTGTCCATTAGCTAGCAATTTGAAACGGACTGGATCAATTGTGGCCAGCTGTACGGAACCATTGTCAAACACATTCTCAACTTCATAGGGACCGAGCCAGTGGGTGGTGAGCTTACCTTGGTTTTCTTGATACCTGGAATCATATAGCAGAGCCCAATCACCAACAGAGAATTGCTTGGTTTTGATGTGTTGATCATGCCATTTCTTCCTTTACTGTTGGACAGCTTTTGTATGCTGCAAGACAACTTTTCTCATTTCGTCCAAAGCATTCAGCTATAGGAGACGTTCCTTCTGTGCTTTAGAAATGTCTATATTGAGTTCAAGAGATGTCCTCAAAGTTTTATGTTCAAATTCAATGGGCAACATGGCTATTTTCCCATAAAGCAGTTCAAAAGGTGTAAACCCAGTTGTTGTCTTCCATGCAGTTCTGTAGGCCCAGACTGCTTCAGGAAGTCTACTGCTCCAATCTTTCCTATGGAGCTGCACTGTCTTTGTTAGAATTTCCTCTATTTCCCTGTTTGTAACCTCGGCCTGACCATTGGCTTGAGGATGATAGGGGCTAGATTTCCTATGCTTGATTTTATAGTCATTCATTAGTGCAATGATCAAATTGGACATGAACTGAGCTCCCTGATCAGTTACAAGCTCTCTAGGAACTCCAAATCTAGTGAAAAATTTCTTATACAAAAATTCAGCAACCTAGTTATCATGAGCATGAGTCATTGCCTTTACTTCAACCCACTTTGTTACATAATTCATGCAAACCAGAATGTATGACTTACCATTGGATGGTGGATCAATTGGTCCAACAAAATCCATTCCCCATTTATCAAAGGGGGTGACTATTACCTATGGATACAGTGACATTTCATCTGACCTGGTTGGTCTTCCCACACGTTGGCATCTGTCACATTTCCTTGTATAAGCTACAACATCCTTGTGTAATGTTGGCCAATAATATCCTATTGTAAGAACCTTCATTGATGTTCTCTTGGCGGATAAATTTCCCCCACATGGTTCATCATGGTAAGCATGCAAGATATCATAAGTCTCATCTTCTCTTACACATCTGCGCATAACTTGATCAGGTCCTATGTAAAATAGACAATTTGCAATCCATGAAAAGTTAAAACTTTTCTCAAATAACAGTTTATTTTCTTTTGGGGAGAAGTGAGCTGAGCTGGTATTCTGCTTACTGCTAGATAATTGGAAATGTCTGCATACCATGGAGTGTGTGCAGCAATGGAAAACAGGTGTTCATCAAGGAACCTATCATCAATGACTTCTTGTTCAGTAGGTGCAGTTGTTTAAAGCCTTGATAAAAAATCAGCCACAACATTAGCTCTGCCTGGTTTATCAATAATTGTAATGTCAAATTATTGCAACAACAAGAGCCATCTTTCCAACCTACCAGAGATGATAGGCTTGTTCATCAGATACCTGATTGTTGCATGATCGGTGTGGACAAATATCTGATAACCTGTGATATAATGCCTAAATTTATTCAAATAATACACTACTACTAGCAACTCCTTTTTTGTAATAGTGTAGTTTAGCTCAGGACCTTGAAGGTTTTTGCTGATAAAATAGATACCTTGCTCAATTGAATTTTATTTTTGGGCTAAAACTACCCCTATACCAAAATCATAAGCATCTGCATGGATGTGAAAGGCAGAGTCCATTTTGGACATTGAAGAACAGGGGCTTTAGTAAGCAAGTCCTTTAGCTGCAAGAAATATTTTTCACAGGCCTCTGTCTAATCGAATGCAGAATCCTTAGTTAATAAGGCATATAGTGGACTAGCAATTTTGCTGAAATCTTTTATAAACCTTCTATAATACCCTGTATGACCAAGGAAGCTTCTGATATCCTTTTGTTTTGTAGAAGTTTGTAAATTCATAATAACTTCAATTTTAGCAGGGTCAACCTGAATTCCATCCTTGGAGAGATGATGGCCTAGAACAATACCTTCTTGCATCATCATAAAACACTTTTCACTGTTTAGAGACAATTTTTTCTCTCTATACCTTTCCAATACTTTTTCTAAATTCACCAGTGCTTCTTCAAATGTAACCCCATAGGTAGTGAAGTCATCCATATAAATTTCCATACAGTCATGAGATATATCAGCAAAAATACTAATTACTTCTCTCTGAAATGTTGCTAGCGCATTGCATAGACCAAAAGGCAAGACTGAGTAAGCAAATGTTCCCCATGGACAAGTAAAAGTGGTCTTATCTTGATCTTCAGGGGCAATTTTTATCTGATTGTATCCACTATAGCCATCCAAGAAGGAGAAATAGCTTTTACCAGACAGTGAGTCTAGCACCTGGTCTACAAACGACAGTGGAAAGTGATCTCTTTTTAGTGGCAGTGTTCAACTCTCTATAATCTACACACACTCTCTATTTTCCACCTTTCTTAGGAACAATAATTAATGGAGAGACCCACTGACTATCAGAGATTGGGTGGATAAAACCAACATTAAGCAACTTTTGAAGCTCATTCTTAACTATTTCCCTGAGTGCTAGACTTATTTTTCTCTGAGGCTGCCTAACTAGTAAACAGCCTTCTTTGATATAGATCCTATTAATATAAATTTGAGGATCTATTCCTTTCATGTCACCATATGCCCATGCAAAAGCTTTATGTTGATCTTGCAGCATTTTGAATAGGACAACCTGTTGAGATTGTGACAACTTGCTATTGATATTCAAATAGTGACCTAGAGACAATTCTATCTGCTTAGTGAGATCACTCATAGAATCTACAGGTGATGTTTGTACCTCTTGTGGAAGCAAGTTATGAAAAATGGCAGGAAATTTAGGCAGCAAACTCTCAGAATTCAGTTGCTGTAGGAAACATTGAAGATGACCACTATTTGGATCTGATGAATTACCCGTATCAAAGTTAGACTGTAGGATTTGAAAAAGTAAGGTATCCTCATTCTGAAGTTGTGAGAATGGATCAGTTTGGAGCATCATTAATTGAACCAATGAATTGGCTTCTTTAGTTTCTTCCCCCACATCTGGCCAAATAGGTTGGGACAAATTTGGTTGAGGTCGAGCAGGCAGATACAAAGCCAAATTTTTTGTGGACTGTCCATTAGAAATAGTCATATCTCCAGAATGACATCCTATAAAAGCATCAGCAGTTGCTAACCATGGTCTACCTAGGATAATAGGGTATCCTCCTAAAGTTTCCTTAGTAGATAATATTGTAAAATCAGCTGGGTACTCCCAAGATTCAAGAGTGACAATTACATCTTCCACCATTCCATCAGGTGTGACTGTGGAGCTATTAGCAGGCTACAGGGCTGTAGGTGTAGACCGAATGTTTAGGATGTTCAAATTGTCCATAGTATGCTTGGTCATGACATTAATGGTAGCACCAAGGTCAATTAAAACATTTTTTACAATTTGGCCATTTATATGTATTTGCACTACAGGACTTCCAGAGTCAGTGTACTTTGGAATGACTACATTTCCCAACATTATATCAACCAATTTCCCTAAAACATGAATTGTTTGGGGATCATTTTTCTTGCATCCAGGTTTCTTCAAACATGCCTCTTTAATGGATTTTCCATAAATTGGAACATCTTTAATGGCTTGAAATAAAGGAATTTGAATTTGTACATTCTTTAGCTAATCCAGAATGTCAAAAGTGGGTTCTTCTAGGGATTTAGATGCGGTAATTTGTAACCTCTAAGGAAAAGGTGGTTTGTCTTGATTTTGCAAAATAGGCTCCTTAGAAACCATATCATTTATAGGCATATGCTCAATAGGATCAGCAGGTGCAATAGGTTATTTAGGGGAAGAATTTGGTATCTCAGTAATTAGAGGCGGTTGTGGAGCAGGAAGAGTGGTTCTAGACCTCAAATGGATATCACTAATGTTTAAGGCATAAGCTGGATATTGGTTAGCTTCAGCAAAATACATGGGTTGTTGTTGTTGCTGTTGTTGCTACTGTTGCTTATTATTGGAATTTGACAACGACTGAGCAGGCATAGGTATTTGTTTTGGAGGGCCAGTATTTGTGGCAGGTGCTGCAGGAGGTGGCATGAGGGCCTAAGGTTGTGGCTGTGGAAGCTGCAGGAACCCAGGGGACTGGTTCTGCCATTTCTAAGAACCTCTCCATTGAGGATTTTGCTGCCAATTACCTTGGGGTGGGGTCCATTATCCTTATGGTTGCTGCCAACCTCCTTGAGGAGATTGCCATTGAGGGGTCTGATAGTTAGGCCAAGGTGGTTGAGATGTATTCCAAGGTGGTGGTGGTCCATATGTAGGTTGCCATTGATTATTATAGCTAGAATAAGGATTACCAAAAGATAAAGGGTCTTGAGGCATACCTTGTCTTTGATCCCATGGTCTCCTTTGTGCAAAAAAGAACACTTGATCATCATCACCTTCTACTAGCTTAAAGTCAGTAGGTAATTGCTTAGCTTCCAGATTAGCCACCATCTTGCATCTGCAGTCATGTTTCTTTTGTCTGCAATGTGGACAAAACTCGGCCAAGATTGCTTCAGCTTCCTCATGTTTCTTCCAAGCTTGCATAGTGTCCAGTTGTGTAGCCATATTGTTAATGATATCCTGCTTAAAATCAAACAACAAATTTGTGATCTCCATCTGGGAAACTCCACTAGAAGAAGACTTTTCCACTGCAGCATGATAACCTCTACCCTTCTTCACATTTACTCGGGAGTAATTGGGACATATCTTTATGAGATCATCCCAAGATGCTTGAGTGATATCACCGCCTCCCATCAGGTCCAAGGCATCTATGTAGGTATCATTGATTCCTCTTAGAAAAAGTAATTTCTGAGATTCTTCATTAAGAGTATGGTCTGAATTCTTTTTCAGAGAAAACAAGAATCTTGATATATAATCCTCCATACTTTCATCTTCCTTATGTTGAATTCGAAATATGTCATCACCTTTATTCCCACTCTTACAATATTCCTTGTATTTCTCAAGAAATTTTGTTTGCATGACTGGCCAACTATCGACAACACCCCTTCCCAGACTCATGAACCATCTGAGAGCTCCCTCCTTCAAGGGAGCAGGAAATAATTTCAGCTTGTGAGCATCTGAAGTGTAGTCATAACTACGACAGAGGATATCAAACTCGAACAAGAAGGTCTCTAGGTCTTATGTGACTAAGCCATAGAGCTTGGGAAGTAATGAAGAAGGAATATTCTTAAGGTTGTCACTGTTTTGTTGAGGAGTAATGGGGAATTCAAAAGTAGGAGGTTGATTCGGTGGATTATGTGCCATGTTCATCTAACCAAGTATAGGAGCAAATGGATTTTCTTCAGGTTCTTCATCAAATGGGCCGAATAGCAAGTCAACACACAGATCTTCAGCAAATGGGTCAGTATGTAAGTCTCCTTCATCCTCAAATAGGCTATAAGCAGGTTCAGTTTTCTTGGCAATGAATGGAAAGTTGGGGAGAAATCTTCCTTGAGCATCTCTCCTTCTATGCATGCAATGAAAAGGAATGGTATTTTAAAAGATTTTGAAAAACTGACTAAACTACTGCTAATGATGACTATAACAAGTTCTTAGATTGACACCGTCCCCGGCAATGGTGCCAAAAATGGTCACGCCCACAAAAGGATATAAAAGTCATAACATAACTAAACCTAGGAATTGGACATTCCAATAGGCGACTAACATCTTCTCATGGTCATTCATTTACTTTACCAAACCAGGGGACGTATACTTGAAATGGAGCAGCATGGTATGTGCACTAAGAACTAGTTTCCAGTCACCATCTATAGAAAACAAATGCTTAAAAGAAGTGTAATGCAAAGCTTTCTAACTCAAACATAACTCGACTAAAACAGAAATCATAATAGCTATTACTAAAGGACAAACTGTGAACTGGCCTTATGCTGCAGGAACAGACACAGGGATGGATTCCTGATGCTACAGGAACAATAGAAGGCTGAGTTTGTGTTGAAATCTATAGAAATAGATTCTAACTAGTAATCAACATGAAATGAATAGTTAACTACAACAACTTGCTACATAATACTTACTAAGTGGGCCCCCTTAGCAAGCATCAACTAGATTACACAATAAGTTGACTCAAAGCTTCATCAAATTTTATTTATATTCAGAACCAGGATACATCGATTACTCTGTTTGGAAATAAAACTTTAACACATAACTCTATTGCTTATTCAACTTAATTTTAACTCATACTATTTCATCCTCGTTCACTCACGCAGGAGGAATGGTTATTTAAATTAAAAAGACAACAAACTAACTAATAGAGGAAGTCGTGATCATAAATACATTCTGAATCCATGGAACAAATATTCATAAATGAAAGTCTATCTGCTCGACGCGACCTAGAGAAAACATAGCATTACACACTCCCTAGATCAAAGGAGTGTTAAATCTTCTTCCCAAAGATTCGGTCAAAGAGTTATTACTGGAACAACCTCTTCAATGGAACCAAAATTATTTGCGCTTGATCAGCTTCTACTCCCTCCAACAACTTGCAATAAGTGATAGAGGTGAAGGAAAGCATACACACAAGTGACACGACATCCAGTCATTAATCACATGTTAATCTTATTCTATTATCCAAAATCATAAGCATACATCAACCATGCGGGAGGTCAAAAAGGTAATTAATGAAGTTGTCAAGCTACAGGAATATGGAATTCATTGCTACAGGATACCACCCGAAAAGTCTTTAATCAACATGTTTAAATAACTATTAATAACAAAAGTAAGAGTATCAAAAGTTCAAACTATGAGCATATTTAAGGCTCATCATTATTCATGATATACTTTAATATAGTTATAACAAGTATATAATAGTTTTTCATGATTGGATATGCCTTAAGAAACTCTTTAAACGTAAAATTATTTAATGAGGGAAGATATAAATTAAGGTTATTCTTTCTTACTTACCTCATGCTCATCCATATTTTTTGTCCATAAATATCTCAAATCAGATTGGATATTGCAAAGAGGATAGCTATATTTTAAATATTCGCTCTTAGTCAAAGTCATTTATTTCTTTGTACAAATTTAAAATTGATTTATGTAATTTATTTTTTAATAGTTTTAACATGGATATATGAGGAATAGTTTTAAATATATATATATACTAAAGTGGACATATTTTTATATTTTCCTAATACTAGAAAATTTAATAATACCTTCATTCCTTCTAATCCTAATAGAACTATTTTATTATACATTTCATTCAAACAATCTAGTTTCTTTCCTCTAAATTTATTCTTTGATTCATACATTTAGTTCACCAACCATTTTTGGAGTAATGTCATAAGACTCAAAGGAAAAATATGAAGAATTTTATGCAAGTTTCCATTTTATGCACCCTAAACTTTATATCATGAACTGTTTGATATAATTTCTCAACTAAATTTGTTAATGAACTATTTGATATAATGTCTCAAATAAATTTCCAATAGTGTTTTTGATATATATAGTGTTTTTGATATAATGCCTCAAATAAATTTGTTAATGAACTTTTTGATATAGGGTGCATACAATGGAAACACTATTTCTATCATACTCCATCAAAAATTACCATGAACTGTTTGATATAATGCCTCAAATAAATTTTTAATGAATTGTTTGATATAGGGTGCATACAATGGAAACACTATTTCTATCATACTCCATCAAAAATTACCATGAATTGTTTGATATAATGCCTCAAATAAATTTGTTAATGAATTGTTTGATATAATGCCTCAAATAAATTTGTCAATGAACTGTTTGATATAATGCCTCAAATAAATTGGAGGTGCCCTAGTAGAAATGTATGCAAACTATGGAAGCATAGACAATGCATGTTAATTTTTCAAACAAATGTAGTTTCAATTCAACAAATTTAAAAAAATTCACATTTAGGGTTTTGAAATTTAACAAACAAATGCATTTTGAACTCTACGAAATTTGAATTTGACAAACTTGGTGCTCGATATGCAAGTTGGGTTGATGAAATTTGGAGAGATGAAGTTGAGTTTGCGTTCGCTGGAGAGATGAAGTTGAGTTTGTTCACCGTTTGTAGATCACGTTCACCATTCGCCGCACGCACAAGCACAGGGAAAGCAACTGGTAAAAAACGAAAGTGACAGTGACAAACTCATGTTTTTTTTTATGTCTTATTTGAGGGGGTTCATTCGAACCCATGTTCGACTAAACCCCTTAAAATATTACTTTTTTTGTTTAGGGTTTGTAGGTTCGGTCAAACATATAATGTGGTTCGGTCGTGTAATGCCTAAAAATTTCAACCAAAATACAGTAAAGAACTAAACAAAAATTCCAAATTTCGTTCACTTACGCTTGCAAAACTCTCAAAGTTTGCTATCAAGCAGGCACTACAAGAAGGCATACAACTTTTCACCAGTCATAAACTATAATTCTTTTAGATAGATAACTAAATTGCTTGGACCATCATGGTCAGTTCGAGAGGAGACATGCAATCCACATCTCCAAGGTAGATTTAAATAGTTCAATCAACCCAAAATTGATCGAAAAAATTATATAAGTCACATGCCAACAATAACATATATATATCAGTAGTAATCACAAGAATAATAAGAGAACATATCCTAGGGGTCAGACCTAGTCCTTGGGGACTCGTCTCAAATAGCCTTGCCTACATATATATTTCATAGAGGCACCATAGTTCGACACTTTGAGCTTTCACAAAAATCAAGTTAGTCAATAACATACTAACATATAGGTTCAACTCACCACTGATCCCACAATAGTTTAGTAAATACATAGAATAGTAATGTATATCATCAATGCTCTCAAATCACCAGATACTATAATAAGGGTAAACAAAATATTATCATTGGTACACCCAATAATTTTGAAAACAAAGGATGACATAGACAACACTCTCATAAAATATAATATTATATCATATAGGTACAATTGACCTATTCTTAATAGAGGATATTATACCATCGAGTTCACACAAAATATCATCACTTACACGCAATTTATATGGTTTTCTCAAGAAAAACTCAATAAAGAATAGATACACCTTCATTTGAGAATATTAGTATAGGTGGACATTGATTATGTAGAAAACAAAAACAATACTCAAGCACACACAACCAATATAATGCTATAACAATCTACTATCTTAATTGTTGAAGTGGATCGAATTAAGAAAGAAAAATTGATAATAAATTGCTCATAACAACTTTCAGCTTGTTGATCACAACAAAATAGATGATATTGAAACAGCAATAACTTCCACAATACTAAACAAAATTTTAAAATTTAATATGATCTAGAAAGCGGAAAGACCAAAGATTAAAACCCAGAAATAGTTTAGCATAAATCCCAAACGTGTATGAGCAGTTTTTTCTGCAACTCAACATTTTATTCCTACCTAGTTTATTAAAAATTCATACATTGGTTCCTTAAATAAATTTCACGTTCTAATGTTGCAATTTGTTTATGCCATATTATAGATATTAGATTTTCATTTTATATCATCCTCAAAGAATATAAATGATCACATAACTAAATTAAAGGCTATTCCAACCGCATTAGATACACGTATTTGCATGCACAACATAAGTTAAGAACAAAATATTTACACTCTTCAAATACTTTGTAAAACCAATTTCTCTCTATATTGTCCTCTATTATCTTAAAAATAAAATAGACACAACAACTCACATCATTGCTAAATTTAGAAAGACTACAACTATTGGAGTGTCCTCTTCTTGTTCATAGATTTATATCTTGCTCTGTTTTTTTAGATACCCTAGAATTTATAACTCGTAAACCTGTAAAATATAATTGGCAGCATATAAGGTTTTGTATATTTTAATAATCATCACTTTCTCCTCTTAATCACTCAACGTAGGAGTTATATTTGCACTAATGAAAAGATACTTCTATGTTGAAATGCCAAGATTACTGGTTCTAGAAAATCCCCCAAATTATAATTAGTTTTATCAACATCATACTTTTTAGATTACAATAAAAAAATATAGTTCATATTATCTAGTACCTCAATATTTTCATTGAGCAACCAATTTGACTATCCCTTCAATTAATAAGCTATCAAGGCCATCCAAGCTCTATCTGGTTAAAACTAACTGAATGAAACCGAACTGCTAGACTATAGCATGTACATGTATGTTTGCATTATATATTTTGAAAAGTAATTATTTTCTTTTAATTGTCTAAATATATTTGAAATTTATACATTTTATAAACTATTGTAAAGATTTATTGATTTTATATTCAAATCTTTTGCTTTTAGGATACCCAAAGATGGTTGGTATTGAATCTGAGTTTATTTTATTTTATTTTTTTGCTACTTCGATACAAGGATCATGTAGTGAATTTTTAACATGCATGAAAAAAAATGACTTTAGTAATGGAAAAAAAAAGGGAGCATTCTTGGTGATAAGAACTTGACCCTTACATTCACGAGAATCACCGAAGAATATAAATTTAAGAATCATGAACATAAGAAGAACTAAGAACAGGGAAGTTGCAGCAAGGATTTATGTAAAAGAGGGGAAATATTTGTATGATGAGTGACATTTGAAGCTTGTATTGTAGCTCTTTGAAAATGTAGAAGACATGGAACAAAACATGATTGGTAAACTTAACGGACCATCCACCTATGGATGAAATGAAAATATCAACAAAGAAGAGCTTGAATCATTACTGTTGGCTTTACAGTGCTCAAGGAAAATAAATTATTAAACGAGCCACTACTCAAATTTGGTGTGCTTCCTTCCTAGAAGAAACCCGAGTCAGAAACTCACCCCTAAGGTACCAGACAACTCTGGAATAGTTGTTATATCTCCTTCAACAACTTTCAATCCAAAAACTCACAGAGTCTAACTATTACAACATCCCCATCACAAATTATCTACTCAATGACAATATGAGGAATAAATTTGTCAATATATATATAAATGTTTATTTTACGTGTATGGAAATAGAATAATTTAGTGAAATAATATATATGTACGTGGCCATGCCATACAGTGAAATCATGGATTGAGCTCAAGTTCGGTTCCTTAGCACAATGAATATAGTGATAACCTACTACAGTTTGATTCAAGGATCCTAAAGATCATAACCATATGGAATTATGTTATTGAATTATTTATTAGTTCTCAAGAGATATAAAGGAGAGTAGTTGATATTAAATTCATAATTGTCTAGCCTAACCTGTTATTTCTCAATTGGTTAGAAAGGATGCTTGTTTCAAATTATTCACCATACACCCCTCGTATGTCTGATTTATTGGGAAGATACATAAATTATCATTTAAACCTGTGTGAATGATAAAAGAAATATTAACAGGTTGGAATAAGGATGAATAGGTTTTCACCCATGTTTGATTAGTATACGTAAATTATCATTTAAACATTTGTGAATGATAAAAGAAATATTAACAGGTTGGAATAAGGATGAATAGGTTTTCACCCATGTTTGATTAGTTTTTTATCATTTTTTCTTTTAAGTCATACATAAAGATGTCTTTTTCACTCATTATTTTTAGAATCATTATGCTAGGACCAGTGCTACTCTACAATTTATTTATATTTATTGAATTTTGTTGAATGCCATTGCTCTCAAATGTAGATAAAAAAAAAATAGATGACAAATATGTGCATAAGTAGAAAGTAGTACCATCCAAGAATAACATGTGCTTCCCTACTATATTTCACATCATTTATTTTAACTTCTCCTGCAACTGGTAAAGGTTCTTCATTAATGCAGCTCTGCCAATGTAGGGAAATATGAACATGCTAACTAAACACAAGGGACAATACGATAGTCCTCTATCTCTTAATAATTTATGAACAACACTACATCTTTTATACCTATCTTATTTCTAGTGGGAAATTTTTTCGCTTCAAGGTTAATGAATTTGAAGTTACATCATTCAAGTAGATATAAACGTAGAATGTAAAATCCTCACTAGTAACATGAGTTGTTTGACAAGATACCTAGAGTAAATAAGATACATTCGCAGGCCAAACAAGTTGCTTGCACCATAGGGAATGCGGAGTGTTTAAACGAAATTCCAAAGGCCTGCATCGCATTCACTCCATGAGTAATGTAGGAAACCTTGATTTCCATTTTCATACAGAAAGAGAGTGAAGGCATTCCGCCCTTCCAAAATTATGCATTCACCTCTAATACATTGAATGATATGAATGATCTCTGCTACAACATTATACACTATACTACGTTTGCTTTTAACTCAAGAAATCTTATGTCTAAGTATGCATTAGTCACCCCCAGAAGAAGTCTTAGCTGACACACGTCTGAACCACGTTGGTTGGCATGTCGTTTATGTTGCTATTAATACCACTCTTTGAATTTTACCTAGTGAGTGCCTCTGATCATTTTTAATAATTTTTAACACCGACACCATGGGATATATATGATCTAGGGTACACTTGAGGCTATGTATTTATTTTTAAATCATAATAATAACTTCAATATTTAATCGATATTTGAACATTAACAACAACAATGTTATAAATTAATTATAGTTAAAATATTATTATTCAATTCCCAAATAACCTAATTGATGATTTATTTGACTCAATAATGATAATATTCCAATTAAATCTAGCTTTGATGATGATTATACTATTATTAAACATTCCAACAATTAAAATCATTATTTAGTCACAATTTAATTGTTAATAACAAACATTATCATTAACAATCAACTCCAATATATGTATATATATATGTATATTCATTTGATTTTTATTATTATTATTTAATCAACAATGGATCTTCTAGTAATAACGTTATTATCATTCCTCCACCCAAGCAATAGTAAGATCATTGCTTAATTCTCCATCGCTCAATATCATAGTTATGATTGAAATCACAAGATTTAAGCATCTCGTTATAAATAGATGCTCTCAAGTTCTATATAGTAATTATTTGATTATACAATTGAATAATAATATTATTACAGGTCTCAAGCCACCAACCAATGATAATATTGGTATTTAATCGTAGCTTAATCCCCCTCTTTTGGATATAAATATATACTTATCACCCTAGTCCATATATATATATATAGATGGATAGGGTGTTCTTTATTATTTTCTATAATAATCTAATTCTTATAAATGTAACACATAGTCACTTTATTTTCATTTTTTATTTATCTAACCATTGGTTAATCTAATGTGCATAAGAAGATAGAGTAAAGTGAATCACACAAAAGGCGAGGCCTTACATTCCCCTCCCCTTAAATTGGACTTCCTCTTGGAAGTCACTACGGATTGAGACTAAATCCCCACACAAAATCACACATTCAAAAACAACCATTATATAATAGCAAGCCTACTTCACCATATCGCTCTTCACACCTTTGAGAAAGAGTAATACACACAGTACCTTGATCCCATTCAAAACCCAATACAACCTAGTTTTAACTTAACTCTTAAATTAATGCACTTGTTAATCTAACTAGAGTTACTGAGGTATTTAACCAATATAAATAAAATAAAAAATAAAAAATAAAATAAAACATTAATGCACACACATGAATTCAAGAAGTCTCTAAGGTTCAAGACTGTAATTTCAATAAAGTACACACATTAATCTTTTAATCATACTAATTATCTTACCTTTTTTCATGATGGAATAATCAAAACATTCAACTATAAGCACACATTAGAAAATCATTTATATGCATTACTGATGAGGGCACAACCCGAGACACAGAAAATAACCCACAAACAAGAGAATAATTTTATTATTCAGAAAATGGAGCTTCTTACATGCAGAGGATCTCAAATCCCCAAGTTCTACAACATATGCAAGCTACAGAAGCTACAGATTAACCCTTTCGCAATATGCGAGCTTGTCCCCAAAAAGTTACCCAAAAATTAGAAAACCCGCCCATAAATAGAGCTCCTCCTTAGTTTGGAGCCAAAACAACATTCAAATTGAGTTTAGGCGGTTTTGGCGCCGAAAATTTACAACAAGAAGTTCAAATTTGGAAAGGGCATTTGCAATGGTAACTTCTAGAAAGTGCGCCAACTTCGCGGGGCCATAACTTTTGATCCAGGACTCCGATTCTTGAACCGTTTGAACCATTGGAAAGCTCTCGAAGTCAAGAACGCGCTCAAAATCCGCTACGCCAATTTCAGCAAGTTTCGGGGCTGATCCGGAAGCTCTAAGTGCCTCAAATCCCACTCGGAAGATTTTCAGGTGCAAATCTGGGCAACAAAACTGCAATATCTTTCCACCTAGGAAGAGAAAATAAAAACCGTGAATTGGGAATTTTATTATGATGAAAAGGGTATCCAAAAATGTAAAAACACCTGAAAAATGATAAACTTGAAATTTCACTATTTTTGGGTGATGCAAGATTGCCCTTACACCACTGGATGCTCCTGCATCAATTACTCATCCAAATTATTGAAGAAAAATTTCACAGTAGAACATTTATCTACTACACTCTCAATATACAATGTTAACAATTATCTAGGCAACCATAGATCATTGCCTATGTAACCATCTTTAACTGAATTACAATAGTTCATCAACAAATAAGCATCTTTTAATATATCTCAAAATTTCTTTTTTCCATAGAAAACACTCATATTGTTAGAAAAAATTATTTTCTCAAATTTTCAAACATGTCTCGAGAGTTATCAGCTTCATATTTTTGTCCAAATATGCTCTTAAGAGAACAATTTGCCTTATAATTATGGTACTTATACCATATCTCAATCATGACACTCATATCACGTCTCAAGGAATATTAACTTGCACCATTTGTTACCTTTTTTTTCACATAGTTCACAGGTATGCCACATCACATTTACTTACAATTTTAAACATACATCAAAATATGCAAACATCATGCACAACACAAGGCTCACACAATGGGGTTTATAAGGATGGATATTCTTGGACACCATAGCCATCAAGAAATATGGTCTCAAGGTCCTTCTCTAGGGACTCCTCCATATAGATAAGAACAATCATAGTATGAGGGGAAGAATGGATCAATTACCATCACATACCGGTCCCATTTACAACCCCTTTCAAAATAATTCTCCAGCGCATCTACTCCCCTATACGACCTGCCAGGGAACCCCCCGAGATATGGCAGTTTACAGATTTCACATTACACCAACAATTTGCAAATAAGGAGAAAGCCTCAAACTAAGTAACATAAGATCATAAACCTAAGTGTCAATAAAAATCCCCAAGAGGGGACTACAAATTCAAGAGAGAAACAAAATAAAAGTCAATTGTAGCTACATTGCAACATTCCAATCATAATTCAAAGGCGAAATTAAACAAGCCCTTGAGGCAAATTGGACTATGACAACCTTCAAATGGCTAAATAGCCTAATTAAGTAAATGTAAAATTCCACATTGCTGGCACATAATAAAATAAAACATCAATCAAGAATTATGAACAATTCATATTTCAACAATAAAATCTACACATAACGAGCACCATGTGACTTGATAAGCTAGCTAAGGGGAGGAGGAGAATGGTGGTTCTCTAACCACATAAGTATAATAGCATGCAATAACTGGTGGTCCCTGACCACATAAATATGAATAACTGGTGGTCACTGGCCACATAAATCTGCATCACTGGTGGTCCCTGACCACATAAATATAACTAGTGGTCCTTGACCACATAAATATGAATCATTGTGGTCCCCGACCACATAAATATAAATCACTGGTGGTCCCTAACTACATAAATATAAGTAACTAGTGGTCCATAAAATTCCATCCTTTACCCATGGGTTATAAACATCAAGGAATAGGCTTGCACAATGAACCAACAAGTGTGGCTCACATATGTGGGGGAGTAGGCCACGATCAACGTCCATGGGAGGATTACAATGTCTTAGCATAGATCCTTTATCAGGATTAGGGACAACGCCATGAGCTCGTAATTTTCCATTGGGTGACTAGATGTGCCTCTCAACCCCTATTTACACTAACTGGCATCTCACTCCCATAAGGGGGGAACCAAACACTAGGGGTACACATTTAACATACAAATAAGACTAACACAAGGGAATATATCACATTTCATTTAGTATATACACATGCACACACTTAACACATTTACATAAACATGCAACTAGCTAGCTTACATAAAGTCCATCACAAAGGGTACTCATAAGGGATCATACTAGACGTCCACCACCCTTATCCCAAGTTGGATAACCCGTATCTCACACTTGGGCACAACACATATACTGGTTTCCACATGACATGTCACATTAACTATCAAGAATCTTATCATTTCATTCCATATGAGTCAAGGATGCACAACATACACTTACTTTCATGACTTGGTCTACCCATAGAAATTGCCTTAGCACACAACAAAAGAACCATTATGGGGTATTCACATGTCCACAAAGAAAACAAAATTGACTTTACTTCCAACTTTCATCTTTTAAAGAAACAAACCATTTTCTTACACATAATTAAGTTGCAAAATATTCTATTCTATCATTGGCATACACAACCACTATAAGACATCTTCTCAAACAAGGCTACTATAATGCACACAAAATTTTACTTTTCAGGCATACCATGCAATGAAAGAAGAGCTTATATTTGAAATTAAACAAGGAAAGATTTACTAATGCATTATTTTCGTTACCATCATTATTATTTATTTACCATGCACACGGTTTCACTATTCTAGTTTATCTCTAAACTTTTAGTCAATGCAAATTGATTCCATACACAAGTTCATGCATACATCCTATGGTAGGAATGCAATTTCAGGACCAAGGTTCTTTACCCAATCAAACATATTTCTTTCATATCTTCAAAATAGCTTTACACCAAACATACATCCAATTGATTTTAAGACAACATGCACTATTTGGAAACACTTCATTTCTCCACAAACAAGAAAATAATTGTGTTTTCAAATCACCCCATGGCACATACATTTCGATATAAGAATTATAGTGTTTTATACTAAGTTATTCACTTGTATTATGGAGTTAAATGATGATTATTCTAGTAAATTTGTGTTGTCTACATAATAGTCATGTCTTAAGAATCATCTTACATCTCCATAAGGTTCAAGATCATCAGATAACATGAGGGTGCATTTTGTAACAATCATATCCATAGTTTTCTAGCCATTCACATTGTTTTCCCTTCTATTCTCATCCTAGATTGACTCGGTCTTCACAACAATAATTCACCATAACACGCTAATCAACATGAATCAAACATACAATTAACACATTTACTTTGCCTAATATTGTTCATCTTAAACACTTACAAGTCCTATAGGAGGGTAGATAGGCATATTCATATTTAAATCTTGGCCAATTGTGAGGCCTACCCCTATGATACATTTCGTATTTAGACTATTTTCAGTTGTGGTTATTGATTTTACTTATAGATACTTTTGATGACATGATACTTAGGCATTTGAGTTCTTATGATGATTTGACTATGGTATTTAGACATTTGAGTTCTTATGATGATTTGATTATGATGTTGCATGCTTAATTAGATGGCTACGATGGTTGACCTAAATTTATGATAGTTACTATGGTTGTTCAATTTGAATTTTTAAATGATGAACAAATGGAATATGTGAAAATTAAGGTAAAAAGAATTGAATATGATAGGTGATTAGTGATTTTTCTAATTATGATATGAGATATATATGCTATGAGAAATTGTGAAACTTGTGTTTATGAAATGGTGTTTCAATTGTTTTGATATATGAATTATTTGGATGGAAACTTGTGTATATGAAGTGGTGATTCGATGGTTTTGATACATGATTTATTATATGGATTAATGTGTGCATCGAGTGTGTAGGTACATTTTCCATGGCCAATGGAAATTGGAGGTAACCTTGGGAACCCTGAGTGAGTTTGCCAGTGAAGCCGAGCTATAGTCCATATGAAGGGACTATAGTTCCATTTTGTAATGTAATTTTTTCTTTGTGATGTATTTGTGCATGTTTGTAAATTGTTTTTAATTCCCATGTCAATCCATCAAGTGGTGAGTTGGCCACCCAAGTGGACAAACTCGGATTGGATCTTTATGGCACTTTTTGAGGGTTGAAAAGTTGAGTTTTTTAAGTGTTCTTATTGATTTAAGGTTCCTAGGACAATTACCTATGGGTCAGGTACCTTTTTAACCTATAGTTTTGGGTTAGTTTTATGATTGGGCACCCTTTTCGAGGCATTAATGAAGTTTGGCGAAAATAAGGTTTTGAGAAGTGGGATGGGGACTAGTCCCTTTCCACTCCCACTTCTCTATGATGTCTTGGAAGTCTCGCAAGTTCTCACACATGTGAGAGCACACATGGGTGAATGTGCTTGGGAGGGTGAATGGGTGAGTGACAAGTGTCGCTTCCCCATTCAAAGGAAATTCAAACTTGAGATTCTATAAGAAAAGCTAAGAACAAGGGTTTTGGGGATTCTCTTTTGGCATTCTTTGGTTTTGGACTTGAAATTTTGGGGAGATCTTGGATTTGGATTGGGGAAGGTTGGAAAGCAAGCTTGGAGGAGGTGGAGTTGTGCTCATCTTCAACACTTGCTCCCAAAGCTTGGATTAAGGTAGGATTGACAAACCCTCTTGCTGCTTATGTTGTTAAATTTGTATGCACTATGTACATGTGATTGTGTATTTGAAAATTCTCTCTTAAGTGTTGTTTTCTTTTGTTTTCTTTGCTTTGTATGAGTGTTGGGAAAAAGGGTTATAATGGGATAAGCTCACCCAAATTTGGGAAGAGCATCCCAAGTTTGGGGAAGGTTGGAGTAGGAACCTCCATGGGGGCTAGTCATTCCTCCTTTAAAAGGAGAGGTTAATAAAAAGGGTATGAGTACCCATATGTTTTTGTGAAATGTGAAAGATGGTTGGGGTGGATAAGGAAATGAGAAGGAAGCGTTGTAATGAAGGGGTGGAAAGGTTTGGTGAATGTTATTCATGGTGTTTACTTTTGAGTCCCCAAAATGGAGTGCGTAGTCCACTTCCATTCCCTATTTTGGGTTCGTAATGAACCCTTTGTTATGTGAAAATTCCTTTGGGTGGGAGTGAATAATTTGTGTGTATCTTGTGTGTTAATGTATTTCAGCTTGCATGATTGTACCTGGTTCCCAAAGTGCCTCCTAGCTCGGGGGTGGTTGGTTTTCCAACCAAAGGCTGGGAGGTGAGCACACCATTGGCCTCTAGAGAAAATTTTATGTGTATTTGGCAGGTTAGAAGAAGCTAAACAACCTTTGGTATAGTTGTGTTCTTGTGGATAAAGTTGGTGTTACCATGTCAAAGTAAATCTGCCTATTTGAAGTTAAATGTTGTAGCCTTGAAAGGTTGATATAAAGAGAAAATGAGTCCATATCTCAACTATGTAGTTGTTGTATAAGTTATGTGTAGATATCTTTGAAAGTGCAACTGTTAAGAGAAAATAACATTGTATCATTCTATCTTTGTATTTGTGGATACAGTTGTTCTAAAATCTCCAAGAGTATATGCATTTTAAATTTCAATGATTGTATTAAGTAAAATAAATGTTATTTGTAAACCATCTATTTCTGTAGTTATGTTGTCAAGAAAGAAAAGATAATAGATTTACACTCTGGTATGACTGTATACTATGTTCCTTTGTATACTTGCATTCTGCATTTTGTGCAACAAGAAAGAAAATAAAATAAAATAAAATAAAAAGCTTCTTCATTTTTGCAATGAAGAGGAAATATATAATGTGTGCTTACAAAATGGAATATTTCATTTTGTTGGCGAGAGATCCATATAGTAGTCTTTATCATTTGAAGTAAAATGTGTTAACTCACTGCAAGCGTGTATTCTTTAAGGAGAATATTAAACTATAAGTTAGTCACATTGCATTGAAATAAGAATGTTAAACTTCAGACGTAAACTATTTTTCCCCTTACTAGAAAAATAAATGAAAATGGTTATACCATTTTGTCTTGATAGTTGAGGAAAGAAACATGAAAGAAAAATAAAAAAAATTAAAAAAAATGCATAGAAGTATCCACTGCCAAGATTTTCTGCTAAACTGGAAATGTTGTCATAAGAGAAATTTACATACTGTTGCTTTTAAATATATATATGTTGTCTTGATGCAAAATGGTTTTCAATATTTCTATTGAATGCATACATAGGAATTTATTCTATGTTAACATGTAAGTTCTACCCAGTTAGTATTTGTCAGCTGACAATAGACAAAGCATTTTACTTCAGGACCAAATGGCCAAATGTAGAAGTAGTGTCTTAAACCCACATTCTAGTTGTGTCCCTCAGCGTGTCTGTAGCTAAGTTTCATTGCAGATTCAGTATAAAAGAAAATGCTACTGTAGATGTTTAGGCCACATGCAAGTTAAATAAATACAGCCTGAACGTAATATATTATCTTGTAAGATTAGAAAACCTTGAAGCTTAACCCATTTACGCAGTGAACTCGTAGTGGATCCTTGATAGGGCATCCAACAAGAGTTTGAATAGAGAACTTGCGTAGGTTTGAGTTGGAGTCGTGTCACCCCTGCACATTTAGCTTGCAGGAGGAGTCTTGATCTACAAGGAATGACACCTATCTTTCTGTCACTGCACCCAGACCATTTCCAGCTGCATAAGATCTGTGCATCAGAAAAAAAAAAATGTTAGATTTGATATTAGGGCGTGCTTCTTTTCATTATTCAAACTGGACAAAACAAAACAAAAAAAAAATAATGTGTTATGGGTTTCTACCCCCGCCTCATTGCCTTGTTACTGCTTCCCTGCCTTGAGTCATCCTTCAACCACGCTAAGTTAAGCCTTATTTGCTTCCAAAAGAACCATATTCAAGGAATACAACACACTATAATCTCTGAGTAATTATACTAATGTACATAGCAATGGATTTAAATACTAGTTACTATCCAGAAAACTGAGCAAGAACGAACCCTGGCATCTCATTCTGATCGCTGCATTTAACCTTCCATGGCCACCACCATTTCCAGCCGCCCAAGCCTCGTGAAGCATAACGAGAGGTCAAGTTAAAAATATTTTTAGGGCAAAGCATATCTTTTTTTAAGAAAAACACGGACTCCAAAATGTTATCAATCAAAACACAGCTTTAAAAAAAAAGCAAGAAAGGAAATATCTCCTTATGGAAGCCTTGCCCAACCGCCCAAAATTGCATTTAAAATGGACGTCATACTATACTTTAACTCCGTTGAATTTTCTTTGCCGTCCGAAATAAAGTCTATTTCTCTCGTTAATATCGGGGAAAGTAAGTCTTCTCTAAATGGAAGAAAATCATTGTCACAAACCAACGCATATTTTAGCATTCATGACTATGCACTTGGGATGATTCTATTTTGTAAGCTTTCTTTAAATAAAAAAAAAAAACTACCTCCAAATGTTACGCTAGGGTTCACCCCTTCTTTCCACGTAAGTGAGGTCTCTTTTGTCTACTATTTAGAACATCTTTCATTCCATGTTTAGTGCTCTTTAAAATGAAAATAAGGAAATTTATTCCCATCACTTTAGGAAATATTCCTTTAGCTTAAGAAAAAGTAAATAAGGAGAGATTTTTAAACACCTAATATTAGGGATTCTAGAAAGGAAAGTAATACCTCTTTCTTTATGCCTTTTCTTCCTTCCCTTAAGGAAATTAAAAATATGTGCATATAGAGAAATTTAGAAAGTAATTATTTGTATAAATTATTCTTCAATTTTATATCTTTTAATTTATTCTTGTAGTATATATTAATGTATTTATTTATTCATTTTTAAAATAAATTAATAATAATAATTAAATAATGTTACTACAAATAAATAAATTAAAATAGAAAATCTATTAATTAAATCGTAAATTATAAATTGTCTTCTTCCTTTCGTTTTGGGCTTTCCCAATTAGATTTAATATAGGCTTCACTGATTTTGGCAAGGTGGCTTAATTAGTGTAGAGCGAGCGAGCGTAACTAGGTGACATCAATTAATCATTGCTTATAACCTATAATTACTCATTCTCAAATGTCAAACCCTGACTTTTCTCATGATCGCTTAAAGGTATGTGTGATGGTCTCCACACACACCCGCTCATCTAAGTACCCAACCCTCACCCTCGGGTGGCGTGTTATTGATCTCGTTATAAGGGAAATGTCATTTGATGCGTGTAATATATCATCATATTGTGTATGGTTAGTATAATGATAGAAAATTTATGAACATGTGTTAAAAATAAAAATAAAAAAATTATTAGTCATGTTTTGTTTCGATGTAAATTTTGGGCATTACACTTTGGTATCAGAGCCTAGGTTCCAACACCAGGAACTCTGGGCATATGTGTTCACCATGTTAATATGTGTTATGAAATTATCATCTAGGATGCCAGCTAGATTGCGAAAGGTTCGCGGCCGCGGACGTGGCCGTGGACGTGGTGCTGGACGAGAGCGAGATGAGTCACCACCCGTAGCCTCACATGTTCCAGAGGTACCACAACATGAGCCTTCACAGAATCTTAATTCCCAAATCCTCCATGCATTAGAGGATTTTATTGGGGTTATTCATGCTCGTCTACCAGCAGTAGAGGAGGGACCTAGACCAGACCAGACACATCACTCGACTGAAGTACACAGGTCAGAGCATAGAGAACGTAGTAGAAGTCCCCCTCGCATTCCTGAGGATTATAATGATGAGGGTGAGAGGGGATCAGTCCATTTAGATCCCCCACCACAAGTTCCCAATCTCGAGGTACCAGATGAGGGTAGAGCATATCTAGATCCAGGCTATCAGATTCATGAGTTGCTACGATTGAAACCACCTAATTTTGAGGGATCCACAGATGGAGTAGAGGCAGAGTCTTGGCTTCTTAGCCTTGAGAGGTGCATGGGATTGCGTGCTTATGCAAGCAATCTAAAAGCACGTGTTGCGATACTATTGCTTCGAGGTTCAGCATCTACGTGGTGGCGCCAGGAGGAGCGCAAACACCACTTATCTTTAGATACTCTCACTTGGGAGACATTCTTAGAGCGGTTTCGAGCACGCTACTTATCAGAGCATTTCAAACAGCATCGTATTGGTGAGTTTCATGACCTACATCAGAGGGGTTTATCAGTGGCACAGTATGAGAGCCAATTTTTGGAGCTACTACCGTATGTGGATTATTTGCATGATGAGAAGCTTCTTGTCAACCGTTTCATCAGGGGCCTAAATGCAGGTATATCAGGACTAGTTCAAATGGCAGATCCAGAGAACCTTCGGGTTGCTGTGGAGAAGGCCCTGATAGCAGAGGAAATTCAAGGGAAATCCCAGGATGCACGAGAGCGGTTTCAGAACCGCAACCACACTCCACAGTCACATAGCTTTCGGCGACCTCCCCTTCCTTCAAAGGGAGGATTCAGGCCTCAAGTTGGGCCACCTAGACCACAGCAACAACAGCAGCAACAGCAGAGTCAGAGGCCTAGGCCTCAACGGGGCTCACAGGGTGGCCACTTTAGGCCATGGCAATCACAGGGCCCTCAACGTGATCAGCGTCCACAGACACAGGGTGTCACTCCAGCACGTTCACAGCAGTCCTCCCATGGGGGATTTAGTGGTTCCAGTAGGACTGGGGGACAACAACCTAGCAGGACACAGTCAGCTCAGGTGTATATTCGAGGTCCTTGTTATGTATGTGGTGCAATGGGACACCTAGCTAGAGATTGCTCTCAGGGACCTGTAGCTAGAAGACAATAGATAGGAGGTTCAGAGCAAACAGTGGGAGATGTGGGAAAGTCCCACAGAGTTTTTGCAGTAGTCGAGAACCGCCAAGCTGAGCATCAGGCCACTGTCATTGAGGAACCAGGTATGATTGGTAATATTCGAGTTTCTGTTTTGTTTGATTATGGGGCATCCGATTCTTTCATTTCCCCATCTATAGTGGAGCGTAGCAGGCTAGTGGCATCTAGGCAGAATGATAGGTGGGAGGTTGAGTTAGCTTCAGGAGCTAAGGTGCTTGTAGATTCTGTAGTCAGAGATTGTCCATTACAACTAGGAGATTGGACTACTTCAGTGGATCTTCGTGTTACTCCATTAGGCTCCTATGGGATAGTCTTGGGATGGATTGGCTTGACGCACATCGAGCTAAGGTAGATTGTCGTCGTAAGACAGTTGAGTGTGTAGATGACCATGGTACAATAGTGGAGATTACAGGAGTACAAAGGCCCATATCTCTTCGCATGATATCTGCTATGCAGCTTAAGCGATGTATGCAAAAGGGATGTCAGTTATTTGCCATTACCATCAATGATAGGACCGAGGAGGCATCAGAGACATCTTTGGATGATCATCCCATCCTTAGGGAGTTTGCAGATGTGTTCCCTTCAGAGTTACCAGGTATGCCACCTCGACGGGAGATCGATTTTCACATAGACTTGGTACCAGGAGCTAAGCCAGTATCACATGCACCATACAGGATGACTACACATGAGCTTAGTGAACTCAAATTATAGTTGGAGGAGTTGTTAGAAAAGGGTCATATCCGTCCGAGTGTCTCACCTTGGGGCGCTCCTGTCATCTTCGTTAAGAAGAAGGATGGATCCCTTCGACTTTGTGTCGACTACAGACAGTTAAACAAGGTGACGATCAAGAATCGTTACCCTCTTCCAAGGATTGATGATCTATTTGACCAACTACAGGGTGCTAGAGTGTTCTCTAAAATTGACCTCAAGTCTGGATATCATCAGTTGCTGATTTTAGATGCAGATATACATAAGACTGCTTTCAGGACTAGGTATGGTCATTATGAGTTTACGGTGGTACCATTCGGTTTGACGAATGCCCCTGCAATGTTCATGAGTCTCATGAATGGGGTATTTCGTACCTTTCTAGATCGATTTGTGATAGTGTTCCTAGATGACATTTTGGTATATTCACATTCGGAGGAAGAACATGAGGAGCATCTACGACAGTTCTTGCAATGTTTGAGAGAGCATCAGTTGTATGGAAGCTTGTCTAAGTGTGCCTTCTTTCATTCAGAGGTTCATTATCTTGGGCATATTATATCAGGCGATGGTATCTCTATAGATCCATCGAAGATTAGAGCTATCATAGAGTGGCCAACGCCTACTACAGTGACAGAGGTCAGGAGTTTCATGGGCTTGGCAGGTTATTATCGATGCTTTGTTGAGAGTTTCTCCAGGATTGCACACCCAATTACTTCTCTTCAACGAAAAGGGAAGAAGTTTGAGTGGACAGAGCAGTGTGAGAGGGCCTTTCAGACCCTCAAGGAGCGTCTTACTAGTGCTCCTATCCTAGTAGTACCAGATCCATCAGCAGATTTCATGGTATGTATCGATGCCTCATTGGATGGTTTAGGTGCAGTGCTTATGCAGGAGGGTAGAGTGATCGCATATGAGTCACGAAAACTCAAACCCCATGAGTTGAACTACCCTACTCATGACTTAGAGTTGGCATCAGTGGTTCATGCATTAGTCCGTTGGAGACACTTTCTCTTAGGACACCACTTCGAGCTTCATTCAGATCATCAGAGCCTACAGTATATCTTCACACAGCCAAATCTAAATGCACGCCAAAGGTGTTGGATGGAGTTTCTTTGTGAGTATGACTTTGATGTCCATTACATCAAAGGGAAGGAGAATGTGGTGGCAGATGCATTGAGTAGGAGGAGACATGAGTTAACATCCATGTCATTAGGCACAGATTTGAGGGGACGTATCCTTCAACACTTAGTAGAGGATGAGTGGTATAGAGAGGTACAACAGGAATTACAGTCGCAGAGAGCCCTCAAGGGTAAGTTTACATGGTACACATTAGAGTCAGATGGGTTGTTGCGACACAGAGGTCATATCTATGTACCTAAGGTTGGTGATCTTCGTAGAGTCATCTTATCAGAGGCACATAGGGCACCGTATGCAGCACATCCAGGGGTGAAGAAGATGCATGCCGATCTTCGACAGTTATACCATTGGGCAGGGATGCGACGTGACATTGCAGAGTTTGTGAGTCGATGCCTTGAGTGTCAGAGAGTCAAGGCAGAGCACCAACATCCAGCAGGATTATTGTACCCGCATGATATTCCTGAGTGGAAATGGGACACCATTTCAATGGATTTTATTGTTGGTCTACCTGTGTCTTCACGTCGTCACGATGCCATCATGGTGACTGTTGACAAGTTGACCAAAGTGGCCCATTTCTCACCTGTGCGTACGACATATACAGCACCAGCAGTTGCGAGGGTATTTCTTGATGATATTGTCAGATTACATGGAATCCCTCGAAGGATCATTTTAGACAGGGATTCACTTTTCACATCCTTATTTTGGACTTCATTTCAGAAGGCATTTGGCACCCAACTCAACTTCAGTTTAGCTTATCATCCCAAGACAGATGGGCAAATAGAGAGGGTTAACCAGGTGTTAGAGGACATGTTACACATGTATGTGATGGATCATCAGTCCCGATGGGAGGAGTACTTGTATTTGGTTGAGTTTTCCTATAATAATGGACATCACAGTTCCTTGGGTATGCCACCTTATTAAGCCTTGTATGGTAGACCATGCAGGACTCCTTTGAGTTGGGATCGTATAGAGGATAGAGTGGCGATTGGTCCAGAGATGATACAGGATATGGAGCAGCAGGTGGATTTGATTAGGCAGCGCCTTCGAGAGGCACAAGATCGATAGAAAAAGTATGCCGATGCTAAGAGGGTTGATCGGAGCTTCTCAGTGGGAGATCATGTATTCTTGAGAGTGCATCCACATAAGAGTCCAATCCGTTATGGAAAGGGCTCTAAGCTTGCACCTTGATTTGTTGGACCATTTGAGATATTGGAGCGGATAGGACCAGTAGCTTATCGTCTAGCCTTGCCACCTAGCCTGTCACGTATACACGATGTATTTCATGTATCTGTATTGCAACGTTATGTGCATGATGATTCTCATGTTTTGGATTGGGATGCCTTGCAGGTGGAGTCGGACGGACAGCTAGCCTTGGAGCCCATTCCCATTTTGGCTCGACGGACATTGGCCCTTTGAGGTCGAGAGCTGGACCAAGTTAGGGTCCAATGGGATCGATATGATGAGGTTGCAGCCACTTGGGAGGATGCCTCACGATTGAGGGCTTTATATCCCCACCTCTTTGAGAACTTCCAGGAGGAAGTTGAATCCTAGAGAGGGAGGATGTGAGGCCTACCCTTATGATACATTTCGTATTTAGACTATTTTCAGTTGTGGTTATTGATTTTACTTATAGATACTTTTGATGACATGATACTTAGGCATTTGAGTTCTTATGATGATTTGACTATGGTATTTAGACATTTGAGTTCTTATGATGATTTGATTATGATGTTGCATGCTTAATTAGATGGCTACGATGGTTGACCTAAATTTATGATAGTTACTATGGTTGTTCAATTTGAATTTTTAAATGATGAACAAATGGAATATGTGAAAATTAAGGTAAAAAGAATTGAATATGATAGGTGATTAGTGATTTTTCTAATTATGATATGAGATATATATGCTATGAGAAATTGTGAAACTTGTGTTTATGAAATGGTGTTTCAATTGTTTTGATATATGAATTATTTGGATGGAAACTTGTGTATATGAAGTGGTGATTCGATGGTTTTGATACATGATTTATTATATGGATTAATGTGTGCATCGAGTGTGTAGGTACATTTTCCATGGCCAATGGAAATTGGAGGTAACCTTGGGAACCCTGAGTGAGTTTGCCAGTGAAGCCGAGCTATAGTCCATATGAAGGGACTATAGTTCCATTTTGTAATGTAATTTTTTCTTTGTGATGTATTTGTGCATGTTTGTAAATTGTTTTTAATTCCCATGTCAATCCATCAAGTGGTGAGTTGGCCACCCAAGTGGACAAACTCGGATTGGATCTTTATGGCACTTTTTGAGGGTTGAAAAGTTGAGTTTTAAAAGTGTTCTTATTAATTTAAGGTTCCTAGGTCAAGTACCTATGGGTCAGGTACCTTTTTAACCTATAGTTTTGGGTTAGTTTCATGATTGGGCACCCTTTTCGAGGCATTAATGAAGTTTGGCGAAAATAAGGTTTTGAGAAGTGGGATGGGGACTAGTCCCTTTCCACTCCCACTTCTCTATGATGTCTTGGAAGTCTCCCAAGTTCTCACACATGTGAGAGCACACATGGGTGAATGTGCTTGGGAGGGTGAATGGGTGAGTGACAAGTGTCACTTCCCCATTCAAAGGAAATTCAAACTTGAGATTCTATAAGAAAAGCTAAGAACAAGGGTTTTGGGGATTCTCTTTTGGCATTCTTTGGTTTTGGACTTGAAATTTTGGGGAGATCTTGGATTTGGCTTGGGGAAGGTTGGAAAGCAAGCTTGGAGGAGGTGGAGTTGTGCTCATCTTCAACACTTGCTCCCAAAGCTTGGATTAAGGTAGGATTGACAAACCCTCTTGCTGCTTATGTTGTTAAATTTGTATGCACTATGTACATGTGATTGTGTATTTGAAAATTCTCTCTTAAGTGTTGTTTTCTTTTGTTTTCTTTGCTTTGTATGAGTGTTGGGAAAAAGGGTTGTAATGGGATAAGCTCACCCAAATTTGGGAGAGCATCCCAAGTTTGGGGAAGGTTGGAGTAGGAACCTCCATGGGGGCTAGTCATTCCTCCTTTAAAAGGAGAGGTTAATAAAAAGGGTATGAGTACCCATATGTTTTTGTGAAATGTGAAAGATGGTTGGGGTGGATAAGGAAATGAGAAGGAAGGGTTGTAATGAAGGGGTGGAAAGGTTTGGTGAATGTTATTCATGGTGTTTACTTTTGAGTCCCCAAAATGGAGTGCGTAGTCCACTTCCATTTCCCATTTTGGGTTCGTAATGAACCCTTTGTTATGTGAAAATTCTTTTGGGTGGGAGTGAATAATTTGTGTGTATCTTGTGTGTTAATGTATTTCAGCTGGCATGATTGTACCTGGTTCCCAAGGTGCCTCCTAGCTCGGGGGTGGTTGGTTTTCCAACCAAAGGCTGGGAGGTGAGCACACCATTGGCCTCTAGAGAAAATTTTATGTGTATTTGGCAGGTTAGAAGAAGCTAAACAGCCTTTGGTATAGTTGTGTTCTTGTGGATAAAGTTGGTGTTACCATGTCAAAGTAAATCTGCCTATTTGAAGTTAAATGTTGTAGCCTTGAAAGGTTGATATAAAGAGAAAATGAGTCCATATCTCAACTATGTAGTTGTTGTATAAGTTATGTGTAGATATCTTTGAAAGTGCAGCTGTTAAGAGAACATAACATTGTATCATTCTATCTTTGTATTTGTGGATACAGTTGTTCTAAAATCTCCAAGAGTATATGCATTTTAAATTTCAATGATTGTATTAAGTAAAATAAATGTTATTTGTAAACCATCTATTTCTGTAGTTATGTTGTCAAGAAAGAAAAGATAATAGATTTACACTCTGGTATGACTGTACACTATGTTCCTTTGTATACTTGCATTCTGCATTTTGTGCAACAAGAAAGAAAATAAAATAAAATAAAATAAAAAGCTTCTTCATTTTTGCAATGAAGAGGAAATATATAATGTGTGCTTAGAAAATGGAATATTTCATTCTGTTGGCGAGAGATCCATATAGTAGTCTTTATCATTTGAAGTAAAATGAGTTAACTCACTGCAAGCGTGTATTCTTTAAGGAGAATATTAAACTATAAGTTTGTCACATTGCATTGAAATAAGAATGTTAAACTTCAGACGTAAACTGTTTTTCCCCTTACTAGAAAAATAAATGAAAATGGTTATACCATTTTGTCTTGATAGTTGAGGAAAGAAACATGAAAGAAAAATAAAATAAAAATTAAAAAATGCATAGAAGTATCCACTGCCAAGATTTTCTGCTAAACTGGAAATGTTGTCATAAGAGAAATTTACATACTGTTGCTTTTAAATATATATATGTTGTCTTGATGCAAAATGGTTTTCAATATTTCTATTGAATGCATACATAGGAATTTATTCTATGTTAACATGTAAGTTCTACCCAGTTAGTATTTGTCAGCTGACAATAGACAAAGCATTTTACTTCAGGACCAAATGGCCAAATGTAGAAGTAGTGTCTTAAACCCACATTCTAGTTGTGTCCCTCAGCGTGTCTGTAGCTAAGTTTCATTGCAGATTCAGTATAAAAGAAAATGCTACTGTAGATGTTTAGGCCACATGCAAGTTAAATAAATACAGCCTGAACGTAATATATTGTCTTGTAAGATTAGAAAACCTTGAAGCTTAACCCATTTACGCAGTGAACTCGTAGTGGATCCTTGACAGGGCATCCAACAAGAGTTTGAATAGAGAACTCGCGTAGGTTTGAGTTGGAGTCGTGTCACCCCTGCACATTTAGCTTGCAGGAGGAGTCTTGATCTACAAGGAATGACACCTATCTTTCTGTCACTGCACCCAGACCATTTCCAGCTGCATAAGATATGTGCATCAGAAAAAAAAAATGTTAGATTTGATATTAGGGCGTGCTTCTTTTCATTATTCAAACTGGACAAAACAAAACAAAAAAAAAAATAATGTGTTATGGGTTTCTACCCCCGCCTCATTGCCTTGTTACTGCTTCCCTGCCTTGAGTCATCCTTCAACCACGCTAAGTTAAGCCTTATTTGCTTCCAAAAGAACCATATTCAAGGAATACAACACACTATAATCTCTGAGTAATTATACTAATGTACATAGCAATGGATTTAAATACTAGTTACTATCCAGAAAACTGAGCAAGAACGAACCCTAGCATCTCATTCTGATCGCTGCATTTAACCTTCCATGGCCACCACCATTTCAAGCCGCCCATGCCTCGTGAAGCATAACGAGAGGTCAAGTTAAAAATATTTTTAGGGCAAAGCATATCTTTTTTTAAGAAAAACGGACTCCAAAATGTTATCAATCAAAACACAGCTTTAAAAAAAAAAGCAAGAAAGGAAATATCTCCTTACGGAAGCCTTGCCCAACCGCCCAAAATTGCATTTAAAATGGACGTCATACTATACTTTAACTCCGTTGAATTTTCTTTGCCGTCCGAAATAACGTCTAATATCGGGGAAAGTAAGTCTTCTCTAAATGGAAGAAAATAATTGTCACAAACCAACGCGTATTTTAGCATTCATGACTATGCACTTGGGATGATTCTATTTTGTAAGCTTTCTTTAAATAAATAAAAAAAACTACCTCCAAATGTTACGCTAGGGTTCACCCCTTCTTTCCACGTAAGTGAGGTCTCTTTTGTCTACTATTTAGAACATCTTTCATTCCATGTTTAGTGCTCTTTAAAATGAAAATAAGGAAATTTATTCTCATCACTTTAGGAAATATTCCTTTAGCTTAAGAAAAAGTAAATAAGGAGAGATTTTTAAACACCTAATATTAGGGATTCTAGAAAGGAAAGTAATACCTCTTTCTTTATGCCTTTTCTTCCTTCCCTTAAGGAAATTAAAAATATGTGCATATAAAGAAATTTAGAAAGTAATTATTTGTATAAATTATTCTTCAATTTTATATCTTTTAATTTATTCTTGTAGTATATATTAATGTATTTATTTATTCATTTTTAAAATAAATTAATAATAATAATTAAATAATGTTAATACAAATAAATAAATTAAAATAGAAAATCTATTAATTAAATCGTAAATTATAAATTGTCTTCTTCCTTTCGTTTTGGGCTTTCCCAATTAGATTTAATATAGGCTTCACTGATTTTGGCAAGGTGGCTTAATTAGTGTAGAGCGAGCGAGCGTAACTAGGTGACATCAATTAATCATTGCTTATAACCTATAATTACTCATTCTTAAATTTCGAACCCTAACTTTTCTCATGATCGCTTAAAGGTATGTGTGATGGTCTCCACACACACCCGCTCATCTAAGTACCCAACCCTCACCCTCGGGTGGCGTGTTATTGATCTCGTTATAAGGGAAATGTCATTTGATGCGTGTAATATATCATCATATTGTGTATGGTTAGTATAATGATAGAAAATTTACGAACATGTGTTAAAAATAAAAATAAAAAAATTATTAGTCATGTTTTGTTTCGATGTAAATTTTGGGCATTAGACTTTGGTATCAGAGCCTAGGTTCCAACACCAGGAACTCTGGGCATATGTGTTCACCATGTTAATATGTGTTATGAAATTATCATGTAGGATGCCAGCTAGATTGCGAAAGGTTCGCGGCCGCGGACGTGGCCGTGGATGTGGTGCTGGACGAGAGCGAGATGAGTCACCACCCGTAGCCTCACATGTTCCAGAGGTACCACAACATGAACCTTCACAGAATCTTAATTCCCAAATCCTCCATGCATTAGAGGATTTGATTGGGGTTATTCATGCTCGTCTACCAGCAGTAGAGGAGGGACCTAGACTAGACCAGACACATCACTCGACTGAAGTACACAGGTCAGAGCATAGAGAACATAGCAGAAGTCCCCCTCGCATTCCTGAGGATTATAATGATGAGGGTGAGAGGGGATTAGTCCATTTAGATCCCCCACCACAAGTTCCCAATCTCGAGGTACCAGATGAGGGTAGAGCATATCGAGATCCAAGCTATCAGATTCATGAGTTGCTGCGATTGAAACCACCTAATTTCGAGGGATCCACAGATGGAGTAGAGGCAGAGTCTTGGCTTCTTAGCCTTGAGAGGTGCATGGGATTGCGTGCTTATGCAAGCAATCTAAAAGCACGTGTTGTGATACTATTGCTTCGAGGTTCAGCATCTACGTGGTGGCGCCTTTTCTTCCTTCCCTTAAGGAAATTAAAAATATGTGCATATAAAGAAATTTAGAAAGTAATTATTTGTATAAATTATTCTTCAATTTTATATCTTTTAATTTATTCTTGTAGTATATATTAATGTATTTATTTATTCATTTTTAAAATAAATTAATAATAATAATTAAATAATGTTAATACAAATAAATAAATTAAAATAGAAAATCTATTAATTAAATCGTAAATTATAAATTGTCTTCTTCCTTTCGTTTTGGGCTTTCCCAATTAGATTTAATATAGGCTTCACTGATTTTGGCAAGGTGGCTTTATTAGTGTAGAGTGAGCGAGCATAACTAGGTGACATCAATTAATCATTGCTTATAACCTATAATTACTCATTCTCAAATGTCGAACCCTGACTTTTCTCATGATCGCTTAAAGGTATGTGTGATGGTCTCCACACACACCCGCTCATCTAAGTACCCAACCCTCACCCTCGGGTGGCATGTTATTGATCTCGTTATAAGGGAAATTTCATTTGATGCGTGTAATATATCATCATATTGTGTATGGTTAGTATAATGATAGAAAATTTGCGAACATGTGTTAAAAATAAAAATAAATAAATTATTAGTCATGTTTTGTTTCGATGTAAATTTTGGGCATTACACCAATCAAAATCTATAAACTGGGCTATTTAACATCTTCATAATCAAATGTATCATTCACATGAGGTTACATAATGTTCATTCGATTTAACAACATCGTTATTCCCTTTTTAATTTAACTCTTTCACAATCAAAATTATCAAGAATGATGAAGGCGACTCAACATCCCATAAGGTCATTTCAACCATCATCACAATAAGGAGACAAGCACACAACAAATTCACACAAACAACACCACATGGGAAACATCACTACCTAGAGATTCCAGTGTTGCAACTAGGCTTTGATACCAAATGTAATGCCTGAAAATTTCAGCCAAAATACAGTTAAGAACAAAACACAAATTCCAAATTTCGTTCACTTACGCTTGCAAAACTCTCAAAGTTTGCTATCAAGCATGCACTATAAGAAGGCATACAAATTTTCACTAGTCATAAACTATAATTCTCTTAGATAGATAACTAAATTTCTTGGACAATCATGGTCAGTTCGAGAGGAGACATGCAATCCACATCTCCAAGGTAGATTTAAATAGTTCAATCAACCCAAAATTAATCAAAAACATTATATAAGTCACATGCCAACAATAAAATATATATATCAGTAGTAATCACAAGAATAATAAGAGAACAAATCCTAGGGGTTAGACCTAGTCCTTGGGGGCTCATCTCAGACGGCCTTGCCTACGTATATATTTCACAGAGGTATCGTAGTTTGACACTTTGAACTTTCACAAAAATCAGGTTAGTCAATAACGTACTAGCATATAGGTTCAACTCACCACTGACCCCACAATAGTTTGGTAAATACATAGAATAGTAATGTATATCATCAATGCTCTCAAATCACCAGATACTATAATAAGGGTAAACAAAATATTATCATTGGTACACCCAATAATTTTGAAAAAAAAGGATGACATAGACAACACTCTCATAAAATATAATATTATATCATATAGGTACAATTGACCTATTCTTAATAGAAGATATTATACCAATGAGTTCACACAAAATATCATCACTTACACACAATTTATATGGTTTTCTCAAGAAAAGCTCAATAAAGAATAGATACACCTTCATTTGAGAATATTAGTATAGGTGGACATTGATTATGTAGAAAACATAAACAATACTCAAGCACACACAACCAATATAATGCTATAACAATCTACTATCTTAATTGTTGAAGTGGATCCAAATAAGAAAGAAAAATTGATAATAAATTGCTCATAACAACTTTCAGCTTGTTGATCACAACAAAATAGATGATATTGAAACAACGATAAATTCCACAATGCTATACGAAATTTTAAACTTTAATATGATCTAGAAAGGGGAAAGACCAAAGATTAGAACCCAGAAATAGTTTAGCATAAATCCCAAACATGTATGAGCAGTTTTTTCTGCAACTCAACATGTTATTCCTACCTAGTTTATTAAAAATTCATACATTGGTTCCTCAAATAGATTTCGCGTTCTAATGTTGTAATTTGTTTATGCCATATTATAGATATTATATTTTCATTTTATATCATCCTCAAAGAATATAAATGATCACATAACTAAATTAAAGGCTATGCCAACCGCATTAGATACACGTATTTGCATGCACAACATAAGTTAAGAACAAAATATTTACACTCTTCAAATACTTTGTAAAGCCAATTTCTCTCTATATTGTCCTCTATTATCTTAAAAAGAAAACAAACACAACAACTCACATCATTGCTAACTTTAGAAAGACTACAACTATTGGAGTGTCCTCTTCTTGTTCATAGATTTATATCTTACTCTATTTTTCTAGATACCCTAGAATTTACAGCTCGTAAACCTGTAAAATATAATTGCCAGCATATAAGGTTTTGTATATTTTAATAATCATCATTTTCTCCTCTCAATCACTCAACATAGGAGCAAAATTTGCACTAATGAAAAGATACTTCTGTGTTGAAATGCCAAGATTACTGGTTCTGGAAAATCCCCCAGATTATTATTAGTTTTATCAACATCATACTTTTCAGATTACAATAAAAAAATATAGTTCATATTATCTAGTACCTCAATATTTTCATTCAGCAACCAATTTGACTATCCCTTCAATTAATAAGCTATCAAGGCCATCCAAGCTCTACCTGGTTAAAACTAACTGAATGAAACCAAACTGATAGACTATAGCATGTACATGTATGTTTGCATTATATATTTTGAAAAGTAATTATTTTCTTTTGATTGTCTAAATATATTTGAAATTTATACATTGTATAAACTATTGTAAAGATTTATTGATTTTTATTCAAATCTTTTGCTTTTAGGATACCCAAAGATGGTTGGTATTGAATCTGAGTTTATTTTATTTTATTTTTTTGCTACTTCGATACAAGGATCATGTAGTGAATTTTTATCATGCATGAAACAAAAAATGACTTTAGTAATGGAGAAAAAAGGGAGCATTCATGGTGATAAGAACTTGACCCTTACCTTCAGGGGAATCACTGAAGAATATAAATTTAAGAATCATGAACATAAAAAGAACTAAGAACAGGGAAGTTGCAGCAAGGATTTATGTAAAAGAGGGGAAATATTTGTATGATGAGTGACATTTGAAGCTTGTATTGTAGCTCATTGAAAATGTAGAAGACATGGAACAAAACGTGATTGGTAAACTTAACGGACCATCCACCTATGGATGAAAGGAAAATCTCAACAAAGAAGAGCTCAAATCATTACTATTGGCTTTACAGTGCTCAAGGAAAATAAATTATTAAATGAGCCACTACTCAAATTTGGTGTGCTTCCTTCCTAGAAGAAACCCAAGTCAGAAACTCACCCCTAAGGCACCAGACAACTCTGGAAGAGTTGTTATATCTCCTTCAACAACTTTCAATCCAAAAACTCACACAGTCTAACTATTACAACATCCTCATCACAGATTATCTACTCAATGACATTATGAGGAATAAATTTGTCAATATATATATAAATATTTATTTTATGTGTATGGAAATAGAATAATTTAGTGAAATAATTTATATGTAGGTGGCCATGCCATACAATAAAATCAGGGATTGAGCTCAAGTTCAGTTCCTTAGCACAACGAATATAGTGATAACCTACTACAGTTTGATTCAAGGATCCTAAAGATCATAACCATATGGAATTATGTTATTGAATTATTTATTAGTTCTCCAGAGATATAAAGGAGGGCAGTTGATATTAAATTCATAACTGTTTGGCATAACCTATTATTTCTCAATTGGTCAGAAAGGATGCTTGTTTCAAATTATTCACCATACACCCCTCATATGTCTGATTTATTGGGAATATACGTAAATTATCATTTAAACCTATGTGAATGATAAAAGAAATATTAACAAGTTGGAATAAGGATGAATAGGTTTTCACCCATGTTTGATTAGTATACATAAATTATCATTTAAACTTGTGTGAATGATAAAAGAAATATTAACAGGTTGGAATAAGGATGAATAGGTTTTCACCCATGTTTGATAAGTTTCTGACCATTTTTGTTTTTATGCAGTACATAAAGATGTCTTTTTCACTGATTATTTTTAGAATCATTATGCTGGGACTAGTGCTACTCTGCAATTTATTTATATTTATTGAAATTGGTTGAATACCATTGCTCTCAAATGTAGATTAAAAAAAAAATAGATGACAAATATGTGCATAAGCAGAAAGGAGTACCATCCAAGCATAACATGTGCTTCCCTACTATATTTCACATCATTTATTTTAACTTCTCCTACAACTGGTAAAGGTTCTTCATTGATGCAGCTCTGCCAATGTAGGGAAATATGAACATGCTAACTAAACACAAGGGACAATACGATATTCCTCTATCTCTTAATAATTTTTGAACAACACTACATCTTTTATACCTATCTTATTTCCTAGTGGAAAATTTTGTCACTTCAAGGTTAATGAATTTGAAGTTACAACATTCAAGTAGATATAAATGTAGAATATAAAATCCTCACTAGTAACATGAGTTGTTTGACAAGATACCTGGAGTAAATAAGATACATTCGCAGGCCACACAAGTTGCTTGCACCGTAGGGAATGCGAAGTGTTTAAACGAAATTCCAAAGGCCTGCATCGCATCTGCTCCATGAGTAATATAGGAAACCTTGATTTCCATTTTCATATAGAAAGAGAGTGAAGGCATTCTACCCTTCAAAATTTATGCATGATAAGAACCCCCGCTGTTGATAACTGTTGCACGTTTGCATCCCCATAACCCTAACATCCTCTTATATTTTAACCTCTAGCTGTATATATCCTAGGAGTTAGGAGAACTTGAATTGCCTTGTTCTCCTTATTATTCACTCCACTACTGCCGTCCTTTTTTTTTCCACTTCCCTTTTTATCCTTCCACCTTATTAGATCATCAAACCAATCAATGAGAGTTCGCACCAAAAATATTTATGCTACTTCCCTCTCCCTTTTTACTGCATAGCTCCTTCTCTAAAATTACTTTGGCACCAGGTACATCCCCCTGCCTTGAAGATTTCACCACTCTTCCTATAGATCTCTGGCAGATTTTCTTAGAACTCACTCACACGCCACCACATTGGCTATCCTTTCACTTGGAAGTTTTCCACCTCTTTTGCAACCTACCCTCCTACTTTCTGTGTATATTCTACACCACTCATATTGTTGGTAATAAATATTGGGAACACACTAGTCTTCATTTCCACATCTTTCACTATTATAGTATTATTATTTCTCTCTCCACTGTTGTTGCCAACTTTACTCTTCATCTCTATATTTAATTTTCTACTGAAAGAATGACAGACATATCTTTTTGAGTGATCTCCTCTTTCTTTCTTTTTTCTTTTTTTTTAAAGTTAGTGAATAGAAGTATTTATGATTGAACTACTTTGCATTCACTACATTCACCTCTAATACATTGAATGATATGAATGATCTCTGCTACAACATTAAACACTATACTGGTTTTTCTTTTAACTCAGGAAATTTGATGTCTAAGTATGCATCAGTCACCCCCAAAAAAAGTCTTAGATGACACATGTCCTAACCACGTTGGTTGGCATGTCGTTTATGCTGCTATTAATACCACTCTTTGAATTTTACCCAGTGACTGCCTCCAATTGTTTGTAATAATTTTTAACACCGACACCATGGGATATTTATGATCTAGGGTACACTCGAGGCTATGTATTTATTTTTAAATCATAATAATAACTTCAATATTTAATCAATATTTGAACATTAATAACAACAATGTTATAAATTAATTATAGTTAAAATATTATTATTCAATTCCCAAATAACCTAATTGATGATTTATTTGACTCAATAATGATAATATTCCAATTAAATCTAGCTTTGATGATGATTCTACTATTATTAAACATTCCAACAATTAAAATCATTATTTAGTCACAATTTAATTGTTAATATCAAACATTATCATTAACAATCAACTCCAATATATGTATATATATATCTATGTATATTCATTTGATTTTGATTTTTATTATTTAATCAACAATGGATCTTCTAGTAATAACTTTATTATCGTTCCTCCACCCAAACAATAGTAAGATCATTGCTTAATTCTCCATCGCTCAATATCATAGTTATGATTGAAATCACAAGATTTAAGCATCTCTTTATAAATAGATGCTCTCAAGTTCTATATAGTAATTATTTGATTATACAATTGAATAATAATATTATTATAGGTCTCAAGCCACCAACCAATGATAATATTGTTATATAATCGTAGCTTAATCCCCCTCTTTTGGATATAAATATATACTCATCAACCTAGTCTATATATATATATATATAGATGGATAGGGTGTTCTTTATTATTTTCTATAATAATCTAATTCTTATAAATGTAACACATAGTCACTTTATTTTCACTTTTGATTTATCTAACTGTTGGTTAATGTAATGTGCATAAGAAGATAGAGTAAAGTGAATCACACAAAAGGGGAGCCCTTACAGGCCGAACCATTGAGTTCGACCGAACCCATTGAGTTTGGGGAAAGGAAAAAAAATGAAATTTCTTTCCTCATAAAATTTGTAAACCACTATTGTGGTTTGACCCATTCATCAATTGATGATATTGCAATAATTTTTACATGTTTGACATATTGCAAGTGAAACACCACAAGGTTATGTGGTGCAATGGTCATAAATTTTGAATCAAAAAGTTGGATGACATGAAGAAAACTTGTGATTCTGGTATAACTACAATCTTTCAGGTGACTAATGTTTCATCTAGAAGCGACATACATCCAGAAGTCTCAAAAAATTGATACTATGGAATTTTGGATGATATACTTGACTGTGACTTTAAGTCCTTCAGATTAATTTTGTTCATTGGCCTATGGTATAGGCTACGATTGAATGAAAATGATCCCGAGAGAACTGCTATTGAACATGATAATAGATTTACCACGGTTAATACAAGGTCGATTGAGCGAGCTCAAAATGAGCCCTATGTTCCTCCAAGCTAATGTGAGCAGGTATTTTACTTAGAGGTTCTAGGTAGACCGGGTTGGTCATTTGTTGTTAGACATGATCCAAGAGGAAGGCCGTAAAGTATAATGTGGTGGAAGAAGAAGATACCGAAGAACTAGAAGATGATGTACATGATGATCAAGATCAATAGTTAGTTGATGATGTCCCTGACGAAGATGTCGAAGAGGAGTAACTAGATCATGATGATGTAGGAGTTAATGTTGATGAAGATGATATCTGTGTGGATGATGACATTATCAAAACTGATATTGATGAAGATGATGATAATATGACCAATCCTTATAATGTTGAATCTGGATCGAATGATACAAACAAAGAGTTAGATAAAGAAGAAGATCAATGACATTGAAATGTATGAGTTATGTGATTATATTATATATTTGATATTAATTTCTTGATACAATTATATTTGACCTATGTGGTTACATAATTAATTCATGATGTTTTTTAATTTTCATGCCATTACATAATTAATTTAATGATGTAATTTTCAATGTTTGAAAGGTCAAAAAATTAAAACATTTCAATAGTGATGTTGACAACCTTGAAATTAGTGTGTTTTATGTTTCATGTGATCATAAAAGATTAAAAAGTCGGTTATAAAGGTGGTTGTTCATTGGTTGAGGTGTAAAGGCCTTTGAAAGGCATAAAGTGATCATTGTAATGGCTGTTGATGGTTGAGGATTTAAAATACAAGCCCTTGACATTCAAAAATTTGTGTTTTTCTTCAAAATTTCTATATTTTTCCTATTATGCAGCACTATACGGTCACACGCAGCCATATTTTGATGTGAAATCAATTCCATGTCATGAATATATGTGTTATATTTTATTTGAATCTAATTTGAGGGCTTAAGGAATTGATTTGAGTTAGAAAGCTTCATTTCTTTGCATACAACCCAGTTACCCTGTTTTTGAGGGTTTTGTAGTCCAAACATGATATAAAGGGGCTCTTACAATTTTTGTGATTACTGTAGCTTTAGTAAGAGGCCCCATGGATACTGTTGTAATTGTAGGATGCATCAATAGGGCGTAGGATGAGAAATAAAGAAGGTATAGCTATTGTCCTTAAGAGTCTTGTGAAGAAAAGCATGTGAAATGAGAGGTTCAAGCCTAGGTTTCAACAAAATATGTATGGGAGATCTAATTTTATGAATTTTTATCCATGTACACACCTAATGGGTTGTTTCTGAACACTAAATATAAATTATACACACACACACACATATATATGTATGTATGTATGTATGTATGTATGTATATGTATTTTTAAATGTAAATGTAAATGCAATTACTGGATGCTTTCCTAGAACAATAAGTGCAATATATCATTAAAGAAATCTATATTTAGCTATATAAATGTGTATTTATAAATGCAAGTGTAAATGCAAAGAACGTATGGTTTTGTAGTGTTATAGATACAACATATCCATAAATTAATGTAATTGAAATTCTAAAGTCTTCAACACATATAATATGAAATCAATCAAACTATTAAACTACATGAGAAATAAAAGAAAACAATAAATGAATATGTATGTGTATTTCTAAATGTAAGTGTAAAATAAATAAGAATAATGAAAATTATAAAAGAATACAAGGGGAGACTAGTGCCTTATTGGGTATATGGAGTCTAATGAATATCCACAAATGTGGATTTCAATAATGGTAATAATTCAAACTGTCAGGCACATAAATTGTTTACAACTTGTGTAAATGTGCAAGTGAATAATTGAAAAACTCTTCTTGAGATAGAATGGCAATTCTAGTTATGTGATTCTTCTTATTAATCCAACTAACACTTCTCAATTATTGTGATTGATTAAAATATTTTAATCCCTACTTGTACAATGATAAACTGAGTATAACCAAATAACTGCATAAATTTAACAAACAATTGAAAACCAAATAACCAGATCACACATATATAGTAAATGTACAATGATAAACTAAGTATAAACTTGTTATATCAATTTAAACAATAGAGAAGCATCAAAATGGAGACAATCAAATAACTGCATAAATTTAACAAACAACTAATACCAAAATCTTAATCCGCAACTTAGATATCTTCATTTACTCCATGAAAATACATGCATCTAAGTCTCTATATATGAAAGAATTTTTCTAGAAAGCTATCTACTGAATATCTCCTAACACCTATATTTGTTGCATTACTATGGAACAGATATAAATACATCAAAACTTGGAAGGGACACGTCCCTTCACAAATTTTTTATTTTACTTAACTAATTAAAACAAGAGATTAGGCTCTATTTAGCTCCATAGATGAACATTTGACAAATGATCTAGATAATCCCATCGTTCATGAGTATCAACATCTCCTAATGTGTTCTTGGCTGATATTTCCACCTTTATCATCATTTCATTGTCCTCGCAGCTCTTGTCCAATGTCAAATCCTACCCTGTAGCATTTTCCAGAATTCCCTGCAACATCAATTCACATTCTTTGATCCACTTGGCTTTCTCTTTCAACTTTTTTCCATCTTCAAATAGTGTAGGAAGTCCCATAGTCATAACAACAACCAACCCATTTGCATCTTCTCGCAGTTCCTCATAATATTCCTTGTGTTTCTTTATAATTTGGTTACCCATACCAATGGCCACACTCTCAGGAACATTTCTTTCATTTAATTCTTAGAAATTTTCTTTAATCCTTCCATCGATTCTCTTATGTTCCTACCCTATAACATGGTTCTTTGAATATGCTCCCCATAGCTTATTCAACCAAATCATTAAGTTGGCCTTCCTTTTTCTGATTATTGTAGCGAGTGTATCATATTTACTTTTTGAATATGCAATTGACTCCTCCCATTGATCTTTTACTTGTGAGATTTTACCATGTGTTATTAATTTAGGAGGTCCCAATGTGACTCCTAGCATGTCCTTCAAATGATCATTTTCTCTCATGATCCTTTCATTATTCATTTTGTACATTTCCTTTTCTTTTATCAACATTTGTATTTGGGCTTTATTCAGTTTTGCCACATTAATCCCAATGTCTGCAGTTGCCACAGGATCTACCTCTCCAACATTTAGAGTCATGGCATGTCCAAATGCATTCTCAATATCAATCACCACTGACTTTCTATGAGGTGGATATAAGGCCCATATCATGAGTGATCCTTCATCCAGGTTATATTTGGATCCAACATATATTTTTGTCACCCCCTCCAGACTAAGCTTGTGTGAGGCACTATTATCCTTTAAGAAGCTATCAAACACCAATGCAGAATTCAAATCCAACCCTAGAAAGATCATAACTCCAACATCCTCTAACATTTTTCTTTCTTTGTTAGGGGTCACATTATCCATTTCTCTATCCATAGTTAATTTCAAATTATTTAGTAGTTTCTCGTCAATGCTTGGTGTAATATTATCAATTGTCTCCCTTATCTCTTCCTTTTTGCTTATACAAGAAAGACCTGAATTCTGAAGAATTCACAAATTCATTTTCTGCTACAAATGACCTATATGTCATCTATCTGGTATTTGTATCTTGGCTCTCTTCAACACTTAGTTCTCTAGGAGGGAAGTTGTGATCTTGATTTTTTAATCTGGAAATCCTACTGGGTAGATCTTGTGGCATATCTTCTCCAATTTCCTCATCTCTAGAAAAAGGAAACCGTACATCTAGAAACCCTTGGTTTTATTCCTCCACCACTCTCTCTTCTTCCTTTGCCTCCAAATTTCTAATCGTGTCATAAAACTAATAAGGCACATGATCATATCATCCAAAGCTTATCCTTTGTTAGGAAGAATTGATATATCCCTCTGGATCAAAACCTTCTCTTGGTGGACCCTTATTCATATTATACTGCATTAATTTTTCAAGGATCAAATCATATTGTTCCTTTGCAAGCACAATAAAATCATCAAAGCACATAGTACTAGGCACAAATTCCTATTTTCTAAATGAACCAAAATTCATGAAACTAGAAAAATCCATTTGTCTTACAATTTCAAAATATGTAATCCTATCTAGGACTATTTTAGGCAAAATGAATGGAGAATCCTCAAAACCAAACATCCTTACCATAGTAGCATCTTCCAAGAAATTCCAGTCTCCCCAATTGAAATCAATTGGTCCATTAAAGTCCTTAGGTCTAAGGAAGCATTTTATTTCATCAGACAATGAGTGCGCACAAGGATGACTGTAGAATTCATATACTGGATTTACAAAATATTCTTCAAAATATAAGAAATTGGAACTAGCAAACCTCTTTTCCCAAATAGAAATCCACAATTGAACGGGTAACAATTTTCCCTCTTTATCAAACTATGAAACCTTCAACTTTTGTGGCCAAATCCCTAACTCTTGTCCAAAGTACAATACTAGATGCATTAAAAGAGAATAATGCCTAAGGTGCAAAATAGTGGATTTATTCTTGATTGCCACCAATGCTAAGTCAAGTCCCTTGGAGAAAAATGAAGCATATTCAAATAACCTAGAATTATGACATTGAATGTCAGCTGCAATTACCATGGGAACAATGGACATATACTCAGGAACTTCCATACCCAACACTTGTCCTGCCAAGAAATAGGTATATCTCATATAGGGCTTGAATAAGTCCACATGGAATGGAGGCCCATCACCATCACCAAGTGGGACAGTTTTACCATCTTGTTTAATTCTATGTAAGGGAAACCTCCAACCCTTGTAAGTGGTGTCCAATCTCCAAAACTCCTTTTCCAACTCTTCATTCTCAATTTTCTCATTACACCACCCTTCCAACTTAAAAACTTCACTTATTGAAGCCTCTAATATGTATATGAGTGGTTTCCCAAATGGTCTGCATATGGCCTTAAGTTTTAAGCCATAGTGGGTGGCCAACAATTTTACTAGCTCTATATTGACAAACACATTAGGGCAAACCATTTTTCCCAAATTTAGATGCCATGGATTACAAACTAGCTCAAAATGATCTCTTCGTTGAAAGTGGAATCTAAACAATTCATAGCCTCTTATTGGGGTCCAAATATCTCCTATGTGCTTGCACTTTTCATCCAATTTATCCACTTCTTCCCTCAATTGCACAGAGCACCTACCTCTGGACCCAGAGCCAGGAAATTGGTCAATTAAATCCTGATTCAGCTTTCATTCAGCACCCTCCAACTCAATTCTAGACTCAACTTTCTACTTCTTACTCTTAGGGTGACTGCTCTCACTTTTTTTTCTACCTTTCAACTTCCCTGAGTTGGTGGCTTCCATACTACTCACTTAAAATTGCAGAAATGAAAAAGTTAAAATGCATAGGACTTACTAGTTTCAATTGAGGTCTTTCAACTGAAACAATTCTCTGGCCCTTTGTTTGTCTCCTCGTTTCCTTCGCTACCAATTCGCAATATTGTTCATTTTGCAATGATTTCCTTTCAATTTATGAAATTACCTGTACTCCGTGGCGCCATTAATGTTTTAACTCCAGGCACGAATGTAACATATTTTTGAATTCCTTACTGTCACATCAAATGAACTAGTCGAAAAGACACCTTCAAACTTTAGGTGATCTATACATTAGGCCCCAACCAACATTCACTGAATACTCTATTGATCGGGGTAACACTCTACACATCTGACCAATGTTAACATTTTTCTTGCATACATCACCAAGAGTCACCCTGACAATCACTTTGGTTCATTTTTTTCTTCATTGTCTTGAATTTTAGTATTGCTAACACATTCAGTGGTTCCTTATATGTTATAAGTCTCTTCGATAACTTTTCTTTTGGCTTGAATATGTCACCAGAACTCCTGCTGATATCCTCCTATCAATGTAACTTAGCAGATCAAGTGAACATTCAAGATTTACACCAATGGCACATGTCTCATTGATATATTCCCAGTGCTCTTGTTGGTGAAAGAAATGATGGTCTCACTGATGAAACTTCATTAGTGAGACTTAAATGTTTGGGCCAACATATATTTTTCATGCCAAGATGACTTGTCTTACTGATAGATTCCCTTCATCGATGAGACCATAAGCCAATCTCCCCGATATGTCTTCTTTAGTAATCCTAGCTTTGAACATGAGCGTAGGTGATCTTTGAATTTACCCACTATCACATCAAATTTTCTATTGGAAAGACAATTCAAAATTTGTGTGATCATTTTATTCAGGCTTGACTAACATTCATTAAACATTCTTCTGGTCGGGGAGACATTATGTCGATATCACATAATCTATCCATCTAATTCATATAAATTTTTCCAAGAGTCACCCCGATGACTATCTTGATCTATTTGTTTCTTCATCGGTAAGACATCGTGTATCACTAAGACATTCAGTAATTTACCCGATGTTATAAGTCTCCTCGATGATTATTTCTTTGATCTCATGTCGCCAAGACTCCTTCTGATACAACTCCTTGTGCTTTGATCGGTGAGACAAGAGAGGTTTCTTACCGATGGAACTTCATTGATGAGACCTATATGCTTGGTATGACCTTTTCATTTCACCCCGATGGAACTTGTCTTGTCAACGAATCTCTTTATCGGTGAGACCATGGACCGTGTCATCCTGATGTATATCTTCTTATGTAATCTGATTGGTGTGACATTTCTGTTCTTTTTCCAATATGCTAAAAATGAGAATATAATGATCTATGAATCAGAGAGACTTGCACAAATTCTTGCCGATATGGGTTATTTGAATACTAGATTTTGGAGGTTTTTCATTATATCAAATGGTCAAGAATGATGTGATCATATGTGACTATGATGGATTATACTCAAGATAAGGTTTTCTTCAGGGAATCAACGAGTGCAAAATCACTGTAAAATTTGCAAAATCACTTGTAATTTCCCTTGAAGTATGTTTAATAACTCCAAAATGGGTGTCTAAAACCATCAAGAGTTTCTCTGGTGTTTTGGGAAAGTTTTTGAGTTATTGGGAAAAAACTAGGTTTGCACTGTTACAAAGATTTAAGGAGTCAAAGTGTGAAATCTGACTTCTGTTATTTGTCAGGATTTGAGAGTTGTTTGGATTTTTTAAATTGGTCATTCTAAACTTGTTGGAAGCCTCTTAAAGGCAGGTTGATAAGTTGGTTGAGTTGAACCTAGTAGGTCTAAATTAGGTAGTTGTTATTACTAAGGTGGATCACTCCTTTCTGCAAAGGCCATACACTTATGATTGGGTCAATTTTTCTTTTCTTTAGAAAATTCCTATTGTCTTTTTGATAGGTTATGATTTGATTAGATGGGTTATGAAGCACTTATTTCAAACAAATATCTTTATGAAAGAAGTTTATTGGCATGAAATTAAATATGATTTGTATTCCAATGTAAAAACTACAAAGAATGGAAACAATTCTTTCAACACAAATTATTATGTAGTAGTCAATTAAAATGAAAAATATTACTCTATATTAGTTAGGATACACAACTAAGGAAATGATCTAAAGTGATTTATTTATCCTAGAGGAACTAAGTATATATTATACAAAGAAAACCAACAAACCCCCAACTACCCCTATTAAGGAGTTTAGTTTTCTCCCCTTCTTGATCTCGCTAATATTGTCTAATTATTTTAAAAAGGCGAAGGTTCATAACACAACTTTATTCAACCTAGTAAATAGCTTGGTTAATGAAACTTGAAAAGAGCAACAAAAAAAATTGCTACATTTTACATTTCATGTTGAATGAAGAGTGGTGACAATAATTTACTTATATTTTAATAAAACACTATTTTTGTAAGAAGGCTTGACATTATAAAGATAAGTGTTACTTATATTTTAATAAAAAACTATTATAGTTTTACCAACATATACTATTGTATGCTTGCATGGCTTCTTAATTAATATATGGGGAGATAGAGATAGATGGGAAGAGAAAGAGAGAGAGATAGAGATATATGGGAAGAGAAAGAGAGATGGAGATATATGGGAAGAGAAAGGAAGAGAGGTGGAGATAGAGAGTCGATGGATATGGGGGATAGGGATGGAGAGATGGTGAGAGATAGAGAGGGGGAGATAGAGAGGGGGAGGGAGAGAAAGGGATATAGATAGGTAGAGGAGGAGAGATAGAGAATAGGCGTAGAGAGGGAGAGATAGGTTGAAGAGGAAAAGAGAGAAGAGAGGGATATAGATAGGTAGAAAAGGGAGAGAAAGAAGAGGGGGAGAGGGAGAGCGATATGTAGAAAGGGAGAGATAGAGAAGAAGAAGATAGGGGAGAGAGGGAGAGATAGCTCAATATATATAGAGCAGGAGGGAGAGACATAGAAAGGGGGTGATATAGAGAGATATAGGGGGATGGTGAAAGAGATAGAGAGATCGTGATAGAGGTAGAGAAAGATATGGATAGAAAGAGATAGAGAGAGGAGTGAGAGGGAGATGAAAAGAGAAATAGAGAAAGAGATATAGAGTAGGAGAGATGGAGGGAGAGATGGAGTGAATGAGAGAGAAAGGGGGGAGAGGGAGAGATAGCTCAATAGATAGAGGGGGGAAGAGGGAGTGACATAAATAGTGGGAGATATAGAGAGCGACATGGAGAGATATATCAATCACCCTCCCTATATCTCTATCTATTCATCCTTATCTCTTTATCTCTCTACCTCTCTCTATCTCTTTGTCTCCCTTTCTATTTTATGTTTGTCATTATCTCCCTCTCTCTATATTTTCTTCCCTATATTTATCTTTGTCTCCTTAAGTGTGCAATGGGTACATTGAAGAGGTCTTAAAGGAGAATTATCATATCTTTAATCAAATGGCATGCTACCTTGAGCATAACTCCCCAAGGACACATGCCATCCTTAGATTTTTGACATGAAACAACCAATCAAAATTTAGTTTCTCTCTCTCATATTAATATTATATTAAATATATATTATATTAATTATATTTTTTATTATATAAAAAATATACTTATTATTAATTATTAATTATATAATAATTATTTAATAATTTTGTTAAAGAATATAATATATAATTATAATAAGTTGAATAATTATATTATTTATTATGTAAAATATAGCTAATATATACTTAACTATATTGTAGAATATTAAAAACTAGCTAAATGGAGCCATACTTTTCAATTTAATTAACATACTCTAAAACCTAACGAAACAAGGTTGTAGCTCATCAAATTGGAGAAGTGAAAGTTCAATACCAACACTGAGGAAGAGTTTGGAGTAGTGAAAACAAGGTCAATGCTAGCGCCAAGGAAGAGTTTGGAGTTAAAACAAGGTCAATACTAGTGGCGACGAAGAGTTTGGAGGAGTGAAAACAAGGTCAATATCAGCACCAAGGAAGAGTTTGGAGGAGTGAAAACAAGGTCAATACCAGTGCTAAGGACAAGGTTGAGGGCACTCAGGGAAAATTGATGACCAAGGGAAATGAGTACTATAAGTTTGGCAGCCCCATTCTCTTTAACCTACAATTTTCATGGCTAGTTTCTAGAGATCTCATACATTGGCACCCCTATTCTCGTAAAATGGTATAAGATAAGAAAAAAATTAAATAGCTTAGTCTTTCAAATTTTTATCAACCAACCTCAAGTCTTGGAAAAACTCCCATAATCTACCCACATCTTGGTTGAGGTCTAGGATTTCATCACACATAGCCTTCATCGCATGAGTCTAAAGCAATTGTAGACTTAGCCCAAGTATATGCTAGGCTAAGCTAGATCTAATGAATGGAAATAGAGGCATACAATTCTTCTTTAATACCTCCACCACAAAAATATGCATTAATGGTCGACTTCCATAGGGACTAAAAAGTTCTCCCAGACAATTTAGTAGGTTTTCCTACTATGAGCAGCTAAAAATTGTGCATTTGCTTGATACAATGCATATTAGAAAGAATATAATAGAAACATTATGGAAAATATTGGATGGAGGGCATGACAAAGAAAAAATTGTCAAAATTTGTAGTGACATTCAGGAAGCCAATCATGAAATGATAAATTTTATTCAATTAAATAGTGATGGAGACCAAATTAATAAAAGTTCCCTTTCTTGGTTATTAATGGAGCAACAAAGAAATGCTATAAAATAAGTCATATGAAAAATTCAATTTCCCACAGGATTTGCTATGAACATAAACAATATCATAACAAAGAAAGGTGAATTTGGGTCAAGGATGAAAACACATGATTGGCATACCTTCATTAAGGTAATTATTCTGGTATATTTTATATATATTTGTATACTGCATGTATTTTCAATGTATTATGTTTACTAGTTTTGGAAAAATAATTAAATGATCATTTTATAATTGTTACAGTATGTTCTACCTATATCTCTCCCAGACAACTTTGACAATAATGTCAAGAAAGTTATATATGATCTTGGAAAATATGTGAGGTAAGTAGCGATATTTGTTCAATTCATTGTATAGATCTTATATTTTTTAAAAAAATTAGTTGTTATGTAATATATTGTATATTTTTGTTAAATCTCATTAATATATTTGTGCCTTGAATCACTTGTAGATGGTTGTCATCTAAATAAATCCATAAATAAGATATAAATTATTGGAGGAGAAAAATTCCTCATCTAATGTGTGAAATGTAAAAGTGTCTACCTTCAAAATTTTTCAATGCACAAGAACACTACCTCATACACCAAGTTGAGGAGATTGAATTGTGTGGACCTGTACACACAACGTCAATGTGGATGGTTGAGAGGCACATTGAATTTTGGAAGGCTTTGGTTAGACAAAGATCACATCCTGAGGGTTCTATGGTGGAGGGATATATGGAATACTAGACCATGGTGTACATTACTGAATATCTTCCTAAGTTCATAGAAAAGATCCATGTAGATCACATTTGGGATCCCAACTCCATTAAGAAATTTGAAGGGGAGTACCTGATGGTGAAAGGTAGATTGAGGAAAGTGAGAGGTAATTATAAGATGGTCATGCAGATTAATTAGAATACATTTTACATTGCCTTAATTGCTTGAAAAGAAACAATAGAGAACTATTCCAAATGAAAGAATATTCCACACACTAATAGAAAATTATTGGTATTGTATTACTCTAGAAAATAAGTTGTATACCCTGGTAATTAACTAATTATACGCCATTTTTTAATTTCATTTTTTTTATATAGTTGGTCGAGAGTGGGATTCACTACATTTGTACGTCATAAACAATCTTGATTGGAAGATGGTATGGATTGAACGATGTCAACAATCCGGTCGCGCATTAACATGGGAAGGTGTGGATTGATTGCTTAAAGAAGCTCATCGTAATGAAGATTCTAATGTTACACCATGAGAAATTGATTTAGCATAAGGTTTAAGAGATAAATAGGTATGTATAAATATATTAATCACCCATATTATTTAATTATTTTCAGTTATATTGATGTATATATATGTTGAGTTTTTTCTTCTTTTCATACATTTGGCCAAGAATAAATATGTTTATCAACTAACGATGCAATAATTTTTACATGTTTGACATATTTCAGCTAAAACACCACAAGGCTATCTGGTGCAATGGTCATAAATTTTGAATCAAAAAGTTGGATGACATGAAGAAAACTTGTGATTCTGGGATAACTCCAATCTTTCAGGTGACTAATATTTCATCTAGAAGTCTCACAAAATTGATACTATGGGATTTTGGATGATATACTTAAGTGTGACTTAAAGTCCTTCAAATTAGTTTTGTTCATTGTCCAATGGTACATGCTACGATTGAATGAAAATGATCCCGAGAGAACTATTATTGAACATGATAATAGATTTACCATGGTTAATACAAGGTCAATCGAGCGAGCTGGAAATGAGACCTATGTTCTTCCAAGCCAATGTGAGTAGGTATTTTACTCAGACGTTCTAGGTAAACTGGGTTGGTCATTTTTTGTTAGAAATGATCCAAGAGGAAGGCTGGTAAAGTATAATGTGGTGGAAGAAGAAGATATCGAAGAACTAGAAGATCATGATGTAGATGATGATTAGGATCAATAGTTAGTTGATGATGTTCCTAACGAAGATGTCGAAGAAGAGGAACTAGATCATGATTATGTAGGATTTAATGTTCATGAAGATGATATCCATGTGCATGATGACATTATTGAAACTGATATCAAAGATGATGATGATGATATGACCAATCATTACAATGTCGAATCTGGATTGGATGATACAGACAAAGAGTTGTATGAAAAAGAAGATCAATGACATTGAAATGTATGAGTTATGTGATTATATTATCTATTTGATATTGATCTCTCAATAGAATTATATTTGACTTATATGGTTACATAATTAATTCATGATGTTACAACTATTGTAGCTCTCCTAGAAATTTCCATATGATCAAATCCTAATTACTCTACAACTATTTATGATTAAATATTATTTGATCATATCTTTGGTTATTTCTTTCCCACAAAATTAGTGTTTCCTCATGTTGACCCCGCATAGTGACATGTGAATAGGGCCAATGTTGAATTTTTTTTAATTTGTGCTTGTATGGAGTGAAACTTGACATGGTTAGCCTAGATGCATGCGTTGACAATATGGGAAGGTTTCAAGACTCAAACATGATGTCATGCTATATAAAGGAATCTCGCCCTTCCTAATAATACAAGTTTCCTTATTCTTCGTCTCTTTCATATATTGTTCCTAATTATCAAATGGTGGTAAGTGATTATTCCCTTATATATCATTGTATAATTAATTTTTTCTATATTAATTTATATATTTTTATTATATTATGTGGAGCTCCAAAAAGTTAGAGAGGAGTTCAAGTTAGTAGGTTCAAAATAAAAAATCATCACTTGTTTCTCTATCTACTCAATAATCAAAAGGCCATCAACTCTTCCATCCTAGTTGAGAGGATTGATTATATTATGATTTTTTTATGTTCCTATATAGCTTTCTTGTACATGTATTTCGTATTACTAACATGTGACATTGTATGCATATATTGCTTTCTTGTATATATTATAGTTTTACTAGCATATACTATTGTATGCTTGCATGGCTTCTTAGTTAATATATATATTTTTATTATTTATCTTTTTGATATTTTCTATAAGTTATTATTAGATGATACACAATGGATTCCTTTTATTTTTTTATATTTGAAGATACATAACTAATTACAAGGATAATATAAAGAAGATATATCTATATATGTATCATTTATGAGTTTTTAAAATATTTTACTTCCATGTAAACCACTTTCTTTACTTCAATTGAGAAGCATAATACCTCTATAATCTTTCATTTATCAAGTGTCAATAAAATAAAATTGAAATACTTAGCTATCAATTTTCTCTTGATTGATCTAGTAATAATATACTATCCAACTAATACTCATCCAATGATATCATCTTGCATTGATTTGTGTTACTTGACCATCACATAATTGAACCAAGTGCCACTTTAGAAATACCACATACATAGTCTTCTCTTTCTACAAACCCCCCATTGTATTCATAAGGGTTTTATTGTAGGTCCCATCAAATACTATGCCCTTAACCATGAAACAAGTAGATAAGTCATCTTTACTAAGGTCAAACAAGGTTTTTTTTAGCACAAAATACAATAGTTTTTAGTTTTAAGTGTTACATTTATGTTTTGATTATAAGGTTTATCTTGTAGGCTTAAGGTATGAATTTAAGGTTCTTATAATAACTTTTCAACCAATGGTATTATTCTATCCTATCTCTACCACTCTAGTTCTAAAATAAAACATACAAATAAAACTTAAATATTAATTTGAATTTCACATATTATTTTGATTTTTGGCCCCACACACATAGGAGCACAACATAGCTTAGTGCACTAAAACCCTAACTGGAAAAATAGGGCAGGAGGAAAGCTAGAGCGACGAGGTTGAGAGCACTCAAAAAGGGAAAATCGATGACCAAGGGACAATGAGTATTATAAGTGATTTATATCTTTTATATTTGTACCCCCATTCTCTTTAACCTAAAATTTTCATTCCTTTCCAAAGATCTTGTCATACATTGGCACCCTCATTCTCTTTAACCTGCAATTTTCATGCCTTTCCAAAGATCTTGTTGTACATTTGTTTTGATTCGATGACTAAGAGCATCTGCCATAATGAAAAATAGTAGAGTTGTGGGGTAAGTCATTGCTTGATAAAATATCTCTATTCCTCCCTTCCAAGCATTTCTTAGAGGTAATAGTTGTCCACTTATTCTCTTTATTAAGGAGTTCTTTGTGCAATTTTAGCATTAATAGCTAGATTAAAATCATTGATCATCCTTAATCCCAACCCTCTCTTATTCTTGGGTTTAGAAACAAACTCCAAAGCCAATATAGGAATACATTATTTTATCTTCCACTTTTGACCAAAAGCATTATTTTCCACATCGTCGATAATTTTCAGAGGCATATGAAACAAACTTGTATTGTATGTTGGGAGATTTTGAAGAGTAGCCTTAATAAGTTGAAGCTTGTTAGCTTGACTTAAGAGAGATTTTCCATCATGCAAGTTTGTCTTGGAATCAATCCAACAGGCTATTCAAAAAAGTATTTGGGATTGGGCCCTTAAAGAGTTTTATCCCAAGGTAGAAGGATAGGATAAATTCTATTTGACATGCAAGAATGTTGGCAATTTTTAGCTGTCTTGTAGGAGGAGCATTGAAAAAAAAAGATGGTACTTTTAGGAAGGCTGATTTATTACCTTGAGGAATTATCATATTTACATAAAACTTTTTTTATTTCTTTTGCTTCCATAATTTAGGCTTCAACAACCACAACGATATTGTTCACAAATTGATAATGGGAAATGGGGACACTAGTTGAAGTGGGTTTCTCACCTTAACTTGCCTTGAATAATCACTTATTGAAGGCTTCTTCCCAAAGCTTCTGCTAGAATAATAAATGAGAAGGGGGATACAAGGTTCTCTTGTCGGATCCCTCTAGATCCCTTAAAGAAGCCATAAGAGATACCACTAATGATGATAGAAAATTTGGAACCATAACAATTTTTAGGAACTTTTTTCCAAACTCAAAAAATTTCTAGAACTTTATTTAGAAACTCCCATGAAACATGGTTGTAAGCCTTCATCAAATCTAACTTTAGAAGAAACCTTGCATTTTTATCAAGTTCCATAGAATGGAGCTCTTCATGAATGGTAATAATATAGTCAAGAATCTTCCTACCATGGACAAAACTACTATGCTATGAAGAGATAACTTTGGGAGAATTTGATGTAGTTTTAAGGAAATGATTTTTTGCAAAAAAATTATACATCAAGTTACAATGGTTGATTGGTTTGAATATTGAGGAGACAACCCTAGCCTTTTTTGGGATAAGAAACAAAAATTTAGTGTTCAATTCCTTTAGTAATCTTCCACTCCTCAATAACTCCCTAGTTGCAGCTACCATGTCCTCAACAACAATATCCCAATGCACTTGAAAGAAGTGAGGGAACTTGTTAGGGTTGGGGGCCTTACTTCCTTAAAAAGAGAAAAAAACAAATTTCACTTCTTCCTCCATTATAGGCTTCATCAACTCCATATTATCTTGCTCATCAACAATTGTGGGGATAAGCTTTAGGATAACATTATAATTCATAAGACCAAAAACATCTTTTTTAGTGAAGAGATTGTTGAAATATTTTGTTGCTTTGTCCCTTATATAGGATTCATTAGAGATTCAGTTACCATCCAACCAAATCTCTTTCAATTTTTTAGATTAGTTGTGTTTTATAGACCTCATATACAAAAACTTAGTATTCCCACCCCTAACCTTTAACCAAATCATTCTCGATCTTTTCTCCCAAAAGTTTTTTTTAGAAATTAATGAATGTAGCTCACGTAAAAGACCTTTTTCTTTCACTATCATCTCTTAACTCATTCCTAGAATGTGGATTTCCTTTTATGAGGTGTTTAGTTGAGCCATAACTTCAGATTTCTTTTAAAAAAATTTACCAAGTGAATTCTTATTCCATCTTCTAACATTAAGCTTGACATTGTTTAGCTTCTCAACAATTTGGAACATAGGCGATCCTTCCACTTTTATGTTCCATCATTTAGCTATTTTATTAGCCAAATTAGGATGTTGAGTCCATATTTTTTCAAATTAAAAAGGAAAACCTTTTTTTGTTCCCATTTTTTCAACATAGAAAAAATAAAGCCAATAGTTCATTTCATTACAACACAACCCTTCATTAGAGACAACATTAACAACCGAGTTGCCTCTAAAGATATGGTTAATTTTGGTTTTAGAGAAACTGCTAATCATACTTATGTAGTCATCCATCATGTTTTTGATCCTCGAAGGTGAGAAAAAATTACCTTTCAAGATTTGTATAATAAAATTTTAGCCGTATGTTCAATCTCAACACTAAAATAACCCTTATCCTTCATTCTTATTAATACCTACTAAGAAGCAATAGTTTTAGCCTCATTATTGTATTTTTTATCGATATACATAATGCACCCAATCCAAGTGTCACCAACATAATTAAAAGTTTTGAGACTAATGTAGACCCAGGGGTGTGACTAAATATCCAACCTTAATTTGATTCAAATACAAACAAAGTGTCTATTTTCAACACAATACCCTCACTAGGCTACTAGGCCTCAAATCACATCCTTTGATGAAATTATTGAATGAGGCTATACACAAGCCACCAAATCATGGATTAAGCACTGACACAAGTCCCTAAAAATTGTCCCAACCAATTCCACAAGGTTATTTTACACCATTCATGTGTTTCATTAGTCTGTCCTACCAAAAAGGCTATAAAATTACCCCTATTTTACAAAGGAAGGCCTTTCCAACTGCTTGGTTATGTTCCACAACCTATTGATAGAGATTTGTTATGACACAAAACATCATATTTCACCATTGTTGGGATAATCCATTCCCCTCTTGTCATTTTTCTACAATCATCCTACAATAGGAAAAACAACCTTCATTCATATTGTTCCATCCATCAAATTGACAAACCCTAACTGAACAACCACAAATTCACAAGAAAATTACCCCTATCAACCCTAGGGCATCACTTTAATGCCAAGTTTCTTGCTTTAACAAACCCATAAATGGAATGAACCTATATCCTACCATTTTTCACACCAATCCACTGAGTTATAGTTCTAAGACACTCAGTGGACTGGTGGATCTCATTTGTTTCTAGCCCTCAAACCCTTACATAGGAAAAATAGGGCAGTCCTTGTATTTGATTGTTTTCTCCCACAAAACAATGATTTAGCAGTTCAAAAAAATGAAAATGAAAGGGAACACATATATGAATATACACCAATGATATCTAAGCATTTCAAGCTTGTACGGATCCATACAACACAAAAGAACTTCAAAAAAGCAGTAAAAACACAAAAAATTGCTTCAAGAACATGGTATTTGATATGCAATTTTGGTATCAACTCCTCCAAAAATCTTTTCTTGGGCCTTGGAAGGATTTTTCAATAATCTCATACCCCAAATACCTTCAACCAATGTCCATAACTGACCTACAAACACTTAACAACCCATTATTTTGCAAAATTGTAATTTTGACAACTTTTAATGTCAACAATTGCAACTTTTTACATTATCAAATAGATGACTTCCAAGCACCCTAAGAACATTGAAAATGGTCTTGTTATACCTTATTCACCTTGAATACATGACTGTCTACAAGAAAACATATTCTACCTACTTTGACAATATTTGACCATCATTGACAATTTCTTCACATATTTGATCTTGTTTACAATATGGATCAATGAAACAATAAATGGTCTTTTAGACCTTATTAAAACATCAAAAAACTTTGAAAACCTCCCTAGACACTTTGATGATCAACCTCTAATGCTCCAGTTGTGAACATAAGGTGTAGGTGCTCCTGCACTAGAGACTCCCCAATGGGCTATGCTTGTATTGCATGGAGTCATTTCCATTGATTGTCAAACATATTATTGACCCCCATTCACAAAAAAAAAAATATGGTTGCTTGGGAACAAAAGTGGAAAAACTCAAAGATAGGGTCTTAGCAACATTTAAAATTTAAATTTTCATTCTTCCATTCTTATCATGCAAACTTGTGACTCAACAAAATAAGTATGCAAGGCCAACAACTTCAAAGATAAGAATGGAAGATTGCTAAATGTTAAACGTTTTTTATTTGCAATGGGATGGGAATACAATATCATAAAAGTGGGATAACAAATGCATCATTTGAAGCATCAAACCAATATGCAAAGATGAAAGAAAGTGCTAACCCCTTAAACTGATTTTTTTTTTTTAAACTTTAAGTTTGTTGGGTAGCCAATTCTTTTATGTTATCAAATCCTACCATCATACATAATCAAAATGTTTTTGTTTCATATGACTATGAGCACTAACTTTCACTATTTGAATATGTTGAAACCTTGTCATAGAGAACTAGAACATTGATGCAACCACTCATCCTACCTTAAAACATACCAAAAGTCTCCTAGCAATTAGACATAGGAATATTTAAGATGACTTAAAGAATTTTTATTGCCAAAGCATAGACTTCTGATGACTTAACCAAGCCTAGTACACACTCCCTCCTCATTAACCACTTACACATATGGAGTTTATCAGTGGATAGTTGAACCACCTCACACGTGCACCTGAATTATGTCTATTAGTGTTTGAATTCATCTTTTTCAAGACAAGTTAAACCAAAATATTATGTATGGTGAAACCATTCTTCTGCACACTATACAAAATTTTAATGGAAATTTGCATTAAATGTAAATTTGATGCTATTTTTAGTCATGTAGGTGTCCAATAAACCACTTGGTGGTGTTTCCCTTCAAGTTTATTTACTTGAATGAAGTGAACAAGTACTTTGATGACAATTAGAAAATAAATTTGAGGCCTTGGTTGTGTAACTAGTGGACCATAGTCACATTTAACACTTGTTACAAAGTTTGGGAGTTAAATGGTTAAGTAGAAGTCTAGTAAATCAAATAACTTGGATTAAGACTGTGAGACTGTGAAACTGAATTTATAATGACTATCACTCATTACCTTTTCCCCTCAATGGTCATGAAAAAATCCTTGGAACATTTCCATACATTGTTCATGTAGGAAAATTCATCATTGAGTCTAGGTTTTTTAGGCTTCCATAGCCTCAACTACTGTGAACTGCATCTCCCAAACTCCATGTTTGTGTTAGGTTGTAAAATAATCACATTTTAAATTCATTAATTAAAAGGGATAGTCTACTTCATACATTGATTTGATTTTTGATGGACACATTTGGACAATAGTAACAATAACTTGCTAACTATCAAGACTTGATTACCTTATAACCTGTCAAATTCTAGCAATGAAATGATAGATTAATCATAATGTCACCTTGGGATCACATCACCATGAATGAACTTCATCCAACACTGTTATGAGTGTAGGTACCACCAAATAGGTATTTTTTAGATCTATCTTCCTCGAGCGAGGGAAATTTAGGAAGAGAAGAGGAAAGTGAGACATGTAGTAGGTCTAAAAGAGGGAGATCAACTAGAGGTCAAAAGATTAGAACAAAATTTCATAAATGCATGGATTTTTTTCTTGTTGAATGGGGGTCATGTTCTCATGGTTATGAGAGCATAGGCCACATCAAGGTTCCCTTGAGGTACAAAAATCTACGAAAATAATGGGTACCCAAGGAACTTCCTCCAATAAACACTGATTTTTGTGTCAATGAGAGGATATATCACATAGCACCATCGTCATTACATGGTTTGGGCCTATTTTACATGGACAGCATAAAGGTATGTTATGAAAAAGTTATTGAATTGATGGAGTATGTCAGACCCTGTTAGAGTTACAAAGATTGGATGCAGCTGGTTCTATATACATGAAGTATGTGTAGGCATGCACTGTCAGCAAATTATATACAACTAAAAGATAAGGATCAAAATAAAGGAGTGGCTATGTATATTGACAGAAGGCCAAGGGCATCAGGGAATATTGTAGGGTTTATGAACAATACACGACCTGGGTCAAAAAATAAGCAACCCAATTGCATATTCAAGGAGCGCGAGGCAAACCGTGTTTTCGTATGTGCGATAGAATCAATAACTGTAGGGGAAGAGTTACTAATCAATTACAATTTGAATCACATAGATACAAACATAGTTACTATGGGCCCGTGGTATGTACTATATACCATTTTACCCAACCTCCAATTAATGACTCCAATATACCATTTTATTATTATGTTTTTTTCGTAAGTCTATTGGTTTCATTTTAGTAATAGTTTTTTATATTTATTTTTTGTCACAGTGGGAAATTGATCATATGGGGAAGGCTCTAGCCTAGAGCACAAATCGTGATGCATCTTCAGGCACTTCTACCTAACAGGTTTACCTCATTGTAATTGTACAAATTGGATATGAGCAAAATGTTTTATTATTTTGTTTTTTTCATAAGTTTATTGTGTTAATTTTGATAATGTTTTTAATATTCTTGTCACAATTGGCTGATCAGGGAAAGGCACCAGTAGTAGAGGAGAGCATCCATATGGAGGTGTAGACACTATTATTCGATGATGACATTGCAAATTCCACAAACCCTCTAGATATGATAAGAAAAACCCAAAAAAAATGTAATGAAGAAATCCTTCAGTTGTTATTCATAGTGCCTCAAATAGATGAGATAAGAGAAGGGTTAAAATATTGACTAAGAGAGCATGAAACTTGCAAGTAAGTTGTCATGAGATCTTTAATTATAACATAAGTTCATTCATGGTTTTATATTTTGCACTCTTTTATGTCATGAACTAGAATATGTGTTCTTTTTATAGGATTTTTTGCATCCTCATGATGTTGTTGGCCATGATCAGGGTACTGCAAGTGCTTCCCAGGGAGTAGGGGTTGGTACAAGTGTCGATCTTGATCTTCCTACACATACATCACATCATACGATCCCATCATTTGTGACTATATTGTCAACTGAAATGTTAGAAACAAATAGCATGTAGACATTGGGTAGTGCACCCTCTGGTAGAGAACACATGCCAAAACATGCGTTAGGACATGTACTTGGGGATAGAAAGGCCACTAGTACCAGTGATGTTTTAGCAGCATTTCCTAGATCTTCCCGTATTACTAGTACATGAACATTACTGGTCACATTTGTGGTGACCAAGGATTTTGTTCCTATAAAGATAGAGAAGGTCCCAAGTACTTTAAAATGTTTTAATTATTATTATATATAATCGAATTGAGATTTACTTATTGATCACTCTTTTTAGAATAATGATCCCATGATCATTTTGTAGGAAATGATTTTTTTTATAAACATCTAAATGATATTACATTGGAGATCTTCGGTACCACCATACATACATTGTGGAATGCCCAAAATTAAGATTTAAAAGATGAGCTCATTAACCGTTTAGTTGTGTTGTTTGGTAATAACACATTCAACTGAACCAAGATCCTTACGAAAGTTGGTACCTATCTAAATTATGTGAGGGACCAATATAGGTCACATTTAGAGAAGAAAAAAAGTTACGAGCATCCCCCCATGATTCTGGAGAGGGAGTGGAAGGACTTGGTGTCAGATGGAAAAGAGAAGGCTGAAAAGTAAAAAGGAAAGACACCATCGAGCTAAGGAAGGTATGTGATACTATCAACAATGTAATTATATACTGATTACTCTTTCTTTCTACATAATCTAACGTATTTCAAACTTTTCATATGGTGCCCAACAAATCAAAGGCAACAAAGGCAAGACTAGAAAAAAATGGGCAGCACAAACTTGGCTTTGGTGGTTATATGAAATTAGTTGCACAAATTGTAAGTATCAATAAATGAAATTTTGAATCCAAATAATAAATTGCAAAAAAATTTGGTTTTATCACACCATAGAAGTAAAATTCATGTTCTTATGTAAAAATCTAGGGCTTTGAATTCAACAGAGTGCCCATATCAGAGAACCTAAAGATTTCCTTCTAGCAAGGCTATAGAGTCGTGGTTGAATGCCTAAGACTCTTGATTGGGAAAACACAAGCTTCCACTGCATCTGATATGTAGCTAAATAAACTCAATGAAGTTTATTTAAAATTGAATACTTGTGCAATATATTCAATATTAATTTCCACCATAAAGTAATTATGTACCTATTTGTTTTAAATAGGCAAGCAATGATAATACTGCACATGACAATGGAATGCAGCTTGGTGAGGGTGGAGCACAATTTGCAGATTAAGCTCATGGGGAAGTTCATGTGCTATACAAAACACAGTATGGATTAATACAATTAAACATCTTCAATTGCAATTGGTGTATTAATTAATGTAACCTTTCATGTTTAAACTTTAGAGCATGTAGAGTGTGATCAACATGTTGAGCATGATTAGGCTAGAGAAGATCAGGAACATGATGTGACCCCATTAGGTAAAGAGGACCACTCTAATGTTCTTTTAAACATATTTAATTGCAATTCGTGTATTAATTAATGTAACCTTTCGTGTTTCAACTCTAGATTGGGATTTAGAGGGTGTTCAACATGTTGAGCATGAGGCTATAAGACAAGATCATGAACATGATGTGGCCCCATCGGGTAAATAGCACCACTCTAATGTTCTTTTAATTAATGAAATACTTGTAACAATAATAATAAAACATATCAATTTAACATTTCTTTGTTATTGCATTAGACCCCCCCTTGTAGTGGCATCCATGTCATGAGTACATGACTAGGCATACATTAAGATCACGAGTAGAGGGAAAAACAACTGAAGGGGGGACATATGGTTTAAAAAATGATACTCCACTTCTTTTTTTAGCTGCCAAAAAGAATTAAAAAAGAAAGTGATTGTAATCATATTATAACAACCATATTTTTGATAATATGTAAAAACTTAAAGAATGAATGTTATATGTTAATGAATGAATTTTATATGTTAATGAATGAATTTTAGATGTTATTAATGTATGAATGAATGATTAATGTTATATGATCAGGTATGGGGAATTGAGAGTGATGTGAGTGGGGGGAGGGAAGGGGCTAAATGAGCTTCCACCATCACATGGTTGGACCCGTTAAGTATAGAATATTAAACTATTCTCGAAACAAAGAGAAGCTCAATAAGGTAATGCACTTTTGAATATAAGAAATGCATCATTTGAAGCATCAAACCAATATGCAAAGATGAAAGAAAGTGCTAACTTTTCACTATGGTGGTAGAAAAATGATTCTTTATACCTTGATGCCTTCATTTTCCAAGCAAATTTCTCCTACTTTGAATAACTCTGCCATGTTTGTGGATGTGATATGTCTCCTACACAAAAACATGTACCAGTTTACGACCTTCAATCTAACTACATCCAAGTATCTTTTTAATTCCTCTATCTTTCATCAATATCTTTACTATTTGAACCTCGTACAAATGTTTTAGACGAATAATCCATTATTGTGAAATGTGCCTCTAATTGAGTAAAGTGAATCCATGCTCTGCATCATAATTTGAAGTTGTTTCCATTCCAATGTTCTATTTTAGTTTGCTTGTATGGATTTGTATGAATACCACATTGTGTTGTGTGTGGATTTGGTTTCAAAGCTCTATTTCTTTTGTTTTTAGTGGCTACATAACTCTAAAATTTGACTTTTGTGCATAACAAGTTAGTGGAAAAACTGACATCTCTGAAGGATTTATAGGCTCAATTGAGAGAGATACATGGATATTTGGATCTTGTTGTTGATGGGAGGTTTCGAATTAACCATGAAATTTTGTACCATCTACAGGTATGCAAAAATTTCTCTACTTACATTCATTCAAGACACTAGATTGCTTATCTTTTGTCATATGGTTGGATTAATGTGGCATACAGTGTCAATGTGGGCTATAGTTTTTTTAATATGTTCAAGTTATGCATATTTTACAATGAATAGAGTGTGAAAATGGGAGTGTAAATTAAAACAACCATCATTAACAATCATTCTTTATACTATGTTATATTTATTCATTATTCCTAAAATTCGTAAACATACAGAATAGGAAGAGAACTCTATTCAATACATGAGTATGTACTACATATATTGTTGTATCCAAGCCTTATGATCTTGTATATATCTAGGAAGTCCCAAGAAATAAGTTGCATGTAGATACGTATTTGATTGGATGTATGAGAAGTTTTGGAAGAATAACAATACAGGACTTGTACATGTAACAATAAATAACAATGTACTACTTTCAATAAGAGTTGCATGGACATGGATATAGAAATAGATGTAATTTTTTTTCAATTCCCCCCTTCTGCTATTATGGTATTGATCTTATTACAGGTTCTCTCTATAGTGCTAGCATTGTATTGGACACTACCTCTAAAACAAAAGAAATATTTTGTCTACTCTCGTATAGTTGTTCTTTTTGTAATTCTAATTATTTTCCTATACTACAACTTTTGGAATATTTTGTAAAAGTGAATTTACAATTCAGTATGCAAATTCATCCATGTTTTAGAACTTGCAACCTCAAGATGGATAAAGACTATCTCACAAACCCCTTCCACTAGTAGACAACAATACAATACCTGCCTATGAATATTGAAATAATTAATCAATTTGCATTCTCAAAACACTAATAAGAGACCGGTTAGATGAATGAAAGGATAAATAATGTAATATAATAATATAAAATATATATTTATGGTTTCAATAATGTAATATTATTAATAACTTTTCCTTTCTCTCCTATCTTGTTCCCCGTTGATAAAGAGTTACAAATTAAAACACCAAAAAAATATGAATATTGTTGTTCCATATTCTCTTCTTCTCTTATTGTCACATATTTAAACTATTGACTTAATGGAAAAAATTAGCATAGCTCAATATCACCCTTTTTTGGATTCAAGTGCTCATTATAAGTAGCCATTGTCCCATGAGTGATGTAGTAATAACTAGCTATCCGTCCTAGATCATCAACCTAGAAATATCCACTTTTCCAATCATTTTTCACCAAATTACTTTTGTCCAAGATAGTTGTAGCTGAATGTATTTGTTAAAATAAAGAGTTCATTTATCAAAAGCACTAACAAGTACCATTAAAGTAAAATTCAAGGTTCATACTTGTCTAAAAATACCATAGTAAAATTACTATGTACTAAATTGAAAATCATAGGTTTGCTTACCAAGTCTGCCCTTCTCTCTTCTAAGGTATTGTCTTTTTGTAAAGCATCAATAGATAGACCATATAGAACTGGGTTTCGTAGCATTTGAATGTAAAGATAAGTGTATCCCAACCATGTGCATGCCTCCTTTACATTTTGAACTATACCTAGGACAATTTTTGCATTTAAATGATCTACTAATTTATAGATAAACTAGCTCTCAATTGATAATTGTTGATTTATAAGGGACAGTTAATATTACAGCTCACTATGACCTGTTAATATTATTCCTTCTCCATTGGAATCATACTGTGTCCTTCCCTATATTGATCTACCAAAAAGGTCTCCATTTTTAGCATGGGTATCTCCAACATGGAGCCTTTTTCAAAGGGATGCTGAGGTGTATGATCCTTATTGGGATAGAGGTGCAACAAGTATGTGTTAAGGTCCCTGTTTGGCAATGGACATTGTGGCTACTTGGCACAATCTAGTGTATTGTAGCATATTAGTAGATCAAGCTACCAATCTCCTCAACCATCTATTGAAGGTGTCAATCTTGAGAGGAGGAAATTGTGGCCATTGATGGAAAGTAGGAGGCTAGGTGCATATATGATATGTCCATGTGGCATGAACTAGTGGATTTCAACAATGTTTCCACTTTGGTGAATAAAACCACTCAACACTTTAGCCATCCACCAATTTTCCGTAATCACTAATTTTTGGGGCAAGTTGATCTACACTTTCAATGTTGATTGATGTTTAAGTAAATCCTATAGATATCAAGCAGTTTTATCAAATGGTTTTGGTGAAACCATGTGGTGTGATCTAATGAACTTGGTGGATGTAGGTACTTTGATAAATCATACCATTCAACACTTTAGTAGTCTACTGATTTGCTCAAGTTGTTGATCTTCAAGGTGAATCAAAGAGTATATAGTCAAGCGCAAAAACATAAGCTTACATGACATGTCTTGGTTGGCTATTGAAGTCAAATATGTTCAAGTAATTTTGGGTTGAAGAGAAGATCTCCCTTGACCATTACTATTGATGTAAAATTGATCTAGACCATTAATTGAGTTGGGTTGGAGTGCATTATAACGGATGATCAATTAGATTTTGTAGAACCATGTGGTTTCATTTGGTAGATTTTGGTAGATTGGTCCACCTTTCACCTTGGTAGTTCATCTATCCATTGATATCATTGATCATCAAATCCAAAGCATCTCAATTGTTAATCTTGTCTTGTGTTTAGGAAATTATGGTGGTGGATCCAAGTAATGAATAGGAAACATTTGAAGGACACTTGGCATAGTAAGATTAACTCTTATTGTTCAAGGAGTTTTCTTGTAAGGGTATAGTTTCAGAGGAGGACCATGATTTGGATTCCAAGTTGCTACTTGGAAAGATGTTAGCTAAGTGTTGTTTTTTTTCCCATAGTGTTCATGGAAAATGAGGAGATTGACTCCCTAAGTTATGGCTTGTATTCCAACCATTTAATTGGCATTAGAAATAAAAAAATTTAGGTCTCTCTAGGAATTATGCATTTGAATTTGAGGAACATTGTTCCCTATTCTACAAAAAATATGATCCAAAGGAATGTCCTATATTGCATGAGGTGTGGGCATCATGATATTGAGTTGTCCAAGTATTGAACTTCTCCTTTGAGATGTAGTGTGGAAATAATAACAAAATTGAAGGTTCTTAAACACTCTCATACTTGTACCAGGGTCCATGTTTAACAAACCAAATACAATTGCTAACTTTTCATTGTAGTAGAAGCATACTGTTGCCTCAATGCTTGAACCAGCAGTAATACAAATTTTTTCATCTAAGTGCTATATCTTTTTAGAAATGCTCCAACATTCAAAAATTTGTTATTTCCATTAGAAGGCTTGTCCTTTAACCTCTTAAAAAGTGAAATTCTTTATGAGATGGACTTTAAATAAGATATAACAAAATAACTCCATGGGATGATTTGCATTAAACTTGAATTATGTTTTCTAGTATTTAATGTGATATATATTTTGTTTTATAGAAAAAACCACCCATGCTTGACATTAGGGAAGAATGAAAGCACTACAACAATACCAATGAAGTCCATGTGCAACAATCTTGGAGATGAATTTAGATGTAGTGTGGCAATCAGAACATACTTGAAGGTTCTTAACAACTCTAATAGTTGTACCAGGGGCCATGTTTAACAAACCAAATGTAATTGCTAACTTTTCACTATGGTGGCAGATAAATGATGCATGTGGTTGGCCCTATTAAGTAGATAATATTAAACTATTCTCAAAACAAAGAGAAGCTCAATAAGGTAATGCACTTTTCAATACAATTTTTTAACGAATTCTTTTTAAAAAAAAATTGTAGGGTTTCGTCGCAATTTCAATGAACGTAGCCCAATGAACCACAAAAATTTACAACAAGGTTGTTGTACATGTGACGTAGTTTTTTTCGTAATGGAAACACCACCTCATCAGAAAAAGGATGAATGTTTGGTATTTTTTTGATGCTTTCAAATGGGCACTCTAAAACGTTTTGTGTTTTTTGTCATCGATAGATGGACAAAGTTACATTGATTTTGGATGGAAACCACCAACATACTCTATGGCACTGACCGACGATGTTGGGTCATGGTTTTGATGAATAAAAGTTAGTCGTTAAAGCGATGAAATTCCAATGACAAAATTTAAAACAGTGTTGTGTCAATAATTTGACAATATGTTGTCGATATGTCACCAAATATCTGTCAAAATTTGTAGTCAAATACAGTAGTGTACAGAGCTCACTCTTTCTGATACATAACTACTTATCGAATCCCCTACGAATAAATTTCAATCTAAGACTCCATTTAATCATTTAATTGATTGCTTGAATCAAAGCCAAAATAGAGATGAACATTTGAACAAATGTTCCAAAAAGAATTAAAATATCATTAACATTCCATTCAAGACTCACAAACACTCACATAAGGAGAGAAAATATATCATAATTATACTTAAATTAATGCATATCGGTCTAATATGCACAAAAATTTAAGATAATTTACATATATTCTTCCCAAACCTCAAAACAGACTATCTACTCTATTCCTATTGTTCTACAAATGTATGCTTGACTCAAAACCTAATCAAAACTTTCATCTCATCACAAGTGATCCCTGAATTCCCTTTTATAAAGTAAGGTAGCGACAACCTTCAGGCTCAAATGTAGCTTCATTACAAATTTCATTTCACTTATCATTTCGACTGAATTTCAAAATTCCCCATGTGTTGAATCTACAAGAATATGGTGTAAACGAGGAAAGCCAAAATTGTAACCACCATCAGAAAAGGGAAAAAAAAAGTGCCACCAAAATCCCTTTTGTCACTATCCACACTACAACGAACCAAGCATCCATATTTCCACAAGGGCACAAAGTCGACATTCAACACCAAAATGTGCCACACATGCAAAAACAAAGCCACCACCATAGTGAGCATTATCAACACAAAAATTTCACATCCCATACACAACAACTCTTCATTTACCAGCCACCCCACCTTTACCAGTTCCTAGATTCTGGTATACGTGCCCGTTCCAAGTCATCACAAGAGGTGGAGAGGAAGCCTCAGCTTCCACTTCATCCTTTTCTATACCCAGTACAGTAACAATTTTCCCGCTTGGATTTTTGGCTGCCAATGGCAAGATGGATATTACCTCCTAACCAGGAGGTAGACCATGACTCAAGAGCCTAAGGTACCAACAATAGTCAGAATCACTCTTTGTTTCACTAGTAGATGAGCTACTTGTGAGGTCAATGGGAGAGTTTTGGTGTCCAAAGGAGCCATTCCCATACCTTATCTTCCTCTTTGCTCTAGTAGTAGACCACACTAGATTCTTTCCTTTGTCGTCAACCTTCTCTATAGTCACACTTTGGAATTATAATCTTTGAATACACCTTGTGGGTGCAATTTTAGACTTTCTAGTAGGAATTTTGGCCTCCATGGTTGATGCAACTTTTGATACAATAGAACTAGGATTTTGAGAGATCAAGTGAGTAGACATCCTCACTAGTTCACTCATCTTATCTATCAATTGCTCAAACCTACCGTTCCTTAATCAATAAAATTTCTAACTGCTAAGTGGGAATGACATGAATAGTAGCTATTCCTTCTATATTTATCATGTGATGTGACGACATCCACAATCAATATTTAGCACACATGCATAACCCAGGTATCTCATTAGCAGATGTACTATCACAATTTAATTACCCATTTGCTTGGAAATCTGTAGACCACTCTTTATGATTACCATCATTTGCATCTCCACACGAATTGAGATCAAATCGATCACTTTGTGGAAGGTCGGCCATTAATGCTAGCAAGTTGCATAGAGTAAAATAGCCATCACATGTTATTCACCAACTTTGAATATTTCCCATCAATCCTTTGCCTTGGTGGTTGATCATATGGCCAACCTTCATTTGATTGCCTTCGACTTCTAGCGGTGCTTCATTGAAGTGTTCATGACTAATAATTTTCATCCATGTCAGATGACATCTTAGCAATGTTGGGGCTCCACAAACTGAGTAGACCAGGATAGGAGTTGAGATCTTGTTGATCTTGATAGTTTTAACTATCATTTATTTTCATCTAGCAAGCTAGTGGGGAATGGTGAAGATCATTCCACAGATTTAATCTTGGTCATTCATTGAATATGCCAAGCCATAGGCGTGGTATTGGGGAGTGGGTCCCATGGTTCTATAGGGACATGTGTCTACTTTTTGCTAGCTTCGCTACATTTATCCTACTGGCACTTAATTCGCGTGGGTTGGTGGGGTACGACTTAGATCTCCTCTTGGATCCTCAAATATTTGTAACTTGCACTTCACATAATGTTAGCATTTAATGGATGAGACTTGGTCTAGCTGATGGCGATATGACCACTGGGGTTAATAACTTAAGCTTAAGTCCCCAGGTTAAATTTAAAATCAGACTTAGGAAAAAGGCTTAAGGAGATGGGAAAAATGATGATTGGTGCTTCGGGAAGATAGGGATCGTAAATTGATGTGCTATGCAGGTCAGGTGATGACTTAAGAGATTGGTGACCAATGGGGTAGATCAACTTACAATTAAAACACTTGCATGCTCTTATGAATAATGCCCTACTCATTCATGGGGATAGGGGTTTAGAACGGAGAGTAAGTCCATGGGGATAAAGAGAAAATTCCTCATAATTTTATAAGCTCCATCACATCTAACAAGTCATTCATCTCCCAATCATGTTTATTGTACTATGAGGGAAATTGACTGTCCAAAGGGACAATTGCAAGTGCCAAACTAGGGGAAGTACTAGGTTATACACTTGTTGTAGGAGATTTGTCATTGAAGCTCATGGAAGAGGAAAACAAAGTATTCATATCATTATGCACCTCTTCATCTATTGTAGAGATCTCATTATCATCATCATCTAGACTAATCACAATGGGAGGACATGGCAATTTAAAATGAAGGGTGTATCAGGAGTTGTGGTTGTGATATCAGATCATTTTGTTGCAAGGGTTGTATTGTACTATCTTGTGGTGGAATAGGAGGAGGAGTTTGGTCATGTAGTGCTTCTATAAAATGTGAATTTTTCTTTTCTTTATTTTCATTTGCATGTAACTGACAAGAAAGTAGATGACGATGATGCCTATGCTCTCTAGCACCTTGGTTTATTTTAATTTTGTTTTGAAGTATTTTAGGTGTAAGAGCGGGTTGATCCACTATAGGATCCTTTTCTTCCTGAAGGGGATGAATAGAAGGAACCAAAGGATATGGGTCAATTACTTTCTCTTTTGCATTATAAACTTGTTTAATGTGAGGTGACATGATGGGGTTGGTTTCAGTATCTCTTGGGTGTTTAGGGAATGAAGGTGCAATGTTTATTGTTGGATGCTCAAAAGGTTGTAATGTTTGTTTAGGTTCAGATTTAGGTTGAAGAATTGTCTCATCTAGGATAGGAGTGTCATAAATGGATGGGGACATATGGCGAAGAGACAATTCTGCTATTCGTTTGGCTTTGAACTTTTGATAGGTAATGAAAAAGAAATCTTTGCGAGGGGTGATGGGTTCCATAGGTTCAAGCCATAAAGCTTCCAAGGAAAAGTTACCTTTAGAATACAATGGACTAAACCCACTATGGTGTGCAGTAAACATCTCATTGTCAAGTGGAAACTTCAAACATTTATGAACCACTAAAGGGACAACTTTCATCGAGTGAAGCCAAAGATGACCTAGCCACAAATGAAACTGATCTAACTATGGAATGATAGAGAATGTTACATCCAATTTTTTAGGTCCTATTTGTAATGGGAGTGTGATTGATCCGATCATAGGGCATGCAAAGCCAGTATGCATTTTAATCCATGATGTTGGTTTATCATAATCATCTTGATAAAGATCACGTAATACTAAAAATTCTTCCATGATCACATTCTCACCATAGGTGAGATCTATTAATATCCCATTGGTAGGTTTATCATATATGTGACCGGGTATGTAAAGAGGACCATTGGGAAATTTTTTTAGTATATCATGATAAGAAAAAGAATTATCAAGAGATTTATTAGTTGGGCCCTTACGAGGGATAACATCTATCATACCAACCATTTCATCCATAGGGTTAACATGGGTAACATTTGGAGTAAGATCATGTTGTTCATCATTTGTATCGACATTCATTACATCATTGTTTAAAGTTTCACTATCTTTGAGAAATGAAACATTGTGTTTAGGCTGGGGTTGGTAAAAATTTGCAAATTTTGATTGGGAGGGGCAACGCACTTATTACAGTGATCATTAACACCCATAATGGATAAATGACCAGAATCAATGAGGTCCTACACTAGGTGTTTTAGATGCTTGCATTGTTCTGTGTTATGTCCATGTTGGCGATGGAAATGACAATAAGCGTTAGGTTTAAAGTTGGGTGTTAAAGTATTGGTAGGATCAAGTGGTTTAACTGTAGGAAAACAAATCATTTATTTTTGTATCAGTTGAGTCATAATGTTATGTAGCGTATCAGGCAAAGGGGTGAACTGTCTCTTTAGGTCCCCATAGGTAAAGGGAACCGTTGTTTTAACAATTGTCACATGGTTATTAATGGGTTGAGTTGGTAGTGGAGGAGTGGGATTGAACTGTAAGAAGCATTTGTTTTGTTTTCTAGAGCTATGTGAGTTTTTTGTTGTTGTTTTGCTTAGACTTCTCAGCTCAGCTAGAAGTGGATTTTGCATCATAGCTAGTAATCGAGTTGTGATAGTCCCAATGGGCTATGCATAAATATATGAAAGAAGTAAATTTAATCATGGTGAATTTCTCCCGAATGTGATTTGCAAGTTTTCAATAAACAACTTTTAGAGATGTGAATCAGGAACCTTGACATCTACTTGAGCATACAATTACTAATAGCATGAAATGAAATCAGTTACTTTCTCATCCACATGTTGTTTACACCTCATTAAATCAGCCATTGTCCTTTTGGGAGTCATATGCACTTCAAACTGGTGTATATAGGCATCAACAAGTTTATTAAATAAACAAATTGAATGATGGGGTAAAGAGGAAAACCACTCCAAGGCAGTATGCTTTAAAGTCCTAGGAAACAATTTAGCTATTAGTTTATTGTCAAGGAAAAAATCACTACATAAGGTGGTATAGGCATTGACATGATTAGTAAGGTTTCCTTTGCATCCATACTTCTCAATCCTAGGCATCTCAATTCCTTGTGGCATTGGTGTTCTTAATATTTCCAAAGATAATGGGCTACTATGTACATAATATGTGGGTGGTGAGTTTTGGCTTTTGTTCATGGTGGATATTTGTTGTTGCATGGAAGAAACTGTGTGAAAAAATTATGCTATGAGAGGGTCAGAGTAAGTGGTATAAGTGGGAGAGAGAATGGTAAAGGAGTGTATGTAGTGTTAGTACAAGTGAAGAGGACACTAATAGGGGTGAAAGTGGTGGAGGATGGAACATTCAATGCCACAAAAGAACTAGGAATACTAGTTGGAATAGCAAAAGAAGGGGTCACATGACTTACCTGTTGCATGGTTGTTGTAACTTGAGTAGTGGTATAGGTAGGTATGGATGCAATGGTTGGAGGAGGAATATGAGATCCTCCTTGGCTAACCAGATTGTTCGCTAGTTGAGATGTACGAGAGGTGGAAGAAGCATGTTTTTGATATATCTCAACAATTTATTTCATAGCATCTAAACATTCACCACTTTCAAGCATTTGATGGATGTTGTCTATAGCGAGAATGGAAGTGGTTAAAATGTTTTCAAGACATAAGTTATGTTAGACATGTGCTAAGTCCTCATGAATGTTAACTACTTTGTCTTGTGGAAGGGAATTAATTTGTGTGTCAACATGAATTGTATGGGAAGGAAAAGGTGTACTAGTGGTACTATTCATGCCTCATGCACCATTGTTAATACCAAGAGTAGGAGCTCGAGATAACCCAAGGTCCACAATGAGTGTGTTATCGTGGGAGGCCATGAGTCAAGAACTTCTTCTCACTAAAGTATTATCAATAGGGCACCAAACACTCATACAAAGGCTACTCAAGATGGGGTGGATTCAAATGAAATTAAAACTAGGAATAAAAAATTGCAAACAAAATAAATTATGGAAACTTTAACAAAGATGAAATAACATAAAATAGAAATGCAGAAAATGCCCAGAAAATGCCAAAAAATGCAATGAAAAATATGCAACTAGACTGATTCGCCAAGGGTGGCAAAATGAGTCCAGGGATGAATTTTTTTGAATTTTTTTAGAAAATTTCAAATGATTTTTTATGCTTTTTTGATGTAAAACTAGGATACAGATGCAAAATTTTAGTATTTTTAAGGTTTTGAAGTGCAAAAATGAAATCTTTATGAGATATTCACTAATGTAATTTGGAAAACCCTAAGATGCAAAACAATGAAAAAGCTAATGTAATGAGTCCTAGGATGTAAATGCAAATTTAAATCAGAAAGATAATGTTCAAAATGCAGGTTCACCAAAATGAACCATATATTTTTGTGAAGGTGTGTTATGACTCTCTTGCTCAATTAGGGTTCTTCACCTAAAGGAGAGAGATATACCAAAACAATCTAGGTGGTTCACTCAAACTAATGAATTTCAATGAAATGACCTAACTGCAATGATCTAAATGCAACAAATTGATAAAATGGATTGATTATTTATGCAAAACCTAAGAAATATGGAGTTTTTGAAAACACAGTGTGATATGCAGAAATGAACTAGAAACATAAACAAATGAAAATAGAACTTGATGAAACTGAATGGAGAGCACCTAGAGGTAGAATGCTAATGTTTGAATGTTCTGGAATGTTTCAAAAATTATTTTTGATGACCACTAGGAATCATTCACCATAGATGGAAAATTAGTCCTACTTCTAGTAAATTTTGTTGAAACAGGTTTCAGGGTGCCGGGAACTAAAAACCTCAAAAACCACTTTCTTCAACCTTGTAGTGGAACTGATTCACCATAGATGGAGAATTAGTCCACCTACAAAAACCTAAAAATTCTAAAGTCAACTCTATGGGTCCAGATTTGTACTTGTCTTCTTGACAGGTTAATAGATTCAAATCTGTAGAAAATAGGCTAAATGAAGTCTCCAAGCTTGAATTAGGTCATAGTTAACTTGAATAGCTTTGATGAATTTTTTACCACTTTTCAAAACCTATCTCTTTGAAAAATGTTCCTACAAGACCTACAAACACACATGCAAAGAGGGGAAAAATAGTTAAGGGTTAGAGTATATGGGTTTTCCTTAGTCAAACCCCAATTTGGTAATAAAAACCTTAATAATGAAATGAAATAAGAAAGGTATGATGAAAAGATAACATGCAAGTGTCATAAACTCACCAAACCCTTGTTTTTGAGGTTCGAAGATATGTCAATGGCTACTCCAAGATACTTGATAATTGCTTGATTGAATGATACTTGAATGCTTAGGTGGATTGAATGCAAGGATGAATACTTGAATGAATAGGTGAATTGGGGTTAAAATGGATAGAAAACCACTTATTTATTCACACTTATACCCTCATTTCCCAAAAATGCTACATCACAAGCTGACTTTCGGTCTTAATGAATAAGAACCTAAAATAAATTTGAAATTATTTTGAATTTTGTAACAAGAGGGACTCATTCGCCACCCATGGAAAATGGGTGTCAAGAATTAAATTGCATTTTATGATTTTTATCGGCTTTATATTCAAAAGTACACTTAATTAAGGCCTACAAGTGCATAAAGGGGCCAAATAAAACATAAGAAAGGTGTGATTAGTGATGAAAAATCTAGAAAAGCATGAAATTTTCTTACAAGACTTTACAACACTTTAAAATAAGACTTGGTAAGGGATAAAAAGGGAATATTTAAATGACTTGTAATAAGAAGAGTCTAGAAAAGTGTAGAAATGTGTTACAACACTTCACAACACCTTTACAAGACATCAGAAAGTTTTAATAATTTAAATATTCAAGACCTAATGTGAATGTATAAGTTACATTACAACATTAAATCCAAGCAAAATAGGCCAAGAACCACAAGAAAAATACCTAAATGACCATTAAAATGTCCAAAGATCCATTTTTCTATAGTACATTTAGCCCCCACTTTAGTGAGAGGATTAACTTTCCTCAACCTCACACTAAGGTAGCCATACATATCAAGAGGGATCCAAATGCACTTATGCTAGAAAGATGAGACAACAATGATCAAGAGGGATGATCATTGTCCTCATGATGAAGATACCATGGAAAAATACACATAAGAACAAAAGAACACACATATGAAAGAGAAAAGGAAGTGTAAGAGGACAATTCAGTTCAAGCTTTGATCATTTGCCATCTAGTTGTGGATCAAATTTAGACTATTTTTCTGAAAAAAGAAATGCATACTAACTTTGGAGCAATGGAACTCATGGTTGTTCATTGGGTGAGAAGGCCCAAAAGGTAAGAAACATACACTCGACTGGTATGTACTCACAAACACAGGTGGCTATGGCGAAAGTTGTGTCTCAAAATGGGCTTCCCACTCAACCATATCAAATTTATACCTCCTGATAACTTTAATAAGGTGCCACAAAGGAAAAATGTTGGTTCATGCTCCATGAGACAATTAAAGCTTTGTATGCTCTGAACTCATGAATGAATAGGATGGTACCACAAGCATGCAATCTATGTTATCCAAGGTGTCCATATGAATGAAAAATGAAAAATGCAAAAGATGTTCAAAGGAGTCTTTTTTAGTTCATGTGAGGCATATAACTTAGGGAACATTATGCCTAATGTCTCCAAGAGAGAACCAATAAAAGAATAGAATATTCTCATAGTGCATCACATCAGGCCACTAAGAGGAATATAATATGGTAAGATCGATCATGCTTATGAAGGACATCACACCCAATGTCATCCACAAAGTGACAAACGCATCATATGAATCAAGAAGGTTTCCCTAAGAACTAGGAAAAAGGAAAAATGCAAAATGAATAATGTCAATCTATGCCCCCACTTTAAAGGAATTGCTACACATCGTTCTATGAGAAATTACTTTAAAGGAGCAAATGAAAAAGTAAAAAGAAATAAAACATGAGAGAGAACTTGAAAAGCCCCTATGCCAAGTCATATGTTTTGAAGGTTGCATCATGTAAGAGAAAAATAAAAGAAAGGGGTTTCCCCCAAAGAGGAAAACACCAAACACATAAGGGATCTATGGATTTGGGGTCAGTATATCTATTGTTGCGATGTTTTGTAAAGAGCTAGGAACTGCCATCATTCCTAGAATACATAGAACTAGAAGAATGGCACAAAGAGAGAAAAAAGAAAAGAAAAAGAGCCTTTTAGGTCAACATGGAAGAGACATAGGGTGTCTCAACGCTTTGTGTCATCCCCAAAAGGAAAAAACAAAACAAAAGTGAAAAAGGGGTGAAATGAAAAATAAGGACTTTTGGGTCAACATGAAAGAGACATTTCAGTCTCAATTCTTTGCGTCATCCACAAAAGGAAATAAAAAAAATTAAAAAGGAAAATGGACCTTTTGGGTCAATATGGAAGAGACATAGGGATTATGAATGCTTTGTGTCATCCCCAAAAGGAGAACAAAAAACAAAAGAAAAAAAGAGAAAGAAATGTACGACATATAGAAGAATTAAGGTAGAAATAGAGGAAGTGCAAAAAGAGAGAGAGAACATTAAACATACATGATAGGGGATCACATTACACACGTTCAATAAGAGAAAAAGGAAAATAAAAATGAAATGTAAAAAGGCTAGTAAGGAAAATGCAAGTCAACCATCTAACAAGTAATACACCTCCCAATCATGTTTAGTGTATTGTGAGGGAAGCTGATTGTCCAAAGGGACAATTGCAAGTTCTGAACTAAGGGAAGTACCAGGTTCTACACGTATTGTAGAAGATTTGTAATTGAAGCTCATGGAAGAGGAAAATAAAGTATTCAGATCATTATGCACCTCTTGATCTATTCTAGAGATCTCATTATCATCATCATCCAGATTAATCACAATGGGAGGAAGGATAGTAATTTCCAATGAAGGGTGTATTAGGAGTTGTGGTTGTGGTATCAGATCATTTTTTTGTGATGGTTGTATTGTAATATCTTATGTTCGGTCAGGAGGAGGAGGTTGGTCATGTATTACTTCTGTAAAATATGGATTTTGATTTTCATTGTTTTCTTTTGCATGTAACTGATGAGCAAGGAGATGACAATGATGCATATGCTCTCTAGCACCTTGGTTTCTTTTAATTTTGTTTTGAAGTTATTTAGGTGTAATTGTGGGTTGATCCACTATAGGATCCTTTTCTTCCCAAAGGGGAGGAATGGAAAGAATAGAAGGAGACGGGTCAATCACTTTCTCTTTTTCTTTATGAAATTGTTTAATATGAGGAGGAACGACGGGGTTGGTTTTGTTATCTCTTGGGCATTTATATGATGAAGGTGAAGTGTTTATTGTTGGTTTCTTAGAAGGTTGTATTATTTTTTCAGGTTCAGATTTAGGTTGAAGCATTTTATCATTTAGGATAGGAGTGTCAGAAATTGATGGCGGCATGTGGCGAAGACATAATTCTACTATTTTTTTGGCTCTGAACTTTTGATAGGTAATGAAAAATAAATATTTATGAGTTATCAGTTCCATAGGTTCAAGATAGAAGGCTTCCAAGGAAAAATTACTTTTTAAATACAATGGATTAAAGCCACTATGGTGTACAGTAAATATCTCATTGTCAAGTGGAAACTTTAAACATTTGTGAACGACTAAAGGGATAAATTTCATCGAGCAAATCCAAGGATGACCTAGCCATAGATGAAACTAATATGACTGTGCAATGATAGAGAATGTTAGATCCAATTCTTTAGGTCCTATCTATAATGGGAGTATGATTGATTTGATCATAGGGAACGCAAAGACAGTATGTGTTTTAATCCATGTTGTTGGTTTGACATAATCATCTTTATAAAGATCATGTAATGCTAAAAATTCTTCTATGATCACATTCTCACCATAGGAAGGATCTATTAATATCCCATTTGCGGTCTTATCATAGATGTGGCTAGCTATGTAAAGACCACCATCGGGAAGTTTTTTAGTATATCATGAGAAGAAAAAGTAATATCAAGAGATTTGTTTAGTTGGGCCCTTATGAGGGATAACACCTATCTTACCCACCATTTCATCCATAGGGTTAACATGGGTAACATTTGGAGTAATATCATGTTGTTCATCATTTGTATTGACATTCATTGCATCAGTGCTTACAGGTTCACTATCTTTGAAAAATGAAACATTGTGTTTAGGCATGGGGTTGGTAAAAAATTTCAAATTTAGAATGGGAGGGGAGAAAAACTTATTTCCATGATCAATAACACCCACACTGGACAGATGACTAGAATGAATGAGTTCTTGCATTAGGTGTTTGATATGCTTGCATTATTTTGTGTCATGTCCATGTTGGTGATTAAAATGACAATAAGTGTTAGGTTTAAAGGTGGGGGGTAAATGATTGCTAGGATCAAGTGGTTTAACTATACCCAAACTGATCATTTGTTGTTGTATCAATTGAGTCATAATGTTATGTATGGTATCTGACAAAGGGGTGAATTGTCTCTTTGGATCCCCATAGGTAAAGGGAAGTGTTGTTTTAATAGCTGCCACTTGGTTATTAATGGGTTCACTTAGTTGTGGAGGAGGGGGATTGAACTATAAGAATCCTTTTTTTTTGTTTTCTAAAGTTACGTGAGTTGTTTTGGTTGCTTTGTTTAGACTTCTCAGGTCGGCTAGAAGTGGATTTTTCATCACAACTAGTAAATGAGTGATGATAGTCACAAAGGGCTCTACATAAATGCATGAAAGAAGGAAATTTCATCATGGTCAGTTTATCCTAAATATGATTTTACAAGGATTCAATAAACATCTATTGGAGATGTGAATCAGGAAACTTGACATCTACTTGAGCATATAATGACTGATAGCATGAAATGAAATAAGTTAGTTTTTATCCACATGTTTTTTAGACCTCATTAAATCAACCATTATCTTTTTGGGAGTGATATTCACTTCAAAATGGCTTATAAAGGCATCAACAAGTTCATTAAATGAATGAATTGAATGATTGGGAAAAGGGGAAAACCACTCCAAGGTAATATCCTTTAAAGTCCTAGGAACCAGTTTAGCTAATAGTTTATCATCAAGGACAAAAGCATTACGTAAGGCAGCGTAGGAATTGACATGATTAGTAGGGTCTCCTTTTCCTCCATACTTCTCAAACCTAGGCATCTCAATTCCTTGTGACATCAGTGTTCTTAATATTTCCAAAGATAATGGGCTACTATGTACATTATATGTGGATGGTGCATTTTGGCTTTGGTTTATGGTGGATATTTGTTGTTGCATGGAAGAAACTGTGTGAAACAATTGTGTTATGAGAGGGTTAGTGTAAGTGGTATAAGTGGAAGAGAGAACGGTGATGGAGTGTATGTAGTGTGAGTACAAGTGAAGGGGACACTAATAGGGGTGAAAGTGGTGGAGGATGGAGCATTTGATGCCAGAGAAGAACTAGGAATGCTAGTTGGAATAGAAAAAGGAGTCACATGGCTAACCTATTGCATGGTTGTTGTAACTTGAGGGGTGGTATAGGTGGATATGGATGCAACGATTGAAGGTGGAGGAATATGAGATCATCCTTGGCTAACTAGATTGTTTGCTGGTTGAGATGTGTGAGAGGTGGAAGAAGCATATTTTTGATATATCTCAACAATTTGTTTCATAACATCTAAGTGTTCATTACTTTCAAGAATTTGATGGATGTTGTCTATAGCAGGAATGGTAGTGGTTGAATTTTTTTCAAGACACAAGTTATGTTAGACATGTGCTAAGTCCTCATGAATGTTAACTACTTTGTCTTGTAGAAGGGAATTAATTTGTGTGTCAACATAAATTATATGGGAAGGAAAAGGTGTACTAATGGTAGTATCCATGCCTAATGCACCATTGTCAATACCAAGAGTAGGAGCTTGAGACAAACTAAGGTCCACAATCGAGTGTGTTATCACGAGAGGCCATGAGTAAAGAACTTCTCACTAAAGTATTATCAATACAGAACCAAACACTTATACAATGGCTACTCAAGGTGGGGTGGATTCAAATGAAATGAAAACTAGGAGTAACAAAATGAAAACAACATAAATTATGGAAACTCTAATAGAGATGAAATAACAAAAAATAGAAATGAAAAAAATGCCCAGAAAATGCTAGAAAATGCAATCCAAAATGTGCAACTAGATTGATTTGCCTAGGGTGGTGAATAAGTCTAGGGATGATTTTTTTTGAGCTTTTAAAAAAAGAATTGATTTTTATGCTTTTCTAATGCAAAACTAGGATGTAGATGCAGAATTTTAGTATTTTTAATATTTTGAAGTGCAAAACTAAAATCTATATGAGATATTCACTAATGCAATTTGGAAAACCCTAGGATGCAAAACAATGCAAAATTTAATGAAATGAGTCCTAGGATGTAAATGAAAATGTAAATCAGAAAGATAATGTTCAAAATGCAAGTTCACCAAAATGAATCGTATATTTTTGTGAAGGTGTGTTATGACTCTCTTGCTCAATTTGGGTTTCTCACCTAAAGGAGAGAGATAGACCCCAAAAATCTAGGTGGTTCACTTAAAATAATGCAAGTACAATAAAATTTCCTAAGTGCAATGATCTAAATGCAAAAAACTAATAAAATGGATTGATTATTTATGTAGAACCTAAGAAATATGGAGTGTTTGAAAACTTAGTGTGATATGTAGAAATGAACTAGAAACATAAACTAATGAAAATACAACTTGATGAAATTGAATGGAGAGCACCTAGAGGTAGAATGTTGATGTTGGATAGTTTTGGAATGTTTCAAAAATTACTATTGATGACCATTGGGACTCATTCACCATAGATGGCGAATTAGTCCTGCTTTTGGTAAATTTTGTTGAAACAACTTGTGGGGTGCTGGGAACTGAAAAACCTTAGAAAACACTTTCTCCAACATGAAAATGGGACTGATTCTCCACAAATGGAAAATTATTCCACCTACAAAAATTTGAAAATTCTAAAGTCAACTGTGTGGGTCCACATTTGTACTTGCTTGCTTATCGGGTTGATAGATTCAAATCTGCAAAAAACGGGATGAATGATGTATCCAAGCTTGAATTAGGTCTTAGTTGACTTGAATAGCTATGATGACTTCTTGAAAACTTTTCAAAACCTATCTCTTTGACAAATCTACCTTCAAGAACTGTAAACACACATGCAAAGAGGGGAAAATTTGTTAAGGGTTAGAGTATAGGGGTTTTCCTTGGTGTAACCCCAATTTGGTATTCAAACCCTTGATAATGAAATGAAATAAGAAAGGAATGATGAAAAAATAACATGCACGTGTCATAAACTCACCAAACCTTTGTTGTGGAAGTTTGAAGATATGTCAATGGTTGCTCCAAGATACTTGATAATTGCTTGATTGAATGATGCTTTAATGCTTAGGTGGATTGAATGCAAGGATGAATACTTGAATAAATAGGTGAATGGGGTTGAATGGGGTTTAAAATTGATAGAAAATCACTTAATTATGCATACTAGGCCCTATTTTCCTGAAAATGAAACATCACAAGCTGAACTTAGGTCTTAATGAATAAAAACCCAAAAGAAATTTGAAATTATTTCAAATTTTGTGCCAAGAGGGACTCATTCGCCACCCATGGTGAATAGGTCGCACTCAAGGCATAAAAGTGGGTGTCAGGAATTAAGTTGCATTTAATGATGTTTATTAGGTTTATATTAAAAAATACACTTAATTAAGGCCTGTAAGTGCATAAAGGGTTCAAATAAAACCTAAGAATTGTGTAATTAGTGATGAAAAATCTAGAAAATCATGAAAGTTTGTTACAAGACTTTAGAACACTTTAAAATAAGACTTGGTAATGGATAAAAAGTGAATAGTTAGATGAATTATGATAAGAAGAGTCTAGAAAAGTGTAGAAATGTGTTACAAGACTTCACAACACCTTTACAAGACATCATAATGGGTTAATAATCTAAATATTCAAGACCTAGTGTGAATGTATAAGTTACATTACAACATTAAATGTAAGCAAAATAGGCCAATCATCATAGGAAAAATACCTAAATGACTATGGAAATGTCCAAAGATCCATTTTTATATGGTACACTTAGGAGCTGGCCATAACTTTTCTGCCACATTTTTTTCCTGAGGTTCAACTATCACTAACTCCTTTCCATGATAGGGTGAAACAACCTTCTCAACTTCATCCTATATTTCATCATCCTCCACACCATTTGGGAAAGGAGTTAATACCAAGGAAACCCCCATGTCTATAGCATGGGACACAAAGGGAATCAATGTCTCATTAGAGGGAACTAAATCTAATGATAACATTGGGATCATAGGGTTAACAGGTACAAGCTTAACCGGGGACTCAATAATCTTAAGAAGATCTTAATCAAAGGGGAAACCATTTGATGGGACCTCCACTGAGGGAGCACTAGGAAATGGGTCATGCCTTCTCAAATATTTACAATCTGTGATAAGGTGTCCCAGTTTAGCACACTTTTGATAGTATATCATAGCATTCTCATAGCAAATAGGTTGAACCCAAGAGCCAAAGATGGAACAAAGCTTCTTGGGATTAGGAAGATTCTTGTTTCTAATTGTTAATTATACATTATACCCCTCATAATTGAATGAATTTTTTTAAAATTAGTGGCTCATTATCTTGTTAATTCATTTTGATAAGCCCTATTTTTCTATGGTTCACATAATAAAATTGAGTTCCAAAGAGAAATAATAAGACCATTTATGGATGTGAAGAAAATCATAATAAGGGATAAGTTTTTTTTAAATAACTATTATGGTGAAGGTGTTGCAACACTAGTATACTTACTAAATAGATGTCTTATAAAGTTAACATGTGACTAGGTTCCATAAGAAGTGTGGATAAATCTAAATCTAGTGCATAACACTTTATATTTTTTGCATGTGTGGAGTATGTATTTGTTCCAAATAAGAAAAGAAAGACATTGTATGATAGATGAGAGCATTACATATTTATATGCTATAATTAAGAATTTCATGCATGCAAATTGTATAATCCTATCACAAAATAGTGTAAGTTCTAGAATTTTTATGTCTATAATTACTCTTTTGGTGGGATTCTTGTTAGTAGATAAATTTTAATCAAATGAAGATTGGGGTAAATTAATTGGCTAAGTTTTTTTTGTGATTAGTGTTAGTCTAAATAGTGACTTTATCAAACCACTTATATATTGGCATACCTAGAGAGAGTGTTATTCATATTGCTTAAGTTTCCACATAGGGACTTCTATAGTTTTGTCTTTGTAATGGAGCAAATTTTTACCCCTAGGAAAATTCACCATTTACATCACCCCTACCTTAGGAAATAAAAATATGATGATGCAATTCCACATCTGCCACCTTTCTCCATTCATTTACTAGCTCATTTTGGTGTTGGTGGAGGAATCCTTGTCGAGGATGTGCATGCACTGCATGGATTCCCACGAACCATGAAAACATTCTAATAGGATTCTTGCCTCTAGAATCTATAGAGGCATTACACTTATCCATAGGATGTGAAGTGTAACGTTCCTTGCTTCCTTAACCACCAAAAAATGGGTCTTTAGACTACTTTTACAAGTTTAAATTCTCTATCATCTCATTCTTTCACTCTTAGATTCCACTTCACTCTCTTCATGCTTCATAGCTCTTAGCTTCATTATTTGTACTCTTAGCTCCATTCTCACATTCTCAAACTTCTACATCACTCTTTTGTGGCTGTAAGCTATTGGTTCTTGGCTCCTACACTCCATTTGTTATGAAAACATTATTATTGGAGGACTTGGAAGATCCATCCTTCCACTACTTTCTTTGAGTGCTCATAGCTATGGAGGTGTTATTTTCATTTACTATTTCCATTTTCATCACTATGTGTATTTTGTTAGTGTAATTAATATTTAATTACACATTAGCATAAGTTTACTTAGGCATATTTAATTCCTAAGTTATAGTTTCTTATCTTTATCTTATTGAGCTATCATGTTGCTCAAGATAAGATTAGGTTTATGCATCTTTGATTTTATAAAGAAACTTATATCCTGTAATTATTTGTACTTCGAATATATCAATTTGTACATCTTTTGCAAATCTCTGCGTTATTTTATGTATGCATTCATTTTTGTTTTGTGCACTAGGTTTGCATTTTTGCTTATGTTTCTATAGTTTTGCATTCTCTCCTTCTACAATCATTGGGTATTGTACAAACGAACTAATATAAAGTTCCATTAAGGGGGTTTCTTGCATCCATTCTTCATATTGGTGACAACTCACATGGGTTTTTCTAGTTTCCTTTTGTTTCCCTTAGCTTCTTTATTGCTTAGCTAGAAACATCGTTGGTTTGCTTTGGTTCACACTTTAGTTGGGATTTTATGGTTCTTGATCCGCATGGTTCAGATCTTTCTCATTTGAAGGCCATGTTTTTATGGTTAATGTTCTAGAATCTTGATGGTACTCGTCCTATGGGCAGTTTTAGTTTCAGTTTGGCATTAGCTTCGAGAGACACAACTTCTAGATTTGTCATCATTATGGGTCCTTTCATCCTTTCATCTATTGTTGTTCACAGATTCCAAGGTTGATCCAGTATGTTTGTTTCCAATGTTCCTTGGCATCGGGTCTGTTGTTGCATTTGTGATTTTGATATGGTATTTTGCAAATAGAAGTATCTTTCCTTGCTTGCCGGATTTGGGGTTCTAATGTTGCTTCTTCAGAGTTCTTCCAGTGATTCTTCGCAGTAGTTCATCTCACTAAGGGAGGTTTTTTCCCACTGGGTTTTCTCTCTCTTTGCATTTGTAAATGAGTACCTGATCAGGCCTTGTTGTTGGGACTCATATTTTCATAATAATCTGCTTCTCCCTAAGTTGTGCTTATGGGGGGGTGTTAGTGTAATTAATATTTAATTACACATTAGCATAAGTTTACTTAGCCATATTTAATTCCTAAGTTATAGGTTCTTATCTTTATCTTATTGAGCTATCTTTTTGCTCAAGATAAGATTAGGTTTATTTATCTTTTCTTTTATAAAGCAAATCATCTCTTGTAATTATTTTTACTTCAAATATATCAATTTGCACATCTTTTGTAAATCTCTGCTTTTTCGTTTTTCTCTTATATGGAAGGTGATTTTTCTAGTTTGCAATCAGATCTTGGTTTCTAACATATTTTTACATAGCATACTTGTTATTGGTGATTTCTCTCAACATTATTTCCTTTCTATTTTTTACATCGTTTTTTATACACTATTGCTATCTGGCTATCTGTGGAGGTGGGAACATAAAGGCAGGGGATTGAATTAGATAGTCCTCTATACATATCCCCAACATTTTTCCACCTCTATGTGTGTGAGTTTTCTCAAGTCAAGTTTTTGAAGAATCAAGTTGTAAGAGGTTCAAGATTGCTTTCTTACCCTTTTTGTCAATTCAAGCATAGGTTAGATATAGTATTATTCTTGTTATATTTGATGTCTATATCTTTTTGGTATTCTATCATAACATAAAACCTTAACAATCAGAAAGTTAGTTATTTTTTTAGTGTCTCAATCTATTTCAAAGACCCTCTATCTATATGAATTCCAACACATATCTGGGACACCAACGCACTACGCTAGAGTCTATAATCTACATTGTTTTCCTTAGACAATGAGCTATCTAAGTAGTGTATTGAACCCACAAAATTATCTCTTCTAACCCTATAAAAGATTTTTTTTAGTAGAAGGAAAACATCACCCAATTTTTTCTTCCTTTCAACCTTAATATCTCAACCTTCTCAATTCTCTTAGCAAACTTGAGTTAGATCAGGTTAGCTTGTTTCTTAGGAATCTGCCATGACCTAGAGTCCCAAAATAGCCAGTCCTCCTCCTCTACATTCTGGTGAACTCGACATGAACCTCTTGAATCTATTTCTTTGTTTTGATACTTCTCTTGCGACTGAGGTGTGTTACAAAATTGAGCATTGTAAAGATTTATGATCTTTACAACTCAGTCTATGATCTCTAAGCATGTTTTTAGGAGTGTGCAACATGTGGAAATGGATTTTATGAAGGTCACCATAGATCCCAATTTTCATGAGATGGTTTCAGGAATAGACACAAATTTCTTTGGAGAAACCATGTGTGTCCCTACCCCTCTTGTCTCTCCTATGGCCTCATCTCTAGAGGAAGATGAAGCTCTTTTGATTCTTCAAGAGAAACTCCTTTCCCTAGATCAAATGCTTCTAGAATTTTGTAACTATTTAGGGAAAGAAAAGATCGTGGATAGGGATTCTAGGGTGGCTAATGAGAGAAGAAATATGTTGGATAAGGATCAAGTAGGTTTGGGATTCTTGCAAGGTCTTACTGACATAATGGAAACTCATAATCCATCATACAACCCTAGATCAAGCATTATTTGAGGATCTAGCATTGAGACCATTGAGAGATAGATAAAAGTATCAATGCTCAATATGTTAGGAAACATGGATAAAATAGGCCCTTCCACCATGGCTCCTAAAGTACCTCCTACCATCAAAGTAATAAAGGTACCTTTGAGATTTAGCTCTGCTACTCCTAATACTCCTGGTGGTAATCCCAGGGTCAATGTTAGCTTGGGTGGTGTGGCCTCTATTGGTAAAGGGGCTAGTGAGTCTGGTATTCATGGTGGTTCTAGTTGTGGTTCCACTAGTCTTATCTCATTGTCTAATCCTATTTTGAATGCCTTGTTACAAAAATTGGGCTAGATATAGAACTTGTTAGTGAACTTATCTCAACCCACCTCTTAGCCCATCTTTCAACCCTTCTTTTGTCATAGTACTTTATCAATAGAAATTCTAAATACTCCTATCCATTTCCTAGGTCACAAAAGTACATAGCCCTTTAATGGTACTATTCCTTACCTAAAAATTCTATATTCTCATTTAACCAGATTGTGAATTGGTTTCTAAGATAGTTCCAACAAAACATTGGGTCAAAGATGGCCTTCTTGGATCTCACCTGGTGTAAGCAGGGAGAGTTCATGAAAAGATAACTAAGTTCATAGCTCTTTCTCAAGTGTTAATTTCATAAAATTCTTATCTTTTTCTTGACATAGATGTCTAGAAGGTTTTCATCAGGAACTTACAAATATCTTGGTAAGATAAATTATGCTCATGCAATATCCTTCTTTTACACATCTGTGTGCTGCATTACAAGAGTATCAACAGATAATGGCATAGTTTGATGGCTTCTCCTTGTGCTCCCATTCTAAGGGTAGGTCTATAGTCTTGATCTCTACCAAAAACAAGACCATTGCAAATTTGATATCTTTTACTAATGATAAGGCCCTCAAATGAAATAGGAACTTTCCAAAACTATCTAGATCACATTCTACTATCTTAAGGAAATTGAAACGTAGAAAAGTGTAGTTGCATGTAATGTTTTGATTTAGGAAATATAACCACCCATTTTCTATAATTTGCACTCAAGAAAACCTTAGAGATCTTAATCCAATGATAGAGTGAGGGAAATAGATCTGCAATAAGGTTTCCTAGGGTGTGATTAAAGGAATAAAGGGGGGTTCACCACCAATCAATGGCTTTGAAAGACAAGAAATGTAAATGAGATGCAACACTTAAATAAATGACCTAGAAATGAACTCAAATCAAAATAGTAAACTAAGAAAGTACAAAGGTGCACCCAGAATCTTAAGAAGCTTGAATGAAGGTCTGAAATCCTAGAAATACTAATTTTTGATGCACACTGGGACTCATACACTAGTAGGGGTGATTTAGTCCCAATTTAGGATTTCAAGCTAAAATCAAAATTTGGAACTATTGAATCAAAATCTACATAAAAAGTCTAAAAATAATTATACTAGGACTCATACACCACAAGTGGAAATTTATTCCCAGTATCAAGGTTGCTCTGAAACTCTTATATCCTCTAATTCTTTCATGTAGCTTCCCTCCTACCAAATCTCGAGTTTCATAACATTGAAATTTGCTTTGTAGGTGAATTTATGTGATTATGCAAGGTGGCAACTTTGACAACTTTGCAAATTTTCTCAAATATTTCTCTTTAATGAATCTTCAACCTAGATCTACAAAACACACATCAAAGAGAGGGGAATTTTTTTTTTTGTTAGCGGATATGGGTTTTCCTTGGTCAAACAGTGTTTTGGTAATCAAACCTTGAAATGAAATCAAATAGAATGAGGGAATGATGAATGAAAAAATACATGATGTTGAAATTCACCAAACCCTTGAATAAAAGGCCACAATCTTGTAAAAATTTGATTACATGAACTTGGATCTTGATTCTTGCTTGAATGATAAAGATCTTGATTGGAATGCTTGCTTGAATCGTAAAACCCTACATCACAAATGTTAGCTCAAAAATAAACATCAAGCATGTTGAATTTTACATGATGCTTGATAACCACTCTTGGAGAATCTTGAATATTCTTGTAATCATAAATTTTGTATAGTGCTTGAATACTTGAAATATAAGGTCTTGTTAGGAGAAATTATATGAAATAACCTTGTATTTAAACTTTTTTATGCCAAATTTCAAAAAACTACAACACTACAAGACGACATTGGATATAGGAGAACAAAATCCCACTAATAATTTGAATTTAAATTAGGTCTAAGCTAAGATTCATACACCATTTTTGGCACATGAGTCCCATTAGGTTAAGCTTGGGACACATTTTTCAAGAAATGCTTAGTTTAATGTGAAATTCTAGTTTAAGCCCTAAAACTTAGTTAGGACCCATACACTAAAGGTAGTGTATGAGTACTAGATCATTTAATATAGGTCATACAATCAAAAATCATTAAATAATAATTGGTCTCTTGATATATTTTTGGATTATCCTTGGAATGATGCATTAATTAAGGCTTATGGATGCAAAAAAAGACCAAATAATGCATAAAGAAGCCCAATTTTAGCAAGGAGGGCCCAAAAAAGTTTGAAAATGTAAAGGGCTACATATAGCCCCCACTTTAGTAAGAGGAGGAAACTTATTCAAAATCACAATTAAAGTAGGAAAACTAGCATCAAGAGGGGTCTAAGTGTACCAATGCTAGTAAGATAGGACATCAATGACCAAGAGGGATAATCAATCCCCCAGGATAAAGATCCTATGACAAACCAACATTGGCACAAAAGAAAACATATGGAAATAATGTAAGGAGCAACAACAAGGCACAAACATACACTACCAAATTCATAAATAATAAATAAAAACAAAAACTAAAGGGGTGGATCAAGCTTTGACCATTTGTCTCGCATGTTATGGATTATATCTAAGTTGTTTTTCCAAGAACATTTACATGTGGAACATGATGCCCACAATGCAACCCAAATGCACACTCACAAGGGCTATTGGAACCTTAGGCCATCCACTAGGTGAGCCCCAAGTGAGACACATATGGACATGACTGGTATGTGCTCATGCAGACAAGCAAGTGGCTATTGGAAATTTATGCCTAAGTTTAGCTCCCATACATAAAACCATACCAAATTTATACCTCCTAATAAATTTTATAAGGTTCTACACAACAATGAACATTGGGCTTCATGAGGCAAGGAAAGCTTTGTATGCTTGACACTCATGAACACACAAGATGGCTCTGCAGGAAAGCAAAGTGTGTTATGCAAGGTGACCATATAACAGAAAATGAAAAAGAGTGTAAGGAATTTGTAAAGGAATTTTTATTAGTTCATGTCAGGTCCTAACTTAGGGTATCATCATGCCTAGTGTCTCCAAGAGAGGACCAATCAAAGAATAGAATATTGTTAACTTAGGGGATGCATTGTGCTGCATAAAGCCACTAAGAGAATATAATATGCTAAGAGAGATCATGCTCTTGAAGGACATCACACCAAATATCACCACAAAGAGAAATATGCATCACATGAAGTAAGAATACTAAACTATGAAGCATGAGTTGTAATTGAAATGCAAAAGAATAATGCCAATGTATGCCCCCAATTTAAAGAAATTGCTAAACACTATACTAAGAGCAATTACTTTAAAGTAGAAAATGATAATTTCTACTAACAAAGATGACATGAGAGCTTACCTTGAAAGACCTATTCCAAGTCATATGTTTGCAGATGAAGCTATGTCATGAAAATGGGTTGCCCCAAAAATGAAATCCAAAAATAACATAAGGGATCCATGGATTTGGGGTTAGTATGTCTTTGCTGGAATATTTTTTGAGAGCTTAGAACTATCATCATTCCCCAAATACTCATGGAATAAGAAGAATGACACAAAGAGAGAGAAAGCAAAGAATTTTTTTTGGGTCAACATGGAAGAGACCTAAACATCTTGACACCTTGCATCATCCCCAAAAGGAAAACAAAAGACAAAGAGAATTTAAAATGTTAATGACATGGAGAAGAATGTAGGTAAAATTAGAGGAATGTCACAAAGAGAGAAGTAACATAATTGTATAGGTGATCATATTATGTGAATGCAATCACATAAAAGAAACATGAAAAGAAAGCAAAAGACTAGTATGACACATGTGAGTTGACCTATATTAGGTCATCCACATCCCAATCTTGTTCATCATATATGGAAGGTAGACAACTAGCAAAACAAACAATAGCAAGTGTTGAACTAGGTTCATTACCAAGTTCAACCCTCTCCTTACCTAGGAGAATTATTGTCTAAGCTCACAGAGGAGGAAAACAATGCATTCAACTCAATATGCACTTCATCAATTTTAGCTACCTCATCATCATCATCCAAGTTAATCACAATGGGAGGTTAAATGATAATGTCTAAAAAAGGATTTAGTTCTTGTTGTGGTTGTGGTATAGAATCTTTTTGTTAAGTAAAAGAGGGAGATTCAATATGTATTGCTGTAGTCAAGTTTGGATTTTGATTTTCTTTCCTTTTTTAATTGTTTAACCTTCGAGCAAGAGCACAACATCTACCCCTATGCAGGCTATAAAATTTCTATTTATTTTAGAACTCTTTTAAAGTTGTGTTTTTTTAGGAGTAAGTTTATCAACAATAGGTTTCTTTAGCTTTCTTAACTTGTTTTATTTTAGGTTGTGTGACGAGATTGGTTTCATAATCTCTTTTTTTTTTATAGGAGATAGGAAAAGGATCTATCTTATGTTTTTTTTGGTTGTTTGGAATTTCTTTAGGTTCTGTGGACATCGAAAATGGATGCTTCACTTCCTTGTTCACACAAAAGCAGAATGAAGGAAGAGGAATCCAATTTCGCAATATCCACACCCAAGGGTACCTTAGATACCTCAACCCAATGAAGGATATGAGAGATATAATAGTAAGATATCCTTGGGGATTAATTAAAACAAGAAATGGGTTCACCACCAAGTGTAAAATTGGAAAATGCAAGATGTTTGAAAGCACAGTGTAGTATGCAAAAAGACCTTGAAAGATGAATAGAAATGCAAGTAAAACAGAACAGGAAAGTAAAATAGAAAGTGTGCACTTGGAAATGTGTTGAGGAATGGATTGAATATTGGAAATTCTATTTATCCAAAAAAATTTACCTACTGCGACTCATTTGCCATTCTGGCTGAATCAGTCCCAGATCTAGAAAACTGCACCAGAGCTTGTTTCAGCCAAATGGGTATCCAAATCTACAAAAATATTTAAAAAATAGGAATAGTTGGACCCATTCACCACTAATGGTGAATGAATCCACTTTGAATTTTTTGAAAAATCAAAATCGAAAACGGAAGCTCTCAGTCTGCTCTTTTTGTTCCTCTAGGTGTTTAGATCTTAAACCCTAATTTTCAGCACTGTGAGTGACTTTTGTTGGATATTTTTACCTACAAAATATGGAGGTAACTACAACAAGTTCGAAACCTATTCTTCAATCATTTCCAAACCTTCAAAGTACTCATATCTACAATCACGCAAGGAGAGAGAGAGAGAGAGAGAGAGAGAGAGAGAGAGAGAGAGAGAGAGAGAGAGAGAGAGAGAGAGACTATTGATTGTTAGGGCATGGGGGTTTGCCTTGGTCAAACCCCTTTTAGGTAATTAAACCAAAATAATGAAATAATGCAATTAGAGACTTTCCATGATGATAGTTCTTAAATTGTTGTAACAATGGATGAAGAATCTACCCTTGAATTCCTTAGAAAATTATATGTATGAATTGAAAAGCTAAAACCCTAGCTTGCTTGACCTGAGATGGATAATGAATGATGAATGAATCTTGAATTATAGTTTAGAAGCTTTTTTATATAGGGAATCCACCTAAATTCCTATTAATTTAATCCCCATGGCTAACATTGAAGAAAATTAAACTTAAACCCTAATTGTTCTTACTCAAACCTTGAAATGGCCCAAATGGGACTCATTCACCATCCTAGGTGAATAGGTCACACCTGGATGGGACTCATTCACCCAAAGTGGTGAATGGGTCCCACAAGGGCTCTTTGGCCAGTTGGGATGTCAGGGAGTGAAGAAATCAGGTTTATATGTTGATCTAGTCATGTCTTTGATCAAAATAAGCCTCAGGATGCACAATATGGGGTCATAGGGGCCTACTAATGATTATATAAAGGTTAATTAGGGCTAGGGATAGAAGGTTCAATGTCAAAGTGTGATTAAATGCACTTTACAACATTAAAATGAGGTCCACATAGCCTAGAAAGGCACAAAATCCGATGTGAATGTGTAAAACGCATTACAACACTAGATTAAAACTAGGTTTAATTTACAAGCCTTCTAGATTAATATGAGAATGAAATTAAATACATTTTACAATACTGAATTAAGGAAAAGTAGGTCCATTAGACTTAAATGCTTAATAAAAGTCTATAAAAGTGTGAAAGTCATTTGCAACACTTTACAACACCTTTAAAAGACATTCATAAATGCATTTTATTCAGTTTGCAACGGCCGAAGACCTAATGTAAATGTGTTATCCATATTACAATATTAAATCAAGTCAATATTAATCCAAAAATAATGAGAACCCAAATGAGACAAAAAAATTAGAAGGGTTACTTTTTCGGTGTCCACATTTAGCCCCCACTTTAGTGAGAGGATCAACCTACTTCAAACTCATGCTAAAGTAGATATTCAAGAAGGGTCCAATTGTATCAATGTAGATGGTCTAGAATAACAAAGATGAAGGAGGCGATCAAGCCCCCAAGATCCAATATCCTAAGTCAAAGTGACATTAGCACAAAGAGGACACGCACAAAGGTGTATGATATGCAACAAAACAAGATACACAATCATGCACTGTCAATAACTAGAAGGAAGAGAAGTGCAAATGATAAAAAATAAAAAGGTGGATCAAGATTTGACTGTTTGTACAACACGATGTGGATTAGTTCTAGGTTGTTTGTCCAAAAATGCATACTCACTCTGAGGTGATAGAACTCCTGGTTGTCCACCGTGTGAGAATTCCTAGAAGGTGAGAAGCATACACTCATGGCTGGTATGCACTAACACACACGCAAATGGCTATGGGGAAAGTCATGTATCATATTGGCCTTCTCACTCAAACTATACCAAAGTTATACCTACTGATAACTTTGATAAGGCACCACACAAAAATGATCTTTGAGCTCCATGAGGAAACCAAAACTTTGTATGCTTAAAACTCATAGACATTTTGAATGCAAAATAGTACAAGGAATGTTCAAAGGGATTTAAATTCTTAGTTCATGCAAGGTATCTTGTTAGAGAACATTGAGCCTAATGTTTCCAAGAGAGGACAAATGCAAGGTCTCATCTTGTTTTCAAGAGACAACACGTCAAGGAAATATCACACTCTTGGAGGAAAGAAAGCCTAATGACACCACCAAGAAAATGATGCATCAAAAGAAAAAAATCATGTAGTGAAACATAAGTATCGATGTATGTCCCCACTTTAAAGTGGTTGCTAACACCATTATTGTGAGCAAGTGCTTTAAAGTTGAATAAGACATGAGAGCTTATGTAGAAATCTCTATGCCAAGTCATATGTTTCAATAAGCTATGTCAAGAAAAGTTAGTATGTCACATGTGAGCCAACTTAAGACATGTTGTCCACATCCCAAGCTTGCTCTTAGATGTACATGAAAGGTGATTGAATAGCCAAAAGAGACAACGACAAGTGGCATATGAGAAAAAGGCTATCTAAACCATTTCCCCCACTTAGTATAAAACAAGGATGAGCCAAAATGATAAAGTGAAAATTCGTATAAAATAGAGGAATTTGATTCCCCCACATAAGGGAGAGCACCAAACTCCTTAATATCTTATTTTTTACTACTCACAACCTTACTGTCATTAGTAGGATGACCATGAACTCTATGGTATGCACAAAATGACGTATTGTACTAAACTTTCTTTCGAGATATTTGAGGAAGGGATATCAAGTGATCTTTGAGGAGTCTTGACAAAATACCCTCTTGATCAATGGTAGATGTTCCTTTATTAGGTGAAAAATATTTCTCTTGCTTAGTACAAGAAGTCACACCTATGCAAGACTCTTTAGATTGTGAGATTTTATTCTCTCCTCTATAGGAGGGTGTAAAATCTAACGAATTCAAATCATTATTGTTTTACCTGATGACATTTACATGAAGTCAGGATGTCTTTGTTTGTTTCATTTCTTGCAAAGGATAATTTTCAATACCACTAGTGTCTATTTGTTTGTTTCATTTTTTGTGATAGTGTTGATATTTAGGAAAGGTTCGTTTATTTCTATCAAAGGATAATAACTAAGACCATTAGTCATTTCTTGCATGTTAGACTTGATAGGGTTGTAGATACTTTGTTCTCTAGCATGATATCCTTTTCCAGTATATTCAAGTTGTTTCATAAGTTCATAACCTTTTCCATAAAGATTTTTCATTTCTTTTCGATCAGGTGGTTTTTCGTTGTCGAGTTTGTCAAAGTTTGTTGTGTAATTTCTTGTGTTTTATTCTAAAGTGGTTGAGGTGGATGCTTTTGAAGGGTCTTCTAATTTATTTTTTGATATTACTACTTTTTCATGTACCTTATTTGAATATTTTTTTATGATCTTCTACTCACCCATAAATGTATGAAATATAAGGAATCCCATTCATCTTCTAATAGATTTGTGACTTGTTCAATGTGTTTTTCTTTGACTTTTTGGTGCACGAGTTCCACTTGTGTGGTAGGTGTAAATGTTTTCAAGGGATTGTCTTTATTTTTCTCAAGTTCTAAGACACTATAAGGCTCATGATCAGAATCAGTTGTGTATGCTTTGTTGTTGTAGATGTATTTCATTTTACGATGAAGAGTAGAAGGCACCCCATTCATTGTATGAATCCATGATTTTCCTAAGAAAAGATAATATGAAATTTCATGAGGTATAACATGGATCTATGTTTCCAATGTGGCCTTCCCAACTATAATAGGTAAAGTAATCACACTGAGTGGTATTTTTTTTACATTGTCAAATCCCTTAATAGATAAAAAAATTAGGTTGAATATTTAATTTATCAATGCCAAGCCTATCAAGAAGGCTCACACTACACACATTAAGGGCAAATCCGGTATCCACAAGAGTTCTCTTTATCCATTTTTTTTTTTATTGAGCTATGATCATGAAAGAATCATTTTGTTTTTGCACTTCCAAAGAGGGGAGTTCACTTTGGTGGAAAAAAATTTCAACATTTATTTCTTGAATCATGGCTACTATGTCATTTGGTTGTACACTGGAAGAGATAAGAACTTGTTGTAAGGTTGATTGAATCATGGCGTGGTAGTGAGGGGAGGTTTGAGTAAGGTCCCACAATGATATCTTAGCAGGAGTATGCTTAAGTTGCTCAACAAAATCATGCTCCTTTCCACAAGGAAGACTTGGTAACATAGGATTAGTAGGATAGGATTAGGAAAAGGTAAGGGTGTTGGGGTTGGTTGTTGTGGTTGTGGATTATTTCTAGTGTTATATGTATGAGTAACGGTATTATGACTCAGTTGATGCAAGACATTAGATGTAGGTGGGTAAAGAAAATTTCAGGTTTATTTTGAGTTGGACGTTTGTTTGAAGGTGGGTAAAGGATGTGTTGAGGTTCACTAATATTAACGTCCCTTAGTGAAGGAGAGTCTAATGTGGCCCCATCATATTCTTATACTATGTTATTTTCAATGTTATCTTTTTCTTGCACCATAAGATCTTCCCTAGGAGGAGATTTTTTAGGAGAACAACAAACCAAATGTTCTTGACAGTCAAGAATTGCTTCTTCTAAAATGAATTCATCACAAGTAGGTAAATGGTCAATGGTTGGATTTTCTTGTTTATCAATAGTGAGGAGATTAGGGGAAGGCTCTATTTGCTTCTCATTTTTCTCAAAGGTATCATTCTCTTGTGCCATATTATCTACCCTAGTAGGAGAGCTTGTAATATGTTCATTCATGGTTAAATTTGGTAAAGTAGTTTCATCACAAGTGGGGGAGGCATCAAGAGAACGACCACTATTATTTTCAAATAGGTTGTCCCAAATGGTAGGACAATTAGGGAAGGGAGGAACAAGATTCTCATGACTCTTAGTATGTGTATTTTGTAACACCAACCTATCCTCTTTGCATCAAGGAGGGATATTAGGAGAGGGACAAGTTTTATAGTCATGGTTATGGAGACTAAGTAAGGTGATCTAGGAATGTTTATATGATCTCATCTTCTTGTTTTCTAATGTCTTCCAAAGGTGGAAGAGGAGAGGGACAATCAAGACTCTCAATGATTGCATCTTCTTTCACCAAGATACCTCCATCACTAAAAGGAGAGGTAGTGGGAGAAGAAAAAGTATGATTTTATGATTGTCTTCACTTGCATCCTCTTGTGTTATGACATTCTTAAAAATTTGGTAGGTACTAAGAGGGTATGCAACATGCTTATTAATTTTTTTACTTTTCTATCCTAGATTATGTCTATGAGTAGAGATAATAGAATCATACAAGACACTTGAATTTCTAGAAACACTAATTTCTTGAAAAGAACGTATGCTAACATGAGAAGGTAAATAGAGTGCAATGCAATGACTTAAACTGAAATGTTTAAGTGCAATTTTTAGATATGAAACAAGGTAATGTGTTGACTACATCATTCAACAAACTAAAAGATGAAATGTTGTAACTGAAAATTTGAAATTTATCAATTCATGAAATGAGCTAATTTAAGCTAAATCTAAATGCATGTAACAAAAACCCAACCAACTGATACAGATAGTTAATGGCAGCAAACAAAAGTGTAAAAAAAGGGTTTTTAGTGTTGCAAAAGATAGTTTGAAGGGTGCAAGGGGGTTGATTCACCCAAGGTGGCGAATGAGTCCCAGTGGGGATTTTTTTCATAATTTTCATATTTTTTTGATTTATTTTTATGTTTTCTATGTTGCATGATGTAGACCTAAGATGCAAATGAAGAATTTTAGAATTTTTTAATGATTTGAGATGCAAAAAATACAACCTATATGCACTTTCACTAATGTGAAATTTTAGAAACCCTACATGCCAATTAACTAATGCAAACCTTAATGTGAATTTAATGTGAGCAAGATCTAGGATGATGATGGACTCCAAATCAGAATTATTATGTTCAAAAGTCAGGTTCACCGAAATGTGGACACCAAAAATGGATGCCTCACTTCCTTGTTCAAACAAAAGGGGAATGAAGGAAGAGGAATCCAATTTCACAATATTCAAACTCAAGGGTACCTTAGAGACCACAACCCAACAAAGGATATGAGAGATCTAATAGTAAAATATCCTTGCAGATGAATGAAAACAAGAAATGGGTTCACAACCAAGTGTAAACTTGGAAAATGCAAAATGTTTGAAAACATAGTATAGTATGCAAAAAGACCTAGAAAGATGAACTGAAATGCAAATAAAATAGAATACAAAAATAAAACAAAAAGTGTGCAATTGGAAATTTGTTGAAGACTTGAATGAAGATTGGAAATTCTACTCATCCTAAAATTTTGACCTATTGAGACTTATTTTCCATTATGGGATAATCAATCCCAGATTAGGAAAACTGTACAAAAGACTATTTCAACCAAATGGGTATCTGAATCTACAAAAATCTCTAAAAAATAGGTACAGTGGGAATTATTCACCACTAATTATGAATGAGTTCACTTTGAATTTTCTAAACACTCGAATGTTGAAATAGAAGCTCTCAATATGCTCTTTCTGTTCCTCCAGGTGTCCAGATCTGAAATCCTCATTTTCGGCACTATGAATGAATTTTTGTGGATATTTTGACCTAGAAAATAGGGAGGTGACTGCAACAAGTTTGCAACCTATTCTTCAATCATTTCCAATCCTTCAAAGTAATCAGATCTAAAATCACACAAGGAGAGAGAAAGAGAGAGAGAGAGAGAGACATAAAATATTGATTGTTAGGGCATGGAGATTTTCCTTGGTCAACCCCCTTTTAAGTAATTAAACAAAAATAGTGAAATAAGATAATGAAGCATGGAATAATGCAATTAGATACTTTCCATGATAATAGATCTTGATTTTTTGCAACAATGGATGAAGAATCTGCCCTTGAATACCTTAGAGAACTATCTTGATGACTTAAAATGCTAAAACCCTAGCTTGGTTGACTTGAGATGGATAATGAATGATGAATGAATCCTGAATTAGGGTTTAGAAGCTTGTTTATATAGGAAACCCACCTAAATTCCCATTAATTTGATCCCCAAGGTAGACATTGAAGAAAATTAAACTTTAACCCTAATTTTTCCCACTCAAACCTCAAAAATGGCCTAAATGGGACTCATTTTCCATCTTGGGTGAATGGGTCCCATAGGGGCTCTTTTTCCAACTAGGATATTAGAGAGTGAAGAAATTAGGTTTATATGTTGATCTAGTCAATTTCTTGATCAAAATAATCCTTAGGGTGAACAATATGGGGTCATAGGGGCCTATTAATGATGATATAAAGGTTAATTAGGGTTAGGGACACAAGGTTCAATGTAAAAGTGTGATTAAATACATTTTACAACATTAAAATGTGGTCCAAATATCCTAGAAAGGCACAACATCCAATGTGAATGTGTCAAACACATTACAACACTAGATTAAAATGATGTTTAATTTACAAGCCTTCTAGATTGATGTGAGAATGAAATTAAATAAATTTTACAATATTGAATTAGAGAAAAGTAGGTCCATTAGACTTAAATGCTTAATGAAATTATAGAAAAGTGTGAGAGTCATTTACAACACTTTACAAAACCTTTACAAGACATGGATAAATGTATTTTACTCAGTTTGCAAGGGCCCAAGACCTAATGTGAATGTGTTATCCACATTACAACATTAAGTCAACCAATATTAAGCCAAAAATCAAAAGGAGGACCCAAACAAGACAGAAAAAGTAAAATGGTTACTTTTTTTGGTGTCCACAGTTTCAATCATGGTTTCATCAAGGATGGTAGGTTTAATCATAGGCTGAGGCATTTTTGTAAGGGATAGTTTTTCTATGCATTTCTCCTTGAATTTTTGATATGACTTGAAAAATACATCCTCATGAGGTTTAATATGTTCCATAGGCTTAGTCCAAAAGAAATCCAATGAAAAATTCCTAGGGGAAGACATAGGATAAAAGCCACTATGGTGCATAGTAAATATTTCATTGTCAAAGGGAAACTTTAGCATTTATGCACAACTAATGGGATTACTTCCATGGGGTGTAGCCATAGATAACCAAGCCTCATACAAAATTGGTCTAATATCAAGATGATGCAGAATGGGACATCTAATTGTGTTAGTCTAATTTTTAAAGGAAGTGTGGTCGATCCCATCATAGGGAAAGTGAAACCATTATGTGTTTTGATTCATGCTTTCAGTTTTTCATATGTTTCTTGATAGAGTTCATGCACAAGTAAGAATTCTTTTGCGATCACATTCTCTCCAAAAACTGGATCAATTAATATCCTATTAGTGGGGTTGTCATTGATTCAGTTAGATATGTAAAGAGGACCATTAGGTGAATTTATAATTATATCTTTAGAGGAGAAATAAATGTTAAGAGGCTTTTTAGTTCATCCCTTATGAGTTAGAATTTTGGTCAGTCCAAACATATCATCCATAGGATCTTGTTCATCAATATCCATAGGACCTTGTTGAACAATATCCGTGTTGTCATCATCTATGTCCACACTCATCAAATCATTCTTCTTAGTTTTACTAGCTTTGAAGAATGAAATTTATGATTAGGCATAGGATTGGTAAAGATTTATAAGTTTTGATCAAGAGGATTGATAGAACTATTTCCTTGATCATTAACACATCCAATTGAAAGTTGAATGGAATCAATGAGGTCTTGCACAAGATGTTTAAGAAGCTTACAATGTTTTGTGTTGTGTCCATTTTGTTGGTGATAATGGCAGTAAGCATTCAATATGAAATTCAACTCAAGTAAAATTTTATTAGGATTGGGAGTTTTAATGGTAGGTAATGTTATTTTTTTTTGTTTTAGAAGTTGTGACATTGTGTTATGGTGGTATTGTGTAAGGGATTAGATTGTCTAGATGGATTCCCAAATGTGAAAGGAGTTATCTTCTTTGTAGTAGCCACCTCGGTATCAATATATTGAGTTGGTTTTTGAGGAGGATTAAGTTGAAGGAATACCTTATTCTATTTCCTAAAATTTTGATAATTGTTTTGGTTTGTAGATTAAGACTTTTCAGGTTGGGTAGAGGTGGGTTTTTTTTCACTACTAATCGAGTTTTGATAATCATGAAGGGTAGTACACAAGTGTGCAATGGAAGGAAACTTAATCATGCTAAGTTTATATAGTATCTTGGTTTTTGAGTTCTCAACGAACATCCATTCAAGGTGAGGATTAAGAATATTTATGTTGATTTGGGAATAAAGATATTGGTAGCGTGAAATGAAGTTAGTAACATTTTAATCATATTTTTACTTATATCTCATCAAATTGGCTAAGGTCATCTTTGGAGTCATGTGCACTTGGAAATGGTTTATAAAGGCCTCAAAAAGTTCATTGAATGAGTGAATTGATTTGTTTAGTAACGATGAAAACCATTCTCAAGTAGTATCCTTTAGGGACCTAGGGAAAAGCTTAGCCAAGAGCTTCTCATCAAGGAAAAAATCACTGCATAAGGTGATGTAAGGGGAAACATGGTTAGAAGGATCTCCTTTCCCCCATATATCTCAAACCTAGAAATCTCTAGAACTTGTGGTATTGGTGTTCTCAATATCTCCAAGGATTAAGGATTTATTTTGTCATAGTATGTAGGTTAGCCATTTTGATTTTGGTTTATGGTGGAAATTTTCTTTAGAAGGGATGAAACATTTTGGAAAATTTGTTTTATGATGGAGTCATTGGTTGTGTTTTAACATGGAGGTGAACATGGTGGAGGTGTATGTGTTTTCAAGGGGGAAATGAATGGAATTCTTACAAGAGGTAAACTGGTAGGAGATATGACATGCAATGGCACAAAGGTACTAGGAGTGCTAGTGGAAATATGCAAGGTAGGAATGATATTATTGGTAGGTTGCATCACTGTTATAACTTGAGGGTTGGTATAGGTAGGAATTGAGGGAATGGTTGTGGAAGGAGGAATTTGAGTTCATTCTTAGCTTTGGACATTTTTCAAAGGCGGAGTATAATGAGTAAGTTTGCAAAAATATGAGCTAGGTTATGGTCTCTTGTGCCTATTGCACACACCCTCCATTCGGACTAAGGACCCCCTCTTTCCTTTTTCCTTCATTGAGTCATTTTTCCCATTGCCTCATTTTGTATACCCCCATTTTTGAGCTTAAGTTGGTCACGTACAATAAAGTCACCAATTTCCCTTTGACCAAAATTACCACCCCAAAATTTACTAAGTCATTCAACTTTGTGGGTTTGGACCTATGGGTTACCCTTTTCCTTTTTTCCCTCGACATCCATTGATTTTTATGGACCCACATATATGAGTCTCCCTTGGTAGGCCACCATTGCTACTTCATCGCTAAGTAGCAGCTAACCCAAGGCTTCTACCCACATAGCGAGTCCCCAATCATCCTTTGTAGTCCCATGGTTGCACTAAATCAGGTTTCTATAACCCACCAACTAGACCTACTTCCATAACAAAATTTAATTCATGTCATTAATGATGTTTTTCCTATAGAAAGGGACGTCGAACCCATCATTTCCACCCCTAAGTTTCAAATTTTCAATGGTGAACCAAGAGCTCCAACCTATATGAGATCCTTTAGCAGATTCAAGCTGCATTTTCTTTTCATTCATTTCATTCACATGTGTTATATTAAAGGTAGTTGTACATCATTCTTTTCTACGTGATTAAATCCTAATGTATTAGGGTTAAATGATGTTAAAATATTTGAAAGAGAAACCCTAGTTCACCCTTAGTGGTCCCATCAAACTTGTGTAGCCTCAGTTTCACACCTATAATTTTCCTCAAACATTCAAAACCCTCCGTGTCATTTAAAACTTACAAAATCTATGGTTTCCTTAATGTGCAATCTTTCCCTACTATCATTGTTCATCGTGTGGTGAGGAACTCCATGCAACCTACACCATTGGCATCACTGCCCTTGTTAAAATTGAAAAATATCAAAAAATCAATTAAGTCCCCATCCTTTTGTAGGAATACCCATGTAGGAGTCTTCTCATGGGTCTCTTCCTCCCCTTCATTGTTGTTTAGCAGAAAAGTCCTCACAACTCCCCGCAGCACAAAATACACATTCATCTTCTCCATTTAGTGGATCAAACCCATCACCTAAATATTCACCAAGTCCAAACACCCATGCAGGCTATTGCATGTGGCTCGCCATCCTCCAACTGTTGTTATTTAATGGTGAATTAACCCTACCTGCCTGCATTGTAGACTCTACACCTGTCATCACCTTCTCCATCTTCAAGAGTCTTCCACATAAAAATGCTAAGTCAAATCTGCATGTGAGCTGGTCTCTGTGAGTGGTCGCACATGAATGGCCCCTCCTCTATTGTTGTTCCTTAATGGAAAAATCTTCATGCTATCCTGCATGGAGGGTTCTACCAAAAATGTATCCCTTCACTAATCTTGGAGGAATAGATGTTTATTTCATTGAAGAGATCATCAAAGGAGAGGCCAAGTTCCATTGGGCTAAGATGATCAGCAACAACCATCACAATTAGCTCATGGCTGTGAAGAAGGCCTCAAAATTTTACACAACTTCATATTTGGTGCACCTATTGGTGACGAAATTCCCATATGAAGGGATCTTCTATGCAGGCCCACTAAGAACAAAGAGAGGAGAACTCAAGGTCTATGACTACTACCCTCAACTACAATACAAAAAATTTAAAAGAGATTATAGGAGGGTGAATGATGCTTTCATTACACACATAATCAGACTCGTGGGAGAATACTTTAAGAGAAGAGTAGAAAACAACATAATGGCCTTCAACAAATGATTTGGGTATCTATTCATTCAATTCCCAAAGTTCACATATATTAGAGTAGAAGGGTTCTCGTGGAAACCCTACCGATAGTCACACTATCCAAATGACTGCATCATCTTGCTAGAGGTTTCTCAGCAGCTCCAAACTACTCACACCTTGTTGAGAAATAAACATAGAGCTAGGATTCTATATCCCCTAACTTTCAGGAAGGAATGTACTCTTGCCCCACTACCCAATGTAAATAAATATTCAGAGAAAGAGTTGGTGGAGTATAACTTGGATCTCCACATTGATAGAGGAAGAATGGACCCTTATGGAAAGTTGAAGAAATTGGTTGGAAGGTAGTATGCTCAACAACCTCATGTTGAGGAATTTTGGGCCAACTGCAAAGATGATAAAGAGGTGTGAATGAGGCACTATATGAGGATGATCATCAATTTTTTCAAGTTTTTCAACCTATTCCTAGTACTAGACCAAATTGTGGATGAAGAAGATAATATTATTTATGACAAATACCATGCCCTTGCCGATGTGCCCCTGTTAGTTATAGATTGGAATGAAGAAGAGGTCATTGACCTTGATATATTGACCCAACCCATTGAAAATAGAACAAGATAGTGGGTGGATGCACTATTTTCCCAACTTAATGAGTAGGGTGTAGAGATAACATATGGTGAGCTTGAGGATGAGCTTGAAAGTGAAATTGATAGTTGCACAACCGCTAGCTCATCAAAGGAAGCTCCTAATTCCCCACCAATAGAAAGATCAAAGAAAAGAAAGGATGTACCTGAGTGAAATCCAAAACAAAAGGTGTGCTCTAGAAAGCCCACTAAGGGGAAGTCATCTAAAAGAGTGAAAAGAATAGGGACATTCATGCTTGATATTCCTACCATAGAGGAGAATCATCAACATGAGAAAGAAGAAGAAACCAAGCAATCACCCTCGCCACCTATCACATCTTCCACCACTACCAATGCCACCATAGTCACTCCCCCACTTTCCACTTCTTTGGATTTTCCCATCACATCTTCTGCTACTGTGGACATCTCCATCTACCTCACCTCCACCTCATCGACTACTCCTATAATGATACTTGACTCCTCCTCTTCTACTACATCCCAACTATCATCTTCTTTGCTCCCTCCTCCATTGTGTACTCTCTCTACTTATCTATCCACAATATCCACAACTACCATGGCACCCCTCACTTTGCCACATGATTTTGCGGTGTATGTGCAAAATGTGCCTGATGAACTCTCTGGGGTAATCCTTGGCCCCAAATTTCAAGCTCTAATGGCTCAATTTTTTGTTGCTCAAACTCTTCCCCTACCACCTATAGAGCTTCCAAAGATGGAAGCCACAATGCAAATCTTGGAAGAGATGGAAATGAACTAGGTGGAGCAACATAAGGAGGCCACCAAGGATGTTCCCGAGGGGCCTGAAGATTTTGATCGAGATGACTATTTTGAGCACCTAGAAGGTAGGAAAAATATAAAATTGGACAAAGTGACTTCTGATGAGGAGAAGTAACACACTTCAGAAGAAGATGTTGAGACTCTTAATGAATGGTATGTGATAGAAAGAAACATCGGACCAAGAACTAGATGAAGAGTTGTCCCAACAACATAAAGAAGCTGTCAAAAGGGCTAATCCTGAAGGGCATTGTTCTAAAGAGAAGGTAAACACTAACACAAATGTGGAGATACTTGAAGAGCCTCCACTCATTGGCCAAGACAGAGGTGTGCTAGAAAGAAGAAGCACCACCCGAAAAAGGAGGAAGAAGAAAAGAATGATAAAGATGAAGAAAATGTGCCAAAAAAGAGCCTTGAGCCTGAGCACCATATTGGGGTTGAACATGAAAAAGAGAAGGAACCTCAAAAAGAATGCATCACTTAGGAGAATAAAACTTCTACTGAGCTAGATAAAGGGAAGGCTATACAAATAAAAGGCTCAGATGAAGAGGAAAAGAATGATCAAGAATCTCTTGTCAATGAGGAAGAGCACCCTCAGAAGGACAAGGAAGAGGAAGGTGATCATGAATCACCCAAGGTTCAAGATGATATTCCTAACTAGCTAGAGTGGAAAATAAAAAGGAAGACTCATGTGGTCATTGACCCAAAGGAAATGCTTGATGCAATAATGGCCATGGTGTAGACAAAAACTAAGAAAAGAAAAGAATCCAAATGTTTGTTCCCACATCATGGTGGACACCTCTAGATCAAGAACAATACAAATTTCCACCCTATGACAGATAAAGATACCAGTGCCATGCAAGGTCAAGGCTACAATATATCAATAATCAATCTAGGCTTATTGACCTGAAAGAAGAAGATAGATGAATTCTAGGGGTTGTTAACCACCATCATGCAACAAATAAATAAGGGTCAGTCAACAAAATAGGAATTGAAATCATAGGTAATGGATCTCACCACTTATATTCAATAGTGGAAATCTATAAAAGAGGAGACTCTAGTGGAATCGTGAGTGCTACCCTCCTTGTTGTAAAAAGAGGATATCAGTAAGATGGAGAAAAGGAAGAATTGGACCAAGTCCATGACTTCTTGGTTCAACAAGGTGGTATACAATGATGGTGAATGGATGGACCATGCAGTCGCGATGTACAATAGGTATTCAAGACTAGGGAAGGAGATAGAAAATATGATGAATACCTATAAGGAGTTCCCATAAACATACAAGATCACTTATCTTAAGTTGGAATGTATCCTTAAGCTTTCACAGGATATTTGGGAAAAGGAGCTACAAGTGCCAAAGGAAGATCACTCAATGGTAGAAACCTCGCTAATGAAGTTGGATTATAGGAAGGAAGTTGTAGAGAAGGTCTTGCATGACCTCAAGGATGATCGTGAGTGGGCTATTGAGCATCAAGTAGACAGTGCTAAATATCTGAAGTTGATGAATTTTTTTGAGATGCCTACCTTGGAGCTAGATTTGAAGAAGATCAAGCCTTTGTTTCACAAGAAAATGGAGCAAGGAGCTGGTGACATGTTATCACCATAATTTATGGATTTTACTGTGAGGGATTTCATCCGAATAGAGTAGATGATCGAGGCTACCTCAAATTATGCAGAGAATTAGTAGGAAATCATCAAAAGAATCAAGAGGATGTCCTTCTAGATCCTCAAATCTGAACTCTGAGGAAAAGAAGCTTATAGCCATGTTTGGAAAATTCATCGAATATGAAAATGCTCAGAAAGTGGTTGGAAAGCCCATTATAGATGATGAATACTTGTCAAAATAACTACAAAGGATGGTAGCCACTATAAGACAAAATTGCTATAGTGCACAGTGCATATGGAAAATGATAAAAGTGTATTTTATATTGTCATATATTTGGGGGAAGGTGAAACCATAACATAAAATGAATCTAAGCCACACAATGAAAATGAATCTTGTCCATTCATTTTAATTTTGGAAAACTAAAACTGTGGGAATCCTCTCCTCTCATTTTCAAAGGGAGAGATGAGTTGTATAAAGACATGCTACAGAAAATTAATGAGAATAGAATTTTTTGATGGATTTTTGTCTTTTCTTCTCATGTGTTCATGACTCATTCTCCCAATGTTATATTTTAGCTTTTTTTTTCTAGTTATAAGTTGTTGTTAGCTACTAGTAAATGTTTCACTTTAATGGTGAAGAATGCTATGGTGTTGATATCTTCCTTGCATGTACTTTTTGATGTTTACTGATAATGAACAACAGTGTAAAGTTAGTTTGACCATTTTTCATATTGTAACACTTAATTTCATCTTTTTTTCATGATTTAATGGTGATTGGATGGTTGAAAATCTACAAAGCTGAGAAGATTGCACTTGTTTCATGAGATTGTAGGCTGCCCTTGGTTAAGTGGAACTTAGTTTCAAGAAGGTTGTCCATTGTAGCATCCTCCATTGTTACTATTCAACATTAGTTGCAAGTTTAGGAAACCTCTTATCCCTTTTCCCTTTTGACCTTTCTTTAAAAATTGAAGTTTTAACAAAGTTCTTGCATCATTGTAAAGCCAAATCTAATGAAAAATATAGAGTTTTAGTTTGTTTTTTTGAACTTGCAACAGTTGTCCTTCATTTACAAAGTCTATAAACTCCATTTTCAGACCCAATTCCCCCCATGGTTAGTGAATCAAAAATTCTCTTTATGATTAGTAGCAAATCACATCCACCTACTAAATTATTCCAAGCATAGTCATGACCTAACACATGAGAGACCTTGGGGTGATTTATAAAACTTAGTTGTAGAAATCTCCTTTCAAGAGAGACATTGCACTTGTACTTTGTTTGTGTTGAGAAGTGCAAAAACACCAATCAATAGAACTGGCAATAGAAGGAGGGCCTCCAGCCTAAGTTGGATCAATTTGGTTCCTTCTCCCCTTAAAGTTTTCATAGAGTGCTTAGATCAGCACCAAACAAGGGTGAGTTTCAAGAGCTAAAAACCCCTACCAAGGTTAAGAGAGCCAAGAAAGGGGAAGTATCAACTTTATCCCCTTCCACTCAACCTCCCTCCCTACTATCTCCTTCATCCATCCATATCATTACTCCCCTTCACTCCTAGTAGCACCTCCTTTCCATCCATTCCAAACCGCCTTTCCACACTTTACTTTCCATAGCCAAGGTGTTATCCCAACCCCTACACTTCACTTTCAAGGTGTTTCCCCAGCTACTTGTCCATTTTAGCCTCAAGTTACTAAAGAAAAACAATTCTAGCCTCTACCTCCCACAATGGATTGGCTGGGAAACAACCCTTCCCCATTATCCTTTGACGATTATCATGACATGCCAAAGAATCTAGAAGGCTTTTGCAACAAGTGCCACCCACATGATCCACAAAGGACAACAAAAGAGAACATCAAGATCTTCCAAAAAAATTTGAAAGACATGCAAATTGAATATGACATGGCTTGTAGAATCTTCCCATACTCATTGGGGGATGAACGCTTCTATTTGTACATCCATTTTCCAACTAGATCCATAAATTCTTGGGATCAAATGAAAAATACCTTCTTACAAAAGTTCAAGCTTTTAGTTAGCACCTCAGATTTTTATACTAGTAGTTCATGTCCATTAGCAGCTCATTCAAGAACCAATTTCATAGGGCTTACATGAAATTACAACCACCATAAGTGGTGGATGATCCCTCAGCTAGGTTTGTGTACTACACTGCCTTGGACAACCTCACATCTACCTTGGTTAAGAGGATGTGCCCACCACTTGCTAGGTTGGTGGATGCATATGAAGAGGTAGTTATAGCAAGCATAGACTTGGGGCACCATATTGTAGGTTCGTTGCCCTCATTGGTACCCATTGCTCACCCCATGCAAATCCAAGGACTTACTCATGCCTTAGCCCATTAGATGCCAATACTGAATCAAGTCCCTTAGCTACCAATAGTGCCACATCCAAGGTAGCCATTGAATCAGGCACCATTCATGCCTCATTACCTGTAGTCCCCACAATAGTAGGATTATTCTCAATAGCCCCAAGTACCTACATACCTATAGAGTTCAAAATTTGCATCTTCCAAACAAAACCAACCTGCGACGTAGCTGGTCTTCCTTGAGAACTCAATCCCATAGCATAATAACACAAAGAAGGATAAAATTGATGAATTGAATTAGATGGTGAAAAATATATATATGGAGATGACACACCTAAGGAACTAGAACAACCAATTACAAGCCTCTCAAAGGAGCATTCAAGATAATCTAAATAGAGACAACCATTATTTAGGTGCATCTACTAGATAGAATTATGAAAGAGGTCAGAATTTAGGTCAAAGCTTTGAAATGAGGCCTTCACAAAGGAAAAATTGAACATGGAACCCAAGGCCAAATAATGAGGTGTCCCCACACCTCTTTATCAATTGAGTGGCAATGATAGGTAAAAAATGAAGTTTATCTGGCTGACGATTCCTTGTTTGGATGGTGTCGAATACACAAGACAAACCAACATTTGGAGTTGGATTATCTAGAATTTCAAATGGCCACAAAAAATATTCAAGTAGAAGTCTACAATGTAGTCGATGGCTCAGGTTATAGAGACATGGTCCCCTTAGAGCCATAAATTTTTTTTGTGCTAGTAGTTAACCAAGCTCCTTTTCTATTAAATGAAAGCAACTTTCCCAAGAAGGAGACCATGCCTAAGGGAGAAGAAGTGAAAGAGGTAAGTAACAAGAGTTCCCTCTCTTAGCTCTTTCATTTAGTAGATAATGGTCCCACAGATGAGCAAGATCACTGTGAGGATGAAGTCCACATGTTCCACTAAAGAGAAACTCCCTACAACTTGAGAAATAGATGGGCTGGTGGTCCTTTCATGACTTCTAATCTTCCTAATAACTTTAATACTCCACTAAACCCTAATGCCAATAGTAATCCAACTTATCCCCTTGTGCTTGCTCATTACTTCAATAGGAATAGGCAGCCAAATCAAGCTCAAGATCAGCCTACTAGCTCCTCCCAAAGAAAATTTTCTAAACCAAGAGTCAGGCAAATGGAGAATATGTGGCAGATGAATTGAAGAATTTCAAATTTAGTTTTTCATCCTTCGAGTTATTAAGGGTACCTACTATCTGAAACAACCTCTTTAGGTCATTGAATAGAATTGACCCATCAAAGCCAACCCAAGAGGCACCCGCCAAAAGGTCACCTTTGATACCTCCAATAGTGAGCATGTGATTAGAAAAATCTTGGGAAAGAAATCCAATCAACCTCCAAGCCAGCAAGCTTGAAAGAATCAACCCATAGATAAAACTCCTTCCAAGGAGTGAAATCCAATCCAATCCAAGGATAAGGCCAAGGAAAAAGAGAAAGCTCAAGCGGCCCAGGCTAATATTTTAGTAGGGTTATTCTAAGAAAAGGTTGAGACCCCTCCTTTCTTGAAAACAATCAAAATATTCAGCAAGAACTTACATAACTACCTGCAAAGCCCTAGGAATAAATCCCACCCCTTGTATATTGTAGTGGATCCAAGAGTCCAACAAGTTATAGAAATTCAGGTTTTTGATATCCTTGACACATATGAAATTATACTAGATGAGATTTTGCCCAGGAATTAAACAAATATGCTAAAACATAAATTTTAAATATATGGCTTCCATGGAAGGGATTGCCAAAGTACATCCACATTGAGAGAGAACTCAGAATGAAGTTCATGATCATTGAGTATAACAACACAAATGAGGTGTTGTTCATAGAAGCAAAATTAGGGAATTATTTTCCTATGGCTTACCAAGGTGAAGAAGAGTTCCAAGAAGAAGAAATGGCTAAAAAGGTCCTTGTTCTGTGGAGTTCCTCTACTGACTTGATCCACGCCCCTGACAACACAAAAGTGCTAATTGAGTTGGAAGATGAAGAATCCTATGAAGAAGGTAATCTTGGATTACTTGATGGGTTCCAATAATTTATGTAGAAGTGTGTACATGATCAACTCAGTTTGGGAGCTAAAATGAACTTTCAGGAGATGTTATTACCAAGCTAGTGTAGGGTACACAATACTACTCATTCTAAATTTGAATGTTTTCTATGTCAAACAACAATAAATCATATCATAAGGCAAGTCATTCCACAAGAAGTAGGATGGTAGAAAGATCACAACCAGCCTAGACATATGCAATCGCCCAAGGAAACTGAAATAGATGTGCAACCAACGAAGGAAGCGTGCTTAGCTAGCTTTAAAGTCTAGGGTTCTCCTATGTTTTGGATGCTACATTTTGATGGGTCCTGGTCCAAGTTGGGATCAAGAGCCAGTTTTGAGCTTATCAGTCCCATGGGTATGATGTATCATGTTGCTCATAGACTCCAATTTTATTGCACAAATAACGTAGCAAAATATGAGGCATTAGTTTATGTACTTTTAATGGAATTGAAAAAGAAAGCTAAAATGCTACAAGTCTTTGGTGATTTCAAGATGGTAGTGAAACAGGTTAGGAAATTGTACTCCTATCATGGTAGAAGGTTAGAAAATTATAGACACAGGGTATGGGATCTTATAGAAGGCTTAGATGCATTCAATATTTAGTTAATCCCTCATGCTAAGAATTAGACTGTTGATGCATTAACCTAGGTAGCTAGCACCCTTCAACCCCTCTCATTAACTGGTTTGAAGAAATTCACTATAGTGCTCACCTCTACCTCATTAGTGCCTGATAATATTACCAACTTTCAATTTTTCAAAGATGGCAAACACATCCTTGATTTCATCACAAGTTCTGATGTGTTCACCACTCAAATCATTGATGAAACAAAACTAGAGGAGGATGAAATTAATATAGGAGTTATTAATCTAAATAACAATACGATACCAAGAGGTATGGTTTATCTAGAAATAATATTTGATTTGGACCAAATTAGGGATCAAGATCAGTAGACTAAGAAGGATTCGATAGATAATCAATGTGACACCCACAATATGGGTATGGTTGAAGAAATTAAAAAAATGTTAATTGGCAAGGTATGCACATCAGAGGAGAGGAAAGTAATTGTAGACACCCTATGCACCTATCATGATGTAATTTCTTGGGGCTATGAATACTTGAAAACATATGATACTTCAATTATTGCTCGCACCATTCCCCTTAAGCCAAATGTGAGACCTTTCTACCAGTGTCAATGCCCAATTAATGCATTGCTTGAGCCAATTATCTTAAAAGAAGTTCAAAAGTTTCTATCATCTAGAATCATCTTTCTAGTTCACCACTCCATGTATGGGTGGAAAATTTGGTTCAAATTAGAAAAAAAGAATGGTGAAATTAGATTGTGTGTGGACTTCTAAAATTTAAATAGAGCTTCTAAAAAGGGAAATTATCTAGTGCCCTCACTAGATGAAGTATTACACATCATCAATGGATTTCAGATGGTGTCATTTTTGGATGCCTATTTAGGATATAGCCAGGTTTTGGTGCAGTATGAAGATAGGAATAAAACTATATTCACTAAAAAGTGGGGAACATTCACCTATAGATGAATGTCATTTGGATTAATCAACATCAGCACTACATTTTAGTGTGCAATGGGCAGCCTTCAAATACCTCATTGGAAAGTGCATCATCATATACATGGATGATCTCACCGTGTTCTTAAAGAAAAGGGAGAACATGTCTTTGGTTTGTGCAAGGTCTTTCAAAAATTTGGAGAGTTTGACATATTGTTGAATCCAAAGAAATGTATCTTCAGAGTGATTGAGGGTAAGCTATTAGGACATGTGATTTTGGAGAAGGGAATCTCAATCGATCTAGAATGAATCTAGGCCATATTAAAGATTCATCCTCTAAGAACCAAAAAATAAATGAAGTCTTTCTTTAGAAAGATCAACTTCATCAGGAAGTTCATCATGGGCTTTGCTGAAATCATCAAATCATTGAATGTTATGCTCAAGAAAGATGCTAAAGTGGAATGGACACTAGAAGCCAAGCAAGCTTTTGAATAAATTAAGAGAGTTATTGTTGATGCCCCAGTGTTGGTCAGTCTAGATTATTTGAATCCATTCTACATCTATTCTTTTGCTTTGGACCACTCATGTGCTAGCATGTTAACACAAAAAGATGACGAGGGGAATGAACACCCCATTGCATTCATGAGTGGTCCATTGAAGGATCTAGAATTATGGTACCACAATGTTGAAAATAAGGCATATGCCTTGGTTAGAGGTGTTAAGAATTTTTAGCACAACATCCTATGAAACAAAGTGTTTTCCATTGTTCTATACTCAACTTTCAAGACCCTATTAATTCAGAATGAGTTAGGAGAAAGAAGGCATTGCTACAAGAATACAATATGGAGATTCAGCCCATGAAATTGGTACGTCAGTAGTCCCTCACTCACATAGTAGTAGAAATAGGACCCAAGCTTACAGTGCAACAATACCACTTGGAGGATGTTTCGCCAGGTGAGTGGTACAATGACATTGCCTATTATTTACTAAACAACAACTGCCTATCATGGTTGCAAATAGTCTAGAAACATGATTTAAGGTTAAAAAGCAACAACTATATGCTACATGGATCCATATTGTACAAGAGAAATCATGAATGAATATATCTCAAATCCCATGGAAAAGATGAAGTAGCTAAAGTGCTAAAATAGTTTCATGGCATGTTTGACACTGGCCATAGATCCAACACTTCCACTACTCATCAGATCCTGTGAGCTAGGTATTACTAGCCAACTCTATTCAAAGATGCACACAACCACATCAGATCTTGTCACATCTATCAAACTACCGCCACCAGGGAGAGAAATTCTATTGTCCCATTGCAACTAGTTGTGGAGGTAAGGCCTTTTTCTTAGTGGGGAATCAAATTCATCGATCTAGTAAGCCCACCATCCTCTACAAGCCACAAGTAAATTCTGACGGCTTCTGATTACTGCACTAGATGGACTAAAGCAATATCTTGTAGGTAATGTACAACCAAAGTAGTTATTAATTTCCTTGAATTTTTTTATTTTAATTCGCTTTGGTTGCCCATTTTCCCCCATCTTTGATAATGGTCTTGCATTTCCATCCCTTAAGTTTGCTAGTTTGGCCTTTGATTATGGAATCATGCTTAAATTCTCATCCAACTACTACCCCTAGGGGAATGGCCTAAGTGATTCCACACAAAAAAAATTGCTTGACTAGAATCCAAAAGATTGGCACACCCAGTTACATTTTACCTTATGGGAAGACCGCACATGTCATAAGGCTTCCTTGGGAAATTTCCCGTTTTGTCTCATCTATGGCTTAGAGCCTGTTTTCCTTGTCCAACTCAAGATCCCTACACTTCAATTCCTTAACACATAGTATGAGGAAGGAGAATGTCAAGAAGCCCGCTTAGCTGAATTCCTACACATAGAGGAAGTTTGAGACCAAGCAATAGAAAATTTAACCAAACATCAGGGTGTATTCAAAAGATGGTTTGATCATCGAGCCAAAGTAAAGGAATTTACGATTGTTGATTTAGTCCGCTTCAACTTATTGGTGACTATCCTATATGGCTTCTAAGGGAGGGAAATGAACTCACTACACACGCTTTTGAGGTATTCTATGATTTGATTCAACCAAGGATCCTATCCTCCTTTAAGTCTTTAGCTCATTTGAGGAAACTGACTTCTAGTCTGTGAAGCCAAAGTCTCTGGGTTTTGGATGAATCCTTACCCTTGGAATGCTCAAGAGCATTCACCCAATAGATTTTCCATTTGTTATGCCTACCACACGAATGCCCCATTCAAACCAGGGACCCCCTCTTTCCTTTTTCCTTCTCTAGATTATGTTCACCTTTGCCTCATTTTGCGTGCCCCCATTTCTGAGATTAATTTGGTCACATGCAATAAAGTCACCATTTTCCCTTTGACCAAAATTACCACCCGAAAATTTTCTAAGTTATTTTCCTTTGCATGTTTGAACCTGTGGCTTTCCCTTTGATTTTTTCCCCCAATTTCCATCAAGCTTGACAGACCTAGATTATGGGTCTCCCTTAACTGGCTGATGTTTCTACTTCATCACTAAGTAGTAGCTAAGCCAAGACTTCCACCCACATAGCAGGTCCCACATCATCCTTTGTTTTCCAACATCCACACCAAATTAGGTTTTTGTAACCCACCAACTAGACTTGCCACCATACTAGAATTTAATGTGCACCATTAATGATGCTTTTCCTATATAAAGGGGGGTTGAACCTACATTTTCAACCCTAACTTTCAAAATTTCAATGGAAAACTAGGAGCTCCAGCCCACACGAGATCCCTTAGCAGATTTAGGTCACATTTTCTTTGCATTCACATGGACAATCTTCAAGGTAGCTACACATCATTCTTTCATGTGTGATTAAATCCTAAAGTATTAGGGTTAAATGATGTTAAAATATTTGAAAGAGAAACCCTAGTTCTCCCTCAGTGGTCCCATCAAACTTGTTTATCCTCAGTTTCACACATATAATTTTCCTCAAACATATGAAACCTTAGATGTCGTTTAAAACTTGCAAAATTTGTGGTTGCCTTCATGTGAAATCCCACCCTACTATTGCCATTCATTGCATGGTGAGGAACTCCCTACGGCCTACACCATCGACATCACTGCCCTTGTTGAAATTGGAAAATATTGGAAAATTGATTAAGTCCCCAACCTTTTGTGGGAATACCCATGTGAAAGTCCTCCCATGGTTAGCTTCCTCCCTATTGCCATTTTTTAGCAGCCAAGTCCTCACGACTCCCTAGAGCATGGAATCCTTGTTCATCTTCATCGTTGAGTGGACTAAACCCATCACCAGAAAATTCACTAAGTCCAAAAACCCATGCCAACCATTGAATGTAGCTTGCCATCCTCCAACTATTGTTATTTAATGGAAAAGTCACCCCATTCACCCATATTGTAGACTTTGTGCCCATCATAACCTTCTCCATCTTTAGGTTTTTTCCACATCAAAACTCTTAGTCAAAGTTGCATGTGGGTTGGCCTCTGTGAGTCATTGTATGCAGATAGCCTATCCTCTGCTTTCATTCCTTAATGGTGGAATTTTCATGACATCCCGCATGGTACGTTCCAAAAGACATGCATCCCTTTGCTAATCTTGAAAACCGTCAATGCATAAACTATGTATGTGAGCTCATTGTAGGTTCAGACATGCAGACTACCACCTGCAAACCACCATCCCTTCAAGGAAATTCCTTAATATAAAACAATCAATGGTGTCCTGATGAATTCCTTCCACATGTTCCAAAGCATTAGAACTCTAAAACACAATGCTAAGCATCCAAGCCTTCTCTATCTTTAGGATTTTTCCACATCAGAACTCTAAGTCAAAGTTGCATGTGGGTTGGCCTCTGTAAGTCATTGTATGTAGATAGCCTTTCCTTTGTTTCATTCCTTAATGGTGGAATTTTCATGACATCCCACATGGTACGTTCCAAAAGACATGTATCCCTTTGCTAATCTTGAAAACTGTCAATGCATAAACTATGTATGTGAGCTCATTGCGGGTTTAGACATGCAGACTACCGCCTACAAAACACCATCCCTTCAAGGAAATTCTTTAATAGAAAACAATCAATGGTGTTCTGATGAATTCCCTCCACATGTTCCAAAGCATTAGAACTCTAAAACACAATGCTAAGCATCCAAGCCCTCCATGGGTCCTGTAGTGCATACTTTTGCATGCGGGTCATCGATCCTTGAATCCTACTCTTTAACGGTTGAACTTCAATTGGTTGTCTACCTTATGATTCCCACATAACCTAGACCCACAAGAACCTAATCATGACATGTTTTTGCATGTACCTAATCACATTTCAATAAATTTGGTCACCAAATCAACCATGCAAAATTTTTGCTACATGTGGATGCTTGCAGGTCTCCATGGCCCTGGAGCCGTTTTCTCACTGCCTTCATCCTAACAACTTCAAGCTTGGAGAAACCCACACTGTTGGGTCATCATTCAACTAAATTATCCACATGAACTCCAAATGTTGAACAATGATTAATTTTATCATCTTTTAATGAAATATGAATGGATTTGATGCTTGATTTGTAGCATTTTATTGACACTTGCCCCAATTTATATAAAATTGCACTTACTGCATCTTTTGCATGTAGGATTTATGGAACTTGTTACAGGTCCATCAGGGAGGCCTATTGAGAAAGTTGAAAAAGGAAAGAATACCACTCAAGTTCCTAGAGGAAATGAGGAAAAGCACCAAATGAAGTATTAGCTTTAGAGAGTGGAGTGTACCTCCAAGCTCTCCTCCACTTGCGACATGGTGTCAAATACAAACTTAGGGAACATGGATATTGATGAATTCAGGTGAAGGGTGATGATTATCCCTACTATAGAGAATGCATGAAAAATCAAGTCCAATGGTCTCAATAAGGCAACTGGCTTTCCTCCCACATTAATTTCCCTAGAGTTGGTAATGATTTGTTAAGAATGTTATCATTCCAACAAGAAGATCATTAATAAGGATGGTAGGGTATTGGAAGACTTGTTTGCTAAATCTATTGGCCAAACATTGCACATCCCCACATTTTATGAAATGGAAAAAATTAAGAAAGGATTCACCCAAAACTTGCAAAAATAGGACCCTCTTGGATGTAAAAGAATAATCAACCAACATTGGTTGAAAGAAAAGAGGTGTATTGTGAACAAAGTACCACATGAGCTATTTAGAAGTTATTTCTTCAAAGAATATCATAATCTGGTTACTCTATTGAGCATAGTAATGTGCCTACCAACTACTACATTCTTTTAGGAATGGATGTTTTATATCATTGAAGAGATCATCCAAGGAGAGGCCAAGTTCCATTGGGCCAAGATAATCAGCAACAACCTTCACAATCAGCTCATGGTTGTGAAGAAGAATTCCAAATTTTACATGACTTCAGGTTTAGTGTACCTCCTAGCGCTGAAATTACCATACAAAGGGCTCTTTTGTGCAGGCCCACTGGGAACAAAGAGAGGAGAACTCAAGGTCTATGATTGCTACCCTCAACTATAATACATAAAATTCAAAAGAGATTATAGGAGGGTGAATGATGCCTTCATCACACACATAATTAGACTCCTGAGAGGATATTTTGAGAGAAGAGTATCACAAAACATGAGGGCCTTCATCAAAAAATTTGGGTATCTATTCATATAGTTCCCAAAGTTCACATATATTAGAGCAAAAGGATTCTTGAGGAATCCCTACCAATTGTTGAGCTATCCTAATAACTGCATCATCTTGTTGGAGGTTTCTCGACAACTACAAACTTCTCACACCTTCCGTAGCGATAAACACTAAGCTAGGATTTTGTATCCCCTAACATTCAAGCAAGGAATGTACTCCTTCCCCACCTCCCAATCTATAGAATATTCAAAGAAAGAGTAGGTGGATTATAACTTGGATCTCCACTCTAATAGAGGAAGAATAGACCCTTATGGAAAGCTAAAGAAATGGGTTGGAAGGCAATACACTCACTGACCTCATGTTGAGAACTTATAGGCCAACTACAAAGATGATAAAGAGGTGTGAATGAGGCAGTATATGAGGATGACTTCCTAGTTTATAAGGTCTATCAACCTATTCTTGATGTTGGCCCAAATTGTGGAGGAAGAAGATAATATTGTTGATAAGAGATACAATGCCCTTGTTGATGTACCCCTATTAGTTATATATTGGAATGAAGAAGACACCACTAACCTTAATATATTGACCCAAACCATTGAAAATAGAACAAAATAGTGGGTGGATGTGAAAATTTCCTAGCTTAACAAGCAGGGTGTAGAGCTAACATATGGCGAGCTCGAGGACGAGCTTGAAAGTGAAACTAATAGTGGTTCAGCCATCGGCTCATTAGAGGAAGCTCCTAAGTCCCCACTAGCAACAAGATCAAAGAAAAGAAAGGATGCACCCAAGTGAAAGCCAAAACAAAAGGTGTACTCCAGAAAGCCAATTTAGGGGTAGTCATCTAAAAGAGCAATGAAAAGAGGGAAATTCATGCTCAAGATGCCTACCATAGAGGAGATTTCCTCAACACAAGGAAGATGAAGAAACTAAGTAGCTACCCTACCCACCTATCACATCTACTCTCGTTGCCACTGCCACCATTGTTAGTCATCCAACTTTCCCTTCTCAGGCATTTCCTGTCACATCTCCACCCAGTGTCAACATCTCTCTTCATCTGGCCTCCACCTTGTCAACCACCTTAGTAATGATATTGTACTCCTCTTCTACTACATCCCCACTATCATCCTCTTTTCTCCCTCCTCCACTTCTTACTCTCTCTACTCTACTTCCCATAATATCAACAACTACCATGATGCCCCTCACTCTACCACATGCTTTCACGATGTATATGCAAAATTTGCCCAATGAAATCTCTAGGGTAATACTCAACCCAAAAGGTCAAGCTCTAATGGTTCAAATTGCTATTTCCTACCTCTTCCCCTACCACCTATAGAGCTGCCAAAGATGGAAGCCACAATCAAGATCTCAGAAGAGATGGAAAGGCGCCACATGGGGCAACATAAGGAGGCCACCAAGAATGTTTCCAAGGAGCCAAAATATTTTAATCCAGATGACTATTTTGAGCACCTAGAAGGTAGGCTAAATATAAAAATGGACAAACTGGCTTCTAATGAGAATTCACACACTTCAAAAGAGGATGTTGAGGATCTTAATGAATGGTATGTGATAGAAACATCAGACCAATATCCAAAATAAAAGCTACCCTAGCAACACAAAGAAGATAGCAAAAGGGTTGATCCTAAAGGGCACCATTCTAAAGAAAAAAAAACACTAACATAGATGTGAAGATACTCCAAGAGCCTCCACTCATTGGCCAAGACAAGGGTCTGGTCCAAAAAGAAGAAGCACCTCCTAGAAAGGAGGAAGAAAAAGAGAAAGATAAACAAGAAGAAAATGTGTTAGAAAAGAGCCTTGAGCATGAGCACCATGTTGAGGTTGATAAAAAAGAAGAGAAGACACCCCAAGAAGAAGGAATCACTGAGGAGAATATAATTTCTACTAAGCTATATAAAGGGAAGGCTATACAAATAGAAGGTTAGGATGAAGAGGGAAAGAATGATCAAGAAGCTTATGGCAATGAGGAATAGTAGCCTTAGAAGGAAAAGGAAGAGGAAGGTAATTGTGAATCACCCAAGGGTCAAGCTGGGATTCCTAAATGGATAGAATGATCATTGAAAAGGAAGGCTCCTATGGTCATTGACCCAAAGGCAAGGCTTGATAAAATAATGGCTAGGGTGTAGATAAAAACTAGAAAAGAAAACAAGCCCAAGGTCTGCTCCCACATCACAGTGGACACCTGTAGATCTAGAACAATAAAAATTTCCACCCTTGTGATAGATAAAGATACACATACCGTGCAAGGTAAAGGCTACAATATATCAAAAAGAAATCTAGGCCCAGTGATCTGCGAGAAGAAGATAGATGAATTCCATGGGTCAATAGCCACGATAGTGGAACAAATGAATAAGGATCAATCCACAAAAGAGCTAAAAGCACAAGTAGTAGATCTCACTGTTTATATTCAATAGTGGACATCTATAGAAGAGAAGACTCCAACAGAATCATCAGTGTCAGCCTCCTTCCTATCAAAAGGGGATATCAATAAGATGGAGAAAAGGAAGAATTAGACGAAGTCCATGACTGCTTGGTTCAACAAGGTGGTATCCGATGGTGAAAAATGATCGACCATGCTTTCGTGATGTATAATAGGTATCAAAGCTTAAGGATGGATATAGAAAGTATGATGAAAACCTATTAGGAGTTCCTAGAAACATATGGGATCACTTATCCTAATTTGGTGAGTATCGTTAAGCTTTCACAAGATATTTGGGAAAAGGAGCTTGAAGTGCAAAGGAAGATCATTGGGTAATAGAAACTTGGCTGATGAACTTGGATTACAGGAAGGAAGTTATGGAGAAGGTATTGCATGACCTTGAGGATAATCATGAGTGGGCTACCAAGCATTTGGCAGATAGTGTTGAATATCTAAATTTGATGACATATTTTGAGATGCTTGCCTTCGAGCTAGATCCGAAGAAGATCAAGCCTTTGTTCTATAAGAAAATGGAGCAAGGAGCTCATGACACATTATCACCAAAATTTATGGATTTTTTTATGAGGGCCTTCATCTGAATAGAGTAGATGATTGTGGTTGCCTTAAATAATGTACAAAATTGGTAGGAAATCATCAAAATAATCAAGAGGATGTCCTTCTAGATCCTCAAATCTTAACTCTGAGGAAAAGAAGCTTATAGCCATGTATGGAAAATTCATCGAGTGTGAAAATTCCCAAAAAGTAGCTAGAAATCCCATTAAAGATGATGCATACTTGTCAAAATAACTACAAAGGATAGCAGCCACTACAAGACAAAACTACTATAGTGCACATGTAGCTAAATGAAAAAATAGGGAAAAAGATAAAAGTGTATTTTATATTGTCATATATTTAGGGGTAGGTGAAACCCTAATGTAAAATTAATATGATCCAAACAATGAATATGAATCTTTTCCATTCATTTAAATTTTAGAAAAATATAAATAGGGGCATCCTCTCATTTTCAAAGGGAGAGATGAGTTGTGTAAAGGAATACTACAGAAAATTAATGAGAATAGCATTTTTTGATGGATTCTTCTATTTTCTTCTCATCTATTCATGATTCATTCTCACAATCTTATATTTTAACTTTTTTGTTCTATTTTTAAGTTGTTGTTAGTTATTAGTATATGATGCGCTTTAATGGTGCAAAATGTTATGGAGTTGATATCTTCCTTGCTCATACTTTTTACTATTTCTTGATGATAAAAAATAGTGTAAAGTTAGTTTGAGCATTATTTATAGTGTTTCACTTAAGCTCATCTATTTTTCATGCTTTAATGATGAATGGATGGTTGAAATTTTGGAGACCTTAGAAGATTGCACTTGTTTATTAAGACTGTAAGCTTCCATTGGTTAAGTGAAACTTAGTTTCAAGAAGGTTTTCTGTTATACCATGCTCCATTGTTATTGTTCAACATTAGTTGTAGGTTTATGAAACTTATTATCCCTTTTCCCTTTTGATATTTCCTTGAAAATTGAAGTTTCAACAAATTTCTAGCATCTTTGTAAAGCCAAATTTGATGAAAAATATGGAGTTTTAGTTTGCTATTTTTAACTTGCAGCAATTGTCCTTCATTTCCAAAGTCTATAAACTCCATTTTTAGACCCAATTCCCTCCATGGTTAGTGAATCATAAATTCCCTTTGTGATTACCAACAAATCACATCAATCAACTAAATTATTCCAAGATTAGTCATGGCTTGACACCTGAGAGACCTTTGGGCTATTTATAAAACTTAGTTTTAGAAATTACATTTCAAGAGAGACATTACACTTATGCTTTGTCTGTGTTGAGAAGTGCAAAAAAACCAATCAACACGCTCAAGTTCTATTCCTTCTCAGTTTCAATAATGCGATGTATGTTATCTATGGTAGGGATAGTGGTGGTTGAAATGTTTTCAATACTTACTTGATTTTGGAGGTTTTCCAAGTCTTCATGGATTGAGTTATGTTTTCTTGTGGAATACTAGCAACCATTTTCTCAACACTTGTCACACTACTTTAAGGAAAAGAGTTGTTAAGGGCATGGTCCATACCTAGTGAACTAGTGTCAACACTAGTAGTGAAAAAGCTAGATAACCCAAGATCCACGACAATTGCACTATCACATGATGACATGAGTCTCAAACTTCATCTCACTATAGTATTAGCAATAGGATACCAAGTTGTAAAGCTCATGCAAGGAACAATCAATGAATGCAAGATAAATGCAATAAAAAATTAATAAATTCAATTCTCTAATTCTAATTTAAATGAAATTAAACTAAGTAGAATGAAATGAACGAAACAAAAACTCTGCAATTTGAAACATAAATGTAATAAAAGCACACTAAAACATAGAAATAGAGCTTTTAATGTTGGAAAATGTAGTCTAAGATCTGAAATGGGACTGAATCACCTAGAGGGGCGTATGAGTGCCAATCAAGGTTTTTCAAGAATTCAAATGTTGATAATTTAGTTAACAAAAAAAACCTAGAAATTGTGCAAAACCACTTGTATTGGGACTAATTCACCTAGAAGGGTGTATGAGTCCCATATTAGGGTTTTTGCACAAATTTCAGAAAATTCTATCTGAATGTTATTTTTTCTAGTTTGAATGATGTGTATACTAAGTGTAATTTTTTTTTTCAAATTAAATTCAATGATAAAAGATGAAAAAATGAAACCCATATTCACTTTCACTAATGGAAGATTTAGAAACCCTAGATGCAATGCAACTAATGCAAGACCTAATGCAAAGTTAATGCAAGCTAGATCTAAGACTATGATGCACTCAAAATTAGAAATAAGGTGTTATAAAGGTTAGGTTCACCAAAATGAAACCTATAAATTTGTAGTTGTATGTAATGCTTTGATTTAGGAAATACAACCATAAATTTTCTTCAAGTTTCACTCACAGAAACCTTAGAGATCTTAATCCAATGATAGAATGAGGAAAAGAGATCTATAATAAGGTGTCCTAGGGTGTGATTAAAGGTATAATGGAGGGCTCACCACCAAGCGAAGGCCTAGAAAGACAAGAAATGTAAATGAGATGCAAGACTTAAACAAATGACCTAGAAATGAGCTCAAATCATAATAGTAAAATGAGAAAGTACAGAGGTGCACCTAGAATCTTAAGAAACTTGAATGAAGTTATGAAATATTGGAAATACTACTTCTTGATCCACACTGAGATTCATACACCAGTAGGGTAAATTTAGTCCCAGTTTATGGTTTTGGGCCAAAACCAGAATCTAGAACTACTAAATTAGGATCTACAAAGAAAGCTTGAAAATAGGTATACTGGGACTCATACACCACAAGTAGAAATTTAGTCCTAGTATCAAGGTTGCTTTGAAACTCTTATATCCTCTAATGCTTTCCTGTAGCTTCCCTCCTGAAAAATCTCTAGTTCTAAACATTGAATTATGCTTTATAGGTGACTTTATGTGATCTTGCAAGTAAGGTGACAACTTTGACAACTTTGCAACTTTTCTCTAATGTTGCTCTTTAATGAATCTTCAACCTAGATTTGTAAATCACACATCAAAGAGAGGGGGAAAAAAAATTTATTGGATAGGGGTTTAGCTTGCTCAAACCCTTTATTGGTAATCAAACCTTGAAATGAAATCGAATAGAATTAAGGAATGATGAATGAACAAATATGTAATGTTGCAACTCACCAAAGCCTTGAACAAAAGGCTATAATATTGAAAGTAATGCCTAGCGTGAATGTGGATCTTTAATCTTGCTTGAATGATATTGATCTTGATTTGAATGCTTTATTGAATCATAAAACCCTACATCAAAAATGTTAGCTCAAAAATAAACATGATGCATGAGACTCTGACATGATGCTTGATACTCGAATAATGCTCCAAAATTATTGATAATCATTCTTGAAGTCTCCTGAAGGCTCTTGAATGCTCTTGTAATCATAGATTATCTATAGTACTTGAATACTTAAAATTTTAGGTCTTTCTAGGATAAATTATGTGAAATAACCTTGTATTTATACTTGTTTATGCCAAATTTTCTGAAATTACAACACTACAAGCTAACATCAGATCTAGGAGAATAAAATCCTACCAAGAATTTTAATTTAAATTAGGTCTAAGCTAATTAGGACTCATATGCCAGTTGTCACATATGAGTCCCATTAGGCTAAGCTTGGGACACATTTTTAATGAAATGCTTAGTTCAATGTGAAATTTAGGTTTAGGCCCCAAAACCTAGGTGGGACCCATATGCCCAAGGTGGTGTATGAGTCCCAAATCACTAAATCTAGGACATATAATCCAAAATTAGTAAATTATGATTTGTCACTTGATATATGTCAGGATTATCCTCAGAAAGATGCATTAATTAAGGCATTTGGATGCAAAATAAGAAAAAATAAGACATAAAGAAGCCCAATTTTAGTAGGGAGGTTCCAAACAAGTGTGAAAACGTAAAGGGATACATTTTTCTACACTACAAAAATTATTGAAATATAAAGTCTTGAATTTTCTAGATACTCAATCTCTCACTAATCCCTACCCCAACTAGTATGATGAGCACACATTTTTCCAATACTGTCAAGTTCATGGACATAATACCAAAAGATGCATGCACCTACACCATGAGATTTAGGATCCAATTGATGATGGTACCATCTATCTCAATAGGAAGAAAAAAAATTCTAATAAGTCTATTTTAAAGTCCAATAGCGAATTATAGATTTACATTGATCCCTGTCAATATCATTATATGAACTTAGTTCTTGAACCTTCGGGTTCGATTGAGTTTGTTCCTACAAGGTGCTAAACATGGTTTCATTTACACACATTCCTCCTACCCACCCTATGAATGGGTCACCATATATAACTTTCATATTGTAGGATCTACCTATGAAAAAATAGCCTTCCCCCTTGTATATTATTTTTTGCATCAATGGAAACATTATGAATGGTTTCTTGGTTGACCTCAAGAATCATGTGAATGTCATAATAGAGGAGACTCTACTTATCAACTCTCTGCATGGGGAGGAATATGAGAAATCATAGACCACAATATGTACACATAATGTACTTTCATTCCCTCCTCTCATTTCTATCACCCTTTTGGTATTTATAGGACCTAGGGCTATAGATAATTCTTTTGTTATAATTCTAGAGTTGAATTTATTCAACATGAAACTAGGCATTCCATGGATAGTTTCCATAAATGGAATTGCTTCAATCATTCATAAGTGTCTTAATTTTTCTCATGAGGGATTTGTGTACATTGTGCATGATATTGGTTGTAAATCACTAGTGTCATGTGGGAGATTCTCATTAGATCACTCTTGGCCTGCTCCCTTGGTCTGCTCCATTTGAGGTTGGACTTGCTATATCATACCTATGTCAAATATAAGACTAGGGGTACGGTGCTGAAGGTGAAATATCCTATATCCACCTATGCCATCTCAATCAAAGGTAGCCTGATAACTCAATATAAAACTACCTCTTCCTCTCAACAAAAGGGGAAGGAGAAGCTTGCTCGAACCTAATATCCTTCATCTTCTTTTTGATCGATCTGATTCTACTTCTCAAATTTTTGAGATACCTTTGTCTCCTACTCCCATGCCTCGCATGGGGAGCCTGATGGTGCCCACTTGGTGAAAATATAAGTATCAAATGTTTGAAATTCTCATCTTTCCCATAGTTTCTAGGCCTTTTGTTTATTGTAAGGGAGAGATCCCTTGAGGAGTTTCCCCTCTATCTCAACCTCCATGACCCCATGACATCCTACTACTCCTATCCCTTAAGTAGTGAATGGGAAGAGTCCTGTTGTTGGGGAAATTGTGCCTGCTTATCCACCTGCTGTCATTTCCACTCTTGTACTTCTTGCACCTACTCATATCTAGGGAGCTACCCTTCTATCAACGATGGTTGTGGAGGAAACTCCTATGGGAGAACAAGAGCCTCCTATAACTTCTCAAGTAATGACTTCTAGTTCCTAGAGCTAAGGAAATTAGCTTGCATGTGACACAAGCATTAGAGAAAAGCTCTAGATGTTGAACTAGCTTCCTTGTAGAAGGAAAAAGGTAAGCCAACAAGTCCTCTTTTGTAATCTCCTACTATGCCTCTCTCTTCTACTCCTTTAGTTCCAATTTCCTTAGTTTTGTTTATAAATCCCTCTATGAATGTTGATGATCCTCACCCTAAAAGGGTGAAGTTTTTCATCACTCCCTTCGTGGAGCCCCATATTTTTATTTTCCTTCCAAACATCCCTCCTTTTTCCAAGGTTCTGGATATGTCAAATGCCATGGTGGTTTCCACTACAATTTGGTCCTCTACCTCCTTTCCTTCTAGTTTTGTTGGGATTCAATATCCTTTTCTAAAGCATAAGTTAGAGGAAAAACTCACTTCAAGTGGAGGTTAGAAGAAGGGATCACCTTCTTAGAAAGGGGCTTCTGCTTTGGCTTGTGCCAACCTTCCGATCGAGGCAACCCTGATGTCCCCTAACTTTTTAATTGTTCCTATCAATGAGGTCAATAGTGGATCTTGGGCACCTCCTTCCTCTCTTTCCTATTTAAAAAATGGAACTTTGGTTAAGTGTTGTTTAACTTGGTCAATGATTTCCCAACTTTATCGAAGATCTTTGTGATATTAATGACCTTCACCCCACAAGATCTCAGTGAAGAAGACCTTGAGGGGCCTTCTTCCTTGGACCTTTTCATAGGAGAGTTGGAGGGTGTTCTCCTCACTATCCTACCCTTGTAGGATTATTCCCCTCCCCATATAATAATCTAGGTTGGGAGAGTGATGAACTCATCATTGATGAAGACTAGGGAGTACCTCTTCTCTATCTATAGGTTAGATTTGTGTGTGTTGTTTTTTTCATATTCTTATTTTTATTTTTTCCTAGAGGATGCTTGCTACCCTTGTAGATTCTTGGATAAAGGAGTGAAATTGTGTCATGAACTTCCTCTATATTTTTCATCATTCCTTTATATGTTTTAAACTTGATTTTCCAAAATAGGGGATGATACAAGTGTTGGGGCCATTTAGGCCTCCTTGCATGTTGACCCTTTTTTTAATTTTTACTTTTTCTTCATGTGCTCTTCCTCATGATATAGGAACATTAGGGATTGATGATATTTCATTCACATATATCATGAGTTACCTATAAAAATTGATCTAACCTTTAACTCCCATATCGCCCTGTCTCTTGATTTCTTTGCCTTTACTTGTTTCTTGTTTTCTTTTTCTTTGGTTGTCTCTCTTTTTGCTTTCTTTTTGATATTGTGGTGCTTATGTGTTGTCCCTAATATGTGTGACAGCATTTCCATGTTTACATTCACTAAGTCTCATGGGCCAAAACATCACTGCCCTTTCTTTCTTTCCTTGGGATGTTGTGTGCTCCATTGATTTGCATGCACAATACTAAGGGGGCGCTATGACTTCTGGTGGCCAACAAATCCCTTGCTGAATTTTTTTCCTTTTTCAAAAAATATCATCCTTCAACAAGGATCCCCATAGGGAGATTTTTCTTTTAAAAAAGTGAATTATTTTTATTATATTCCTTGATGAAAGAGATATTTCAAAAGGATTCCTTGATGACATAACCATTTGCAAAAAAATGTCATGATTTTCAAAGAGTGTCCCTCTATTTGTGACCCTCACTATGTTTAAGGGTTCTCAAGGGACCCCTTTGAAAAAATCTCCTTCAATTTCTTGCTTTGTGACATGTCTATTTATTTGAGATTTACTACATAACATGTTTTATCTTAACATGTTGCTTTTTAGGATGGAGAACCTATAAATCCACTTTCAAAATCAAGCTTGCAAGCTCAAACACCTTGCCAAGCTTTCCTTTCAAAACTGGGCACCTGTAAGGGCCTTTCACATCAACTCCTTATGATCGAGTCCCTGTGGAGTTCTTTCAGAAAAACCCCATAGGAACGAGAAGTTGTGATGCCCCCTTTATAGGATTGAGAACCTATGAAGTACTTCCTTTTTGCATGAACAAAAACCTATAGAGCCTTTGTTCAACTTTTGTGGGACCAAGAACCCATAGAGCCTTTAAATTTTTGCAGGATGTAGTAATTGTGGAGCCATCTCTCTCTCTTTTGTATCATGGTTTCCCTATGGGACTGGGAACCTATAGAGCTACATCCTCAATGTTTTGGTGTATTATATCAAAGATCTAATTCCTTGATGATTGAAATATATTCTCTTAAACCTCTTTCTACTTTACCTCGCATTCACACTAACACATATGATCACTAAAGCTGGCTAAAAATGTAATGGAGAGAATTTGCATCACTATGAAAATTACCCATTTACATCACTGCTATAGTGTAGAAAAAGGTACCCCTTTTCACACTTTATTTTGGAATAATTAATATTAAAATGAATTTAATGTTGCCTTGATTTAGACTTGTAATGTTTTTTACAAATTCACATTAAGTTCAAGACCCTTCTAAATTAAATGGACTTAATTGTGCCTTATTTAGGGTGTTGTAAAGTGTGTATTTACACTTTCACACTAATCTAGGGAAAATATTAATTAATTAAGGTTAATTGAGCTTAATTGGCCACTTAAATTCAAATCCAAGCCTAAATAATTGCATATTCGAAGGAAAAAAGCCTAACATTCTTAAATGGTGTTACACAACACAATTTTTGAAGGCGTGTGTCATAGGTTAGTGACCTAGGTCCCATTAACCACTTGGAAAATGGGTCCTCACTAGGTCCTAGGACCCTATTTTCACATAGCATTTCACAATCTCCGAGGTGTTTCCTAGCTAAGTGAGCTAGGAACCATTCACCACATGGTGAATGGGTCCTCACTTAGACCTAGGACCCCCCTTCGAATATGTTTTTCACAGTATTTTAATGATTTCAAATCCTATCGTAGACATCCAAATTTGGACACTTACATTGGTCCAAATTTATCCCTCTTCATCTAAACATCCCCTTATTTTCATTAATTAGGTAATATTGATGTTATCTAATTAAAACCCCTAGTTCTTCTAACCCCTCAAGTATTTAGTTAACAATTAAATACCTTACTCTTTAATCCCCCTTTCATGAAATGAATTAAATAAATATGACATTTATTTAATTCCTCACATGTCACATCCTTTTCTTAATCTTAATCAATCTCCTAATTTCATCATTAGAGATGTGCATATACCTAATCCTTGATTAGGATGTGTCACATCCTCCAACTTTTGCAAGTTAGCTTCTAATCCTCACTAACCCCTATTCGTCTTCTAATCAATAATTAGCTAATCTAATTAGCATCTTGGTCAACTCTCCCCATCACCCAAGGAATTTTTAATTCCTTTTTATTCATCCAAGGCCCCTCTCTTCCCCATGTGAATTTTTAATTCACTTTCATTCCTCCAAAGAATTTTCTCTTCCCCATGCAAGTTCTTGAACCTTTGACTTGTCACATCACATGATCCGAAGTCTTCTAGAATCTTTGACATGTCACATCAAGTCACATGTGGGTAGGTACTTCCCTTTTTAGGCACCTTGTCTTATCCAAGGTACTTTCCACCTCTCCCTTTGGAACCTTGTCTTATCCACAAGATTCCCCAATCATGTGAATTTTAAATTCTCTTTTTATTCACCCAAGATTCTCCTCTTCCCTAGGTGATCATTGAAAGGTCACATCATCCCTTTTCCAAGGTACTTGCAAGTACCTCCACATTATTTGTACCCTCTCTGCCTCATGTGTCATTGTGACACATTATCTTCCACATGGAAAGATGTGAGGGCTTGTGAGTCATCAAATCACCATATCCCTACATCTTGGCCATGGTGTCTCAATCTTAACCATCCATTTCTCTAGAGAATTCAAATTCTTCTATAAATACCCCCTCTTTTCTCTCATTTAGGAATCTTATGTATTTAATACCAAACTCTTGCCATTTTTCCATAAGAAGCCATACTTAGCCAATTTTCACTCTTTTCCTTTATCATAGCACTTTAATCCTCTATTCATCCACTTTCAACCATCTTACATCCCATCTTGCATCTTTCATCTCATTTTCCATCCAAGGAACAACATCACAAATCACATCAAGGGCCAACCAACGACAATGCGAATAGAAGGTATATCATTTGTTTTAATTTATCTTTCTTTTATTTGTGTTCATCATAGCCTAATCGTGATGTGGTCTTGTGTTTCTTTTCTCTTGCACTTCTAAGTTGTATTGCATTTTTAGATAGATCACAAACACCTGTACACATTTCTGGCACAGTCAGTGGGACCCACAAACAAGTCTCTTGCTCTCAAGTTTTTTGTTGTTCCACTATTTGTAGGTTCAGGTTGCAAAGAGATGGACCTGCCCTTTCAAAGAGGTAGACCTACCCATGGATAGGTAGACCTAACCACTGATAGGTAGACCTTCCCTCCATAGAGCCCAAAAACAACAAGTTTTTCCAACTTTCAGTAGAGGGGTGGACCTACCCTTGACAAGGGGCAGACCTACCCGGGTGGACCTACCCTTGACAAGGGGCAGACCTACCCACCAAGGGGCGGACCTGCCGAGCATGGGGTGAACCTGCCCAAAAAAGAGGGGTGGACCCGCCCAAAACAACACTTTTTAGAAGGTAAAAACTACATTTTAAGCACTATTTTCTACTGTTTTGATTACTTTTGACCTCCTAACATGTGTTTTTTGTGTCTGTGCAATGATTTGATGAGCACTCAATGGAGAAAAAAATAGAAATTACTAACAAGTTTCTTGTAGGCCCATTCATTTTGAAACTTTTATTAGTTGTTTACTTATCATTTTTTGTTAATTTAGGCACATAGCTTAACTAGGAGGGGTCAAATTTACATTGTGTGTTGTGTTTCTTGTAAGCTATTGACGTATCCAATCCCCTTGTATTGTTTGGAAATGTTGGATGACGAGAAATCATAGCTTACCAAGTCCTTGAGTCATCCTTTTTGTCCTATTTTTTAGGGGATCTGCTTGGGGATTTCATCACCCTAGGGGACGATCCCAACCACGTGTACTAGTGGGGTATACAAAGAGGGGAGGCCAAAGCTATACCCTAATCTAGTCATGTTGTTATTGGAAAAGCATCGGGATGATGTGAAGAGTTAGTCTGAGCCTTTAGTATCTCGCCAAGGTTCTCGACTCACGCTTGTGATAGGCTGGTGTTCATGGTTTGGGCCACACGTATTGGGTGTATATCGACGACTCCCTAGCCACCTTGTTTATCCTAGATAGAGGACTTTGTTGTCCATACCCATTCTATTAATCTTAGGATCATGTTGCTTGAATCATTTTCTTTGTGCAAAACCAGTGATTTTTTGTTCAGTCAAGTCATCCTTATCCTTTCATTGTTGTTTGCTATGTTTTGGGTCCTTGGCCATAGTCATTTCTATGAAAATCAAGTTTAGATTTGTGTAGAGGGGTAGACTTGGCCTTCCAGAGAGGCATACTTTCCCTACTAGGGGTGAACCTGCCCTCTGTCTCAGTCCCTTTTCAACCTGTTTTTGTCAGATTTGCCCAACTTTTTGTCAAACAGGAAAACTTGCCCTTGAATAGGTAGACTTTCCCCTTCAGAGGGGCGTACCTACCCTAGTAGGGGCATACCTACCCTAGTAGGGGCATACCTAACCCTAGTTGGGCAGACCTGCCCTTCGATGGGCATACCTACCCTTGGATAGGCGTACTTGCCCCTTGAATAGTTTGTTTTACCACCCATTTCCTCATTTTGAGCACTCGTTTCATCATTTCAAGCACCTATTTTGTCATTTTGATCACTTGTTTCCCTATTCTGAACATTTGTGCATCTATTCTAAGAACCCATTCCCTATCTTGAACATTCATTCCCTTGATCTAAGCATCCATTTCCTTGATTTGTGTGCCCGTTTACTTATTCCAAATAATTTTTTTTCCCATTTTTCATTAAATAGGTAGACCTACCCTTGGATAGGCCAACCTTCCCCTTTCAGTTGGGTGAACCTACCCTTGGATGGGTAGACCTACCCTTGAATAGGCATACCTACCCTTCAAACAATTGTTTTCATCCTCCGTTCGGTCGTTCCCAGTGTTATTCCTTCATTCCAACTAACCATTTTCCCATTTTGAATGACTATTCACCTATTCTGAGCATTTGTCTCCCCATTCTGAAGGTCAATCTCCCCGATCAAACATCCATTTACTTGTTCTGAGTCATCATTCATCCACCCATTCTTCCACTCTGAGTTTCCATTCACCCGTTATGATAACTATTCTCCATGTTCTAAGTGTCGTTCATCCACTCTAAACTTCCATTCATCCAATCCAAGCATTTGTTCCCTCTTTCAAATTTTTGTTCACCCATATCCATTCTTCTATTCCAATAATCATTCTCCCTGTTCTGATAACTGTTCCCCCATTCTGGGTTTTTGTCTCTCCATTTTGAGTTGTCATCCATCCATTTTCAGGCTCCATTCATCTGTCTCGATATTTGTTCCCTCATCTTGAGCCTTCGTTCCCCCATTTTGAGCATCTATTTTCTTGTTCTAAATGGTCGTTTCCTCGTTCTGAGCATCCATCAACATTTTTCATAAGTCATCATTTCATCAACCGAACCACATAGGGGCTTCTTATAACATGATTAGATTCTATATCTCTCATCAAGTAATCCATCCCACTCATCTAGACTTTGTTTTGAGGGCTTTGATTTTTATTTCGAAACTTTAAAAAGCCATAACTTTTGACTCGGGTGTCCAATTGGGCTGAAATTTTATGAGTGGTTGCGTTATGAGATGGCATGGGGATTTCAAACTCACTCTAGGTCGGTTGGCCACCATTTCAACACACTTTTAGGGCTTCAAACTTTCATCTTGACCCTCAAAATCGCAATTTAGTGTTTTTTTTTAGTTTTTGAAAAATCGTTTTCATTAACAACTCGAAATGCATGTCTCAAATTTGGGATGTTAGTTGGCACTTCATCCTACCTTAGTTTTGGGTATTTTTTTGGAAAAAACTAGACTCTCAAAGGTATGCCTGTGAAGTTTCCTAGAATGGAAAAAATTGATAATTTTTTAAAATTGCCAAATCTAGTAAAAATCTAATTGTCAACACTTTGCATCATCTAGCTAAAACCCCTAAACCAGGTTTAGAATCAATCCTATCATGTCCTCTGATATGATCCAAATCTAAGCTTTGGTCCATCTACATTCTCCCAAGGTCATTCGTTCATCATCTGAATCATATGGGTACCTCATCTAGAAGAATCTCTAGGCTACACATCCCTAATTGTTTTCTCAATCCAAATCCTCTGAAATTCATTTGAACTTATTATCCAAATTGAACCAAGTGTCTCAATTTGATCGCCATCACCAACATCTGCTTAGGATTGTCATTCATCCTGAGTTAGTCAATCATCATTGTTGGCCCAATCAATCTTCTTTCAATCTCAAGGTGGATTCAGTGCCGCAACCATCCATTTATCCTTTAATTCGATCAATTAGTATCCTAAATCACCTAGGGTAATCTCTAAACAAGGCTTAGAATCCCTCTAATCATCCTATCTGATTCATCACTTTATCTTATCAATTGTTCCATCAACCGATCTAATCCAATCACATCCCTATCCAATCACCTCTGACCCAATCAATTTTCTTCCATCTCGAGGTAAATTCAGTGTTGTAATCAGCCTTTGATATTCAACTCCAGTCATCAAAATCAATCCCATCACATCATCCAATCATCCTAATATAAACTTCAATCCAATCTTAATCTGAGCCCAATCTAAGCTTAACCAAAATCCTAATCTTAGTTTTAATCCGTCTACATCCAAGATCTTTGGATATCGAAAAAAATATTAAGATCCCTCCTTCAATCTTCTTCTAATCCATTCTTTTGTCTTTTCATCACCTTTTCTATCCTTCTAATCATTTGTTCCCATCTCTTAAATCCATCTAATCTAACATCATGAATCCTCATCCTTCACCAATGCAACCAAAGATAGAAGTCAAGGTAAACCCTAATTATGTTGATGAGGATAATGAAAGCCTTGTCGTGAAAGAGGTATTTGACATGGATCCCCTTGATGCTATCATTGCTAGTAATATTTTCCTAACCTCTTTCCAAAATCCAATCCCCCTCTTAGCTATCTTGTTACATCCACACCTAATAATGCTCCTTATGCTACCTTTGACAAGAGACACCCATTATCTTCCTCACTCACATCTCCATCATATCCTCCCTCTACATCATCTTCTTATCCAACATCCATGTCTTCTTATCCCAATATAGTATCCCAACATCCCTATTATAATCCCTCATCCACACTTGCATACCTAAATCCTTCATCCACATATGCTCGCTATCCTAATCCTTCATACCAATCTACCTATCCTAATCATCCTTATCAGTTTTCCCATCCTAATCCTACATCTGCACCTTTTCATCTTAATCATGCATCCACATCAACCTATCCTAATCCAAGATCAACATCCTCTTGTGCTAATACACCACCCCCATCTTCTTGTCCTAATATACCACCCACATCCTTTTGTCCTAATCCATCGTCCATATCGTCTTCTCCTAATTCATCATTCCAATATCCCTACCTTAACCCTCCATCTAATCATAGTCCTCCATCTACTCCCAGTCCTACATCCAATCACATTCCCCCATCTAATCCCAATACTCCACCAATCCCAAATCTTTCATCCACTCCTACCTCACCATCTAAACCTAGAATATGCAAGTTTCTCACTCCAGAAGTTCTCCAAGGACTTATGACAAAGAATACATCCCCAACTCCACCACTTGAAATTGTGGAACCATGCCATCCCAATCCATCATCCATGGTCACTAATGATGAGACCCTTCTCCAACCCATTCCTATCATTTTTGTTACCACACCTAGCACTACTCAAATAGTTGAAACCATCACACCCACCTCCTACTTTGAAAGTCATCGAACCCATCGATGACCCACAAATCCAATCCAATTCTCCCACTCCTAGTATCATTGAAATCCATTCCCATGAATGCTTTCAATCCTCCATCCTTCCATCTTCCCCACTTGAAGAGTCCCTTCAAGACTCCATCATCATGCCACTCACACAAGATGAGTCATCCTAAGAGTTTGATCCAAAGCATGCCAACATATCCTCTTCTCTAGATCAGGATACTACCATCCCATCTAATCCACCTCAAGATCACAGTCCCCCATCCATACCATCCCATGATCCCTTTGATACTCAAGATCTGATCACTCCATCACCTACTACCACAACTTCAGATCCTATCATTTCACCTAATCCCTCTCTTGATCCCTTACCACTCACTTGTCCCAATCAATATGTTGCTACGCCATCATCTTCATCTCACAATACTCCATTGTCACCTAAACCTACTATCCCCTCACCGCTTTTATATCCCCTTGGTACTCTCACATTCTACCATGGTGGTCTCCTTACAGAAGAAAAACAAAGCATATATACCACCCATCATCCTCCACCTAATAATGGACTTGCATCATTCTTCCAGAATAACAAAAATCCTATCATGGATTGAATGCTCAAGAACATGAACTATCAAGGAAAAGGTTTAGGCCTTCATGAGCAAGGTATGTTAGAGCCCATCCAGGTCAAAGAACAAATCTATATGCAAATTATTGGACATATTTCTAAAGACTCAAAATCTAAAGATGTTTGTACAACCTCTAGACATCCTCAACGAGCCTCTTCCAAAAGAAATACAGGCTCTTCCCATTGCTCCACCAGATTATATGCTTCCATCCCTCCTCCTCCATCGTATCACCTCAAAACAACCATCCATTTTGGGTCCTTACATCCCTCCATCTAGCATCTCCCATCCTTCATCTACTCCATCCATCTTGGTTCCTTATGTACCTCCATCCACTACATCTGTTTTGGGCCCTTATATCCCAAAATCACCTCCTTTATCTTGTCATATTCATCCTTTCATCCATTCATCACCTATCCATGGCCTCCATCGTAAAAATCTCACTCGCACGTCCGCTAATCAAGATCAACAAAGGCAAGTACACATCCTCCATCTACACATAATCCCCATAATCTTACCCCCATCACTCCACATCATCCATCTCCTAGCACCCATCCCATTTCTATTAAAAGAACTTTGGATGCTTAAGTAAAAATGCATAAATCTAAACATCCACATGAATCAAAATCTCCTCATGTCCCCTCTAAAAGACATGGTGATGAAAAGAAAAATCAAATCCAGAATCCAAATAAAATCTATAAGCCACAAAGGCCTACCAAAGAAAAGATCAAAACCATGTGGATCCCAAAGAAAAAAGATGCAATACCTTCAACTGAAAAATATATAACAACATCCAAATTTTCTAATCCAAAAGCTAATAATACACCCCTTTCATCTCCTAAATCCATTTTGGGTCCTTACGTCCCAAAATTCATTATCCCATCTCCTCCATTATCCCCACATTCTCCATCCATTAACCCTCTTATCCTTTCACATACACCACCACATGTGCCAATGTTGGTCCTGAACACGTCTCACCATCACACATCCACCCCATCATTACATCCATACCCTTTCTAGCATCCCATCCATTATTCTGCATATCTACCACGTCAAATCCCTCTAATTCATCCTCTTGCATAATCCATTTATCCTACTAAGGTTGTACCAATATCCAAAATTCACTTCGAGCATGGGCTCTTAATACTTCATATCGAATTTAATGCTTGAGTATTTCATCCATCTCTTTATCACATATCTTCCACATCCACTTATCCGCCTCCCTATCCCTATCCATCTCCATCCACATTCTATCCAAAAAATCCAAAAAAAATAATAATGCCATTTGTTGTTTCATATGGAATTTGATGCTTGAGTATTTCATCCATCTCTTTATCGCATATCTTCCACATCCACTTATCCGCCTCCCTATCCTTATCCATCTCCATCCATGTTCTATCCAAAAAATCCAAAAAAGTCAAAAAAGTCAAAAAATCAAAAAATAAAATAAAATAAAATAAACAAAACAAAAGGCAAGAAAATAATTCATCAATGTTAGCGAAAGAACTTGGAAAACAAGCACCTTGGATAAATTTTACCCATGATGACTTTCCGGCAAATAGGCATCATATTAATAAATCCCATCTAGCTTTGCCCGCCGGTTGGGTCATGCTTCATATCATTTGCATCCTTCGCTTCCTCCCTTCCATTATCCCATTCCATCCATTCCATCTTCCTTCCTTCCTTCCATTCCACCATCCATTTATCCTTCTTCCCTTCCATATATCCCTATCCATATCCATCTCCACCTTTCCTATCCTTCCACTCTTTCCCTCACTTTCATTATACAGGCCAGGCTTTCCATTGTGACATAGTCCTTGGAGACAACCTTCATCTATCATACAATCCCTTTCATCACCCCATCCTTATCTTCCTATCCATCTAAATGATCCCTTTCATCTCCCCATCCTAATCTCCCTATCCACCCATCCTTATCTTCCTATCCATTCATCTTTTTCCTCATCCCATATCCTAATCCCTTGTCATTGGTACCTAGCTATCGGCTTCTCCTCATGCAATCCAATGCCATCTATCTTATCACCATCACTTCTTCTTTTGCACATCTTTTTAATCTCCTATCACTTCTCATCACCAATCTCTCCATCGTATCATCCTCCCAATTCATTTTGATGATTTGGATAACTATCCCATCCCTGAGCTTCATTTGATCACCATTATCCCATCCTATCCACCAGATCTATCTTGTCACATCGTATTGGTCCCATCATTTTATCCCCTTATCATGGTTATCTCATCATCCTTTATCCATATTTTTTCCTTTTGCCAAACTACATTGCCCCTACGCTTTCACATAGGAAAAGTTTATCTCTAGATCTCCCCCCGGGGCATTTTTGTCCATTGGTCCCCTTTTTGCTCTTATTGTTTGTCCTTTTGTTGAACTACCTTTCTGTTGCAATTTCATGTAGGTAAGGTCGATCATTTGATCTTCCCCTGGGGCTCCTTTTCATCTATCATCGGGATTTTTTCTCCTTAAATTTTCCATCTTGTCTTGTTCATCCATCAGAGTCTTCATTATCCTCTTTTTCATTTTTATCCATGGTCAGTCATCATCCTTTTATCAAACTATGAGGACTTTGCACTTTCACGTAGGCAAGGCTAATCTTTGATCGGCCCCTGAGCCCCTAGGTCCTTAGGGTGTGTCAGTCCTGTGTCTTGTCTCTCTTGTGTCATGTCATCAAGCTATGCCCTTATCTAGTTGATTCTTAACAAGAAAGATCCACCAACATCATGAAATCCAATCAGTTTTGAATATCCTGTGTCATATCAATCTTTTAGTTTAGTATCCATCTTTGGTCTCAATAGGATACACCCTTCCTAATAGACCTCATCAACCCCATCCATCCTCTTGATCCTATGGAAAAGGATGTTTGAAATTGATTGTGATCTTTTGATGCTTTTGGCTTTTGCTTATCATTTGAGCTCCCTATCATCACTTGTCATGGTTGCCTTGATCCATCATATCATGGTGTGCTTTGACTGGTAAAGATAGGGGCATACCTTGATCTTTTCTTTGTTGTTGTCTTCTCAATTGTCCCGTGTAGTATGCACCAAGACTCCTATGGTCTTGTGTTATGTTGGGGCATCCTTTTATTCTTATGGTTATTCCAATACTTGGCCCAACCAAGGTCTTCGTGACTTTGGGGTGTTGGAATAGCCTTCTTGTCTGTTCTATTTTTTTTATGCATTAGATATGAATAGGCCTTGGTTCTTCATACCCTAACATCTTGTGTCTTATGCTATAGCAAAAATCAGTGCTCCAAAAATGTCAAATTTCATTAGGATTGCATTTCATCCCCCCCATCCATTCATCCTTCATCAATATCCCTCCCCTATCCATCCAATCTCTTCTCATCATCCCTTTAATCTTCTCAGAATAATATAGATTGGTTATTCTAAGCATCTTGTCCCCCATCATTTTTATTCCTTTCATCCATCTCACATCCCAATCCAATCCTCATCCATTCAATCTCGCACAAATGATCTAATTTCATCCTTGGTCTTGTTCCCAACCTTCGTACGAGCCTTGATCCAATCATCACCATCATCACCATCATCTGGATGTATCCTTCCCTATCATTTGGTGTTGTTTTGGGATGTATTCTTCCCTCATCAACAACCCTTTTTATCAGGATGTATCCTTCCCTATCCTCATGTTGTTTTGGGATGTATCCTTCCCTCATCAACAACACTTTCATCCTCCTCATCAGATTGTATCCTTCCCTATCCTTTTGTGTTGGATTGGGATATATCATTTCCCTCATTGACAACACTCCATCCATCATCAACTCATTTGTAGCTCGAGTAGGTCAAGATCACATTTTTCCTTAAATCCATTTATGCTTCATCCATCTCCTATCACTTATCATCCTCTTTTTCCCATAACTTTGCATCCCCTTCATCTATCCCCTCACATCCTCTCATCGATTTCAAGAGCACACCCATGTTCTCTTGAACCCACATGTCCTCTCAAGGGGGAATCCTCAATCACTAATCTTCATCTTCACCCCCATAGTTTTTTTTCCTTCCTAGTCACTCCTTTGAATGACTCGGGCATCCTTCCAATCTAACCATCTTTTTCTGGGTTATATGTTTTAATATTCTTTGAAATGATGTTACTTCATAACATCATCTCAAATAGGGGAAAAATGTAGACATCCAAATTTGGAGACTTACATTGGTCCAAATTTATCCCTCTTCATCTAAACATCCCTTATTTTCATTAATTATGTAATATTTCTATTATCTAATTAATACCCTTAGTTCTTCTAACCCCTAAGGTATTTAGTTAACAATTAAATACCTTACTCTTTAATCCCCCTTTCATTAAATGAATTAAATAAATATGACAATTATTTAATTCCTCACATGTCACATCCTTGTCTTAATATTAATCAATCTCCTAATTTCATCATTAGAGATGTGCACATGCCTAATCCTTGATTAGGATGTGTCACATCCTCCAACTTTCGCAAGTTGGCTTCTAATCCTCATTAACCCCTAATTGTCTTCTAATCACTAATTAGCTAATCTAATCATCATCTTGGTCAACTCTCCCCATCCCCCAAGGAATTTTTAATTCCATTTTATTCATCCAAGGCTCCTCTCTTCACCATGTGAATTTTTAATTCACTTTTATTCCTCCAAGGAATATTCTTTTCCCCATGGGTGATCCCACAAAAGTGGTTTACAATTTTTGGCCAAACTGGACACTGAAATTATTTTTTTAGACTAAATCTTCACATTTAGGCACCTATAGTGGCTAAACCATGAAGAATTTGAAGATGATGAAAACTAGAGTGTCGTCACATTTTTTTGTAGATTCTAATTTTTTTTTTCCAAAATTTATGGAATCAGATTACACTTATTTTTCTCTCCTCCCTTTGGCCGGTTTTTCAAAAATAGCATTTTTAAAAGTGATACACGTATAACGCCTAAATTTTTTCCATGAAGGATAAAATTCTATTCTTTTCGAATTTAGATTTTTAACTTTGATATCTAGTGCTTCCACTTGGTTGAACAATTTTATTGAATATTTTTCTTTAATCAGAGTTTGAAAAACCAATTCCACAATTAGGACATGGTGGCCAGGTATAAAACATAACTTTTTTTGTATATATTGAAATTCAATTTTATTTTTTTTGTTGGATCAAGGACTTCAATATCTGGTGAACACATATTTTTCAAAAAAAAAATTATAATATGTTATTTTTCCACATGTGCAGAACAATGACCTTCATTTTCAATGAAAAACCTATGTTTAATAAAACTAAAAAAACAAATACATAATAAAACCAAAACATATTAAAATTATATTCATTGGATAGCTCGTTCTAAGGACTACCTGATTCAAGTTGGGTTTGTGAAGATACCTCCATTTTCATCCTCAACCCTAGCTTCGAAGTGCCAAAATTTAGGTTTTTCTTGTGTCTCGGGGAGGGGATGAGGAATAAAGGGGGTTCAAGCAAACCCCTAGGGGTTTGCTCAAACCAGGGTTCATTCGAACCCCCCTTCTATGAGGGGTTTTGATGGATTTCTTGGCAAGAAAGTATAAGGAGGGTTTGGCCGAACCTAGGTTCTAGCAAACCCCTAATGGGTTTGGTCAAACCAATAGGTTCGTACGAACCCCTAAAATCAATTTTTTTGCCATGCATTCATTTTCTGTGAGTTTTCCTTCCTCACTTTAATTGTAAACCACTATTGTGGCTTCACCCCCATGCAAGTTCTAGAACCTTTGACTTGTCACATCACATTTTCCAAAATCTTCTAGAATCTTTGACTTGTCACATCAAGTCACATGTGGCTAGGTACTTCCCTTTTTAGGCACCTTGTCTTATCCAAGGTACTTTCCACCTCTCCCTTTGGAACCTTGTCTTATCCACAAGATTCCCCAATCATGTGAATTTTAAATTTACTTTTTATTCACCCAAGATTCCCCTCTTCCCCATGTGATCATTGAGAGGTCACATCATCCCTTTTCCAAGGTACTTGTAAATACCACCACATCATTTGTACCCTCTCCACCTCATGTTTCCTTGTGACACATCATCTACCACATGGCAAGATGTGAGGACTTGTGAGTCCTCAACTCACCATCGGCCTACATCTTGGCCATGGTGTCTCAATCTTAACCGTCCATTTCTCTAGAGAATTCAAATTATTCTATAAATACCCCCTCTTTTCTCTCATTTAGGCACCTTATGCATTTAATACCAAACTCTTGCCATTTTTCCATTTGAAGCCATACTTAGCCAATTTGCACATTTTTCCTTCATCATAGCACTTTAATCTACTTTTCATCCACTTTCAACCATCTTGCATCCCATATTGCATCTTTCATCTCATTTTCCATCCAAGGAGTAACATCATGAATCACATCAAGGGCCAACCAAGGACAACGCGAATAGAAGGTATATCATTTGTTGTGCTTTATCTTGCTTTTATTTGTGTTCATCATAGCCTAATCATGAGGTGGTCTTATGTTTTTTTTCTCTTGCATTTCTAAGTTGTCTTGAATTTTTATATAGAGCATGAACACTTACACACACCTATTTTTGATGTCGGCTTGTTTTATTTAAATTTCAAGATCTAATATTAAGTTATGTATAAATATAAGGCTATTTCACTAAGTTTCACCTATAATTTTTATGCAGGCATCATAATAGCCAACTTATGATCAAGAGATCATTCAAGAGTATTTCAAGGAATTCAAGGGAAGATTATTGAATTTTATTGTAGCAATCAAAGATCATATCATCATGCCAAAGGCATAGTGCATGATGCATGTTGTTGAGCTAATGTGTTGATGTAGCATTGCATATCCTATTCAAGCATTGTTTCAAATCAAGTGTTGTGATCAAGATGAAATTTAATTGAGGCCACTTCATGCAAGATTGTAGATTTATACTGCAAGGTTTCTATTAAGGTGTGGTGAGTTGTGACAATTTTTATTTATTTATCATTCCTTTATGCATTGTTTCATTTTAAGGTTTAATTATTTTAACCAAGCCAAACCCATATTCCCAAACAAAAAACATTTTCTCCTCCTTTGATGTGTAATTGTAGGTTTTAGGTTGAAGATCATTTAGAGAGAAAAATTGCAAAAGTTGTCAAAGTTTCTAAGAAAGTTTTCAAATCAAAAGAATTGAGCTACAACATTTATTTCCAGGTTTCTGACTAGGATATGGAGGTGCTTACATTGAAGAATAAAACCCAAAAATAGATTTTGCAAAACATTAGCCAAGACCCATTCACCCATAGGGAGAATGATTCCTCAGAGAGGCCCAAAAAACACTTTTTTCAATAGGTCCAAAACATTTCACCCTCTTAAAACCTTCCCTTTTATTGGTATATCTATTAGGTTTATTTTATGATATTCATTTATGCATTATAACCCTCATAATTGAGAGAAATAGCAAGTGAAAAGAGGGGTTAACCATCTTGATACCATTTTGATCCCCCCTCTTTTCCTATGTTTCAACCCCTACCTTAAGAAAATGAAAATATAATGATGCAATTCCACATCTACCACCTTTCTCCATCCATTTCATAGCTCATTTTGGTGTTGATGGAGGAATCCCTGCCAGGGATGAATGTGTGCTACAAGCATGTACACACATCATGTTGTCATATTTATATGATTTCTACCTCTAGAATCTACAAAGGTGTTATGCTTCTCCATTAGATGTGAAGTGCAATTTTCCTTGCTTCCTTGACTGCTAAACTTTTCCTCCTTTTGTAACTTCAAATGCTCTATCATCTCATTCTTTCACTCCTTAATTTAACTTCACTCTCTTCATGCATGTTCACTCTTATTTTAATTCTCTTCACACTCTCTCCTCCATTCTCACACTCTCAATCTTTTACATTATTCTTTTGTAGTTTCAAGCTACTGGTTCTTAGCTCCTACACTCTATTTTTTGTGACAATGTTGCTATTGGAGGACTTGCAATTTCTCTCCTTCCACTACTTGCCTTGAGTGCTTGTAGCTATGGAGGTGGTATTGTCTTTTAATATTTTTCTCTTTGTGTCACTTTGTGTATTTTCAAAGCATACCTGTTGTTGGTGATTTCTCTTAGCACTCTTTCCTTTCTACTTCTACATCATTTTTCATACTATCTTGCTATCTTGTTGTTTGTGGATGTGGGAACACGGAGCCAAGGAACTAACTGAGGTGGTCCTTTCTACACAACCCCAACATTTTTTTGACTTCATGTGTTCAAGTGTTCTCAATTGAAGTTGTTTGAAAAATAAAGTTGTAAGAGGTTCAATAATGCTTTCTCACCTTCTTTGTCAATTCAAGCATAGATTAGATATAGTATTCTTCTTGTTATATTTTAGTTATGTATCTTTTTGGCATTCTTTCATAGCATAAAACCTTAACAATTAGAAAGTTTGTGTGTTTTCTAGTGTTTCACTATAATTCTAAGGCCTTCTATCCATACAGATGCCAATTCAAATTTGGATTTCCAATGTGCCACACTAGAGTCTATAATCTACACTATCCTCCTTAGGTAATGAGCTATCTTGGCAGTGAATTGAACCCTTGAAATCAACTCTTCTGACCCTATGAAACATTTAGTTTAGTAGAAGGACAAAAAACCTAGATTTCTCTTCCTTTTTAGCCTTAACATCTTAACTTTACCAATTCCCTTAGAAAAATTTAGGTAGATTAAGGTATCCTATTGCTTAGGAATCTCTTGAGACCTAGAGTCTTGAAGTAGCTAATCTTTCTCCTCTACAATCTCACCTCATGTGGTTGATGCATGTGTATTCTCTTGTGAAACACCTATTGAGTGTGTGCACTTTCCACTGACTAGCACACTTGTTATGTCAGTTAACAATTTTTCTATCATTGATGGGTTAGTTAGTAATTATGTTCAAATTTCCTATTGAACAAGACAACTGAGAGGGGGGTGAATCAGTTGTAGAAAATTTTAATCCTTAAAGCATCCATCAGAACTTACAATAATCAAAAATACTTTACTTTTCTAAAATGATTAAACATTAAGTGTAAAGGCAGAAACTAAAAAGTAACACACATACACAAGAACACCAGATCTACATGGAAAAATCAATAGGGGAAAAGGCACAGTGAGGATAAGCTCATAATATAAAGAATATTAGAAGTGATTACAAAGGATCACTACCAAAATAGGACTAACTGTCCAAATCAAGATTCACTGTCCAATAAGGGTTAACCACCCAAAGGGATCACTACCACAAAGATACAAAGAAGATAGAAGAGATATGTTATAGAGAGAAGAAAATCTCAATGCAACAAATATTTCCAACACAATTCACTCAACCACTTACAGAAATTCATCAATGATAGAGTACACCTTCAACTCACTGCACTTGGAAACTTAGCATTTTGAATCCACACTAATCTACTACTCTCACATCACATACACATTGTTTCACATCTATTTTCCATCTATCTACTCTATTTCTTTGCACTTATCTCTTTGTACATCTTTCACCACTAACTTATCTTGTATTTACACAATCTTGAACTTTAAAACATATCCAAAGTCAACCATCCATCATTAAATTAAAATTAGGTTCATGCCAAAACATCCTAGGGTGGAATTAGAATGAGGGCGATCCAAACACATGCTTGATGAGAACCCACATAGGTCCGAAAATGTTTCATGAACTTTGAAAGTAGTTTTCAACACAAGGTCGACCAAACAAGTATAAAACACATAGAACAATTAAGCACACACAATCGATAGCATGATCCAATCCTTCCAGACACCAAAATTATCTTGAACATGAACATAATAGATTAACTCTAGAACAACAATTCATAAGACTCAACCAAAAAGAAATACAAAGGAACAAAATTTCTTTTGAACCTCAACCAAATACACAAAAAACCACATTTCACAACTAATGAACATAACTCGTATGGTAAAATGAGTAAGAAGCTAAAAATATAGATATAGTAGCTTCCAACAACCATGATCAACATATCTAAACCAAACTAACATAGGAGAAAATCCCTAAGAAAAACCTAGAGCAACCACTGAACACCAGTAACCTTTCTTTATTACAATTTTCTCAATATCCTACACATATACAGACAATAACCTAAATTCATGACATCAATGACAACAACAACTAGTTGATAACCAATTTACCAGTTGAAATTAATGATAACACCTTCATTCTTGAAACAATCTCCCCCTTTTTCATTGATGACAACACACAATGTGAATAACATCAAATACAACACACTAGCTCTTAACATGCTTTTCATGTTTTTTCTTTCTGTTTCTCCCCTTTAGTAGATAATATTCTTTTTTTCATATTCATCATTCCTCATCTCTCCCTTTTGACATCAATGGAAAATGAAAAGGATATTTTACATTTATTTCCTCTTTGACATTAAGAAAAAAATAATCTTTCAATAACAACGCATGACACTACCTGCTCCCCTTGAGAGGTAGCCACCAAAACATTAGTCCAGAAGAAGGATAGATCCATAGGCCAACTAGAATGATGCATCTCCATAAGAATCTAGTTAAATAAAGGAATGGAAATGACCCTTAACTTCTCTTGGAGATACTCAAAAGTATCTTTAGGAAGTGCCTTCATAAATATATCACCAGTCAGATCCGTCATGGGTACATACTCAACCTTTACTTCATTCTCCAAAACCTTATCTCTCAAGAAGTGATACCTAATAGATATATGATTTGTCCTCAAGTGCATCACTGTATTCTTTGAAATGTAATTTCACTTGTATTATCACAGAAGATAGAAATAGGATCATCATACACTACTTTGATATCTTTCAATGTATGTTTCATCCATAAAACTTGTGTACAACAAGATGCAACAATGATATACTCAAATTCAATAGTAGATAAGGAAATTGAATCTTGCTTTTTAATCAACCATGCCACTAATCTATAACCAAGAAAGAATGCACCACCACTTATACTTTTTCTATCATCTACACATCAAACCCAATTTTCATCTATATAAGAACTTAGTGTGAAGTCAGTACCCCTATGATAGCATAAACCATAATCCAAATTTCCATTCAAATATCTAAATATTCTCTTAATATTACCAACATGTTTTTCCTTAGTGTCTTCTTGAAACCTATCCACAAGAGAAACATCATGAATAATATTTGGTCTAGTAGTAGTCAAATACAATAGTCCACCAATAAAAATCTATATTTTCTCTGATCAACCTTAGGTGAATCACCATCTTTACCTAATTTGTAACCAGTCACCATAAGAGTGCATATTGGTTTGGAACCATCCATCCAAAACTTCTTCGACATCTATTTCACATACTTTGATTGTGAAATAAAAATCATTTTCTCTATTCAATTAATGTGTAGCTCAAGAAAGAAATTCATCTCTCCAAACATAGACATCTCAAATTATTTTTACATTTCTTCTGCAGACATCTTATACATAATTTCATTTCCTCCAAAAATAGTGTCATCAACATATACAGCCACAATCAATATTTTTTCATTTTCAATTTTAAAATATAGATTACTATCTTTCGTACCTTTTTTGAAACCTTGAGAAATCAAGTACTTATCTAACCTTGCATACCAAGCTCTAGGAGCTTTCTTCAATATGTAGACCATATTTGGTTGATCTAACAACTGAAGTCCTTTCGGTTGTTCCATTTATACCTCTTCTTCTAGCTCACCATTCAAATATGTAGTCTTAACATCCATCTGATAGACCTTGAAATCTTTATGAGCAAAAAACACTAAGAACATTGTGATAGCTTCCATTCTTTCCACTAGATAAAAATTCTCTTGAAAATATATGCCTTCTACTTGTGATTATCCCTTACACACAAGACTTGCTTTATTTCTAACGACTTCTCCATTCACATTCAACTTCTTTTTGAATACCCACTTTGATCCAATAATGTTTTTATTTTCTAGTCTAGGGACGAATTCCCAAGTTTGATTCTTCTTGATTTGCATAAGTTCTTCTTTCATAGTTTCCATAAAATTCTCATCTTTACATGCTTCACTTACAATCTTTAGCTCAATCTCATAAAGTAAACACAAATTTATCTCACTAGTAGCAGCTCTACTTCTTGACAATACTCTTTTTGTCTTGTCTACAATGATCTGATTTTCTGAATGATTTTTCTGCACACACTTAGGTGTCTTAGGGGAAACCACCAAATCTTCTTCTTCTTCTTCATTATTCTTCTCTTTCTCATCCTTATCATGTTCTTCCACAACTTCTTCAATGCTTGCACAATAAGATTCATCATATACATATCCATCAGCATGAATTGAATTTTTCATTGCTTCATCAACCTTGGCATTTGTGCTTTCTACAATCTGTCAGTCCTTTATTGAAATATCTGTAAGATTTTATTTTAGTAGAATATTCAAGAAAAATACCTTCATCACATCTAGCATCAAACTTCCCTAAATTTTCTTTATCCCATCTGATGTAACATTTTCTTCCAAATACATTGAAGTACTTAACAGTAGGAATTCTTCCACAACATAACTCATAGGGGGTATTTGTACTATTTGATCTTCCTTGAAATTGATTGAATACATAAAATTTAGTGTTAGTAGATTCTCTCCACTAAAATTTTGGTAGACTAGCCTCAGTAATTATTCATGCAGTAATGAAAAAATTATCCTTTTTCCCTTGGTTTGATAATTGACATTAAAACAAAATTAATGGTGTCTTGGAATAGTGTTGTAATGTGTTGTACACATTCACATCATTCTAGGACCTTTCTTTGATTAAAGCATGCCTTAATTGATCCTTTGTAAAGGTTTTGTAAAGTGTTGTAACACACTTTCACACTTTTCTAGGATTTATTTACTTAATTAAACTTAATGGGCCCCTTCTTAATAAAATATATTTAAATTTGTACCTTATTTAGGTGTTGTAAAGTGTTTTAAAGCACTTTCACATTTATCTAGGGTAGTATTAATTAATTGTGGGTAATTTGAGTAATTAACACCCTTTAATTCAAATTTAAACCTTATTTATGACACCTCCCAAAGATCTATCCCGACACCCATGATTTAAATAATATAACATTTGATTGGGAAAAAATTAGGTCCTAGAAAATGGTGTCATGACCCATCTGACCTAGGTGGAAAATGGGTCCTCCCTTAATAGGAACCCCTTTATCAATTGATTCTAAATAAGTTTTAAATGTTCTTTCCATCCCTTGGGGTCAAGTCCTGGGAAACTAACCCAAGACCCATTCACCCTAGGTGGCAAACAGGTCCTCCCTTAATGAGGACCCCCTTTTCAAATTTTATTGTGGTGGGAATTTAATAAAGTTTACTTCCAGATTTGGTGTCATCCTTAATTGTTTGAATTTTCGGGCTAATCTCCTAATTTAGTATAAATAAGGGGTTAATTCACATTGTTTCTCCTAGAAAATTTATGAGACATCATAGCAACTTCAAGAGAGAATTATAGAGAATTTCAAGAGCATTCATAAGGCATTTCAAGGTAGGCTTAAAGAGTTTATTGCAGAAATTCAAGATCATATCATCATGACAAGGGTTTTATGGATTCATGCATGTTGTTGAGCTAAAGAAGTGGATGTAGCATTCAATATATACTTCCAAGCATTGTTTGCATCATATTCAAGGAAAAAAGATCTACATTCTTCATGGTCACTACATGTTAGATTGCATATTTTCATTACAAGACATCATCCAAGGTGATATCAATTTCATTATTTCATGCTTCATGCTTCATTCCTTTATTTCATCATTTGGTTTAATTACCTACAAGGGGTTTGACTAAGGAAAACCCATATTCACTAAAAAACAAAAAAAAATTCTTCCCTTGAATGTTTATTTGTAGATTTACAGGTTGAAGATCAAGTGGAGCAAGTTTGGAGCAAAATTGTCAAAGTTGGTAAAGTTGCAAAAGTTGTCATCTAAAGTGCAAAATTGAGAATTTGAAGTTACAATATTATCTGCAGACTTCTAAAAATTGATAACTAGGATTTTGAGAGTGCACAAATCAAGGAATAGGACCCTAATGAGAAACCCTAATTAGGACCCATTTTCCATTGAAGGAGAATGTTTCCTTGGTAGCCTAAAAATAGCAAGTTTTTGACAAGGTACACAACTTTTTATGCTCTATAAAATTCCCTCATAGCTTCTCTAACAATTAGGTATCATTTTTTATTATTATTTGCATCTTATTTTACACATAATTGAGTCAAACACCCCTTAGAAAAATATTGGTTCATCATCTTGTTCATTAAACATTCTGGTAATCCCATTTTTTGGTGTTTCATTATGGTGAACCCGACTCATTGAACATTGCAATATTCTTATTTTTAAGTCTCTTTGCATGTTAGGTTAAATCTTTCATTCATTTACATCTCATTTTCATTGAATTATGACCTCATTTAGTGTTTCTTAAATTTGTATCTATAATTGCATCTCATTTAGAGTTTAGATTTGCATTGTTTTGCATCTCTCTAAATTTGAAAAATACAAAAGAAAATCATTCATCTTGCATCACATTTAGATATCATACAATTTCATTTGAAAATTAAAAAATAATTGCATTTCAACCTAGGTATTTCATTTCATCTTTTCATTACATATTTACACTACTTTTTTGGAAAATTTGAAATTGAAATTCACTATCTCAAACCTAGGACTAAAAAATATCACTGAAATCTTGCAAATCATTTTAAAATAGTTTAAAAACACTTAAATAGGACCCATTGGCCCCTACTGGTGAATGAGTCCCTAATCAGGTCCTATCTATACCTTTTGGCAACTGATAAATTATCAAAATTCACTCTAAAATCCATAGGGACATCTCAGAAACATCTAACCAAGACTCATTCACCCTTATTGGTGAATGAGTCCCTATTACCTATTCATCTCCATTTTTTGGACATTAAAATGTCAATTTATAGCTTATGTTTGGTGTTTTTTTACTTTCCTATTATAGTTTCTTGATTTGTTGTTTCATCAAATTCATTGCATTTAGCTTAAATTTTTTCATTTCAATGCATTATTAAAATTCAAAAATTCATTCAAAAATTTCATTTTCAACTTATTTGATTATGTAATTAGTAAATTTCATTGCTTAGAATCTCAAAATTGTATCTCATTCTAGGTTATTGCATTACCCCTTTTCTATTCCAAGGTTTGCACACTAGGGTTGTAAAAATTGTATGAGCTTTAAAACTTGATGTGCTATTTAAAATACTATTATAAGACGTAGTTCAAGGCTCATGTCATCCCGAAATATATCACTTGTCATGGATCTTGAGTTTTTTTACTATCTTTCTAATAGTGTTGAGAATCAACCCTCCATGGCTCATAGTTTGCATACTTCATCTCACATGACTTCACCTCCTACAACCAATGTCCTTAACGTTACCAACACTGTCCCTACCATTACCACTTCCACTCAAGCTTTTGGATTTACTCAGAGTCAAGGAGGACTTCTAACCCCATCATCCTGTGGAATCAAGGAACACTGAGAGGGGGGGTAAATCAATGTTCTACAATTTTTAACTTTATTAATCTGATCTTTAAAGCACTTATAACATTCAACCAAAATAATGATGCATGAACATAAAACAAGCAACCACAACACCATAACATAAGGATTTTTTTGTGGAAAACCTGTTAGGGGAAAAACCATGATCAAGGTCAATCCACAATATGATTTGAGTATACTCAAAAAGATGTTTACAAAATGGGAATGCACTTACATTCAGGCACACTCCCTAGAGATCACTACTCAAAAACAGAAAGGCTCGCCACCTTACAATTACTATCAAAAGAAAACTAGGGTGAACTATGAAATAGCATCTACAAATGCTTGAGGATATTTTTGATTAAGCACATTAATCACTTTCTTGACCTTCTATTTGACTTTTCTCTTCTGCTTTGTTTGCTTTAACTCGCATCACAAATCCTTTTATGCACAAGTGAAATTGTGCATAATCACTCTACAATCCTTCTGAGCACCATTTAGAATTATCTTCATTTCCTCAATAGACATCACCAGACATAAATCTACAAGAATACACTCTCTTAATTGCTCATCTTCAGTTCTTGCATTCACTCTCCTCATCTCCAAAACTTCATATAATCCCTTAGGCAACTTAGACATGATCTCAATGAGAGTCATATTTAAATTATTCAAATACTTTTTTGTTGCTTCTTCAAGAATTCTTTGACCAGTACTATAAATTCTATCATACCATTCAGACAGTGGATTAAGATTACCATCCTTGACTATGCCTCTCTCAACTTCCTTTATAGAAATACCTAGTTTGTTAGTTTTCATCTTCTTCTATGCTTTCTCCTCTTCACAGGAGGGATTTTCCTTAGAGAATGTTGTTTTGTTTGTGCCCTGATGCTTAATTTCTCTCACTACTTCATTAGATTCCATTTCCATATCTTCCTCAACTGCAACATAAAATATTTTTCTTTTATCCATCTTCCTCTTTCCTTCTCTACTAGATGTCTTCACTTGATATTTCATAGGGCTTGATTTCACTATAGAACCGGATAAGGGTACAAAGCTCCTTATTGATATAGATCAGGCAGAGGATGTTGTTAGACTAGCAAATTCAATTCTAGTAGGCTCTTGTTCAGCTTGTTCTCTCTTTCTTCTAGCTTCTCTCACAAATTTTGTAGATATACCCATGCTCTCTGCAAAGGCTTCCACTTCCTTTCTCACTCTTTGTAATATCATAGGTTTCTTCAACTACTCGTGTACTTGCATATATTTTTCTTCATAGGTTTGAAACCTCTCTTTTTTTGGATCCTGAGGTTTACTCAACAAATGTTTTGCATATAGTTCCAAGATTTTCTCCTCAACTTCATAGCCCATTGGCATAATCTAGACCATTCTAGGATCTACAACTTCCATCAAGCATTGATCAATGTCAACCATAAAGTAGATAGTTTCCTTGTACTTCTCCACAATAGACTTAGGAATTCTTTCTCTTGCTTGCATCTCACTCTAAAAACTCTTGAAATATCCCCATATAACAATTTTACTTGTCTTACTATCACCAATTCTATGCAAGGTATCTCTAATATGAACAACTTCCAATTTATTAGCTCTCCATTGAACTTTTCCAACTCCGAAAACTTCATTCATAAAGTATAAGAACCGACACAACAATAGATTACCATACTTAAGGGAATTCTTCTTATGCTTCTTGATTTTTCCAAGGTTCTCAATAAGCTGACTCTAGAGTAACTCACATAGATCATACTTTGCATTCTCCTTCACCATCTGATATGCTACATAAATGGCTATACCGGATATAGAATTATCCTAGCTAGAATGATCGATCTTGTAACTAATGACCATAGAAGCAAATCTAACATCCACTTCAATAATATCATCAATTGTCATAGCTCTTTTATCAAACATTGAACCGATTGCATCATTAGCTATCTGATTCTTCATTGACTTCAAGATCGGCAAACCCACCGGAGGACTTTAAACCAGTAACAATGCTTATGGTTTCCTTTGTAATCTTAAAAGGTTGACTCAACCACATAAATTCAGCATGAACTCGGCTCAAAATATACCAAACCCACTTTTTTTCTTCAAACATAGCAAATTTTACAATTTGCGTGAATTTATTCTCCTCTAAGGTTTTGAACTGGATCTTTACCTTGAAATATTCTATAACTATACATGATTTGTATACAAATTAAACAACTTTGAGCTTCCTAACTCCTCAATATTTGCATGAATGTATGCCCTAATGTCTTCCATATGCAAGACACCGTATGGAATAGATGAAAATGCACCTAAGGGCTCTGTCTCAATTGATTTGAAAGGATTCCACTTGAATTTTGGATGGGGTCTATCCTTGATATCAACTACTAATAGAGCAGCCATTTTAAAAAATTCACAAGTTCACAACCTTTCTTGATAAATACCTTTCCGCTAGATTAGGGTTTGATCAACAAATCACCTTCACACTTGAATCTTTGGCAAGGCCAAAGTTCACTTCATAGCTCTCCAAAATTCTTCTTCTTAAGGTGCAAAGTGACAAATGAAGAATATAAATGACCTATTATCATTCAAAAACCTAATTTTTTGTCGCAATCAATGCTTTTTCCATAACTCATTCGGATACCCTATTTCCATACTCTGTGAAGGATAAATCTTCTACGGGCCTTCAATTCTGCATAAATACTCTCTCCAACTATTTTAGTGGCATCTATAGATCATCAATGTAATCACTACACTCATCCATATCTCGATACCAACTTATCTATTCACAAGCTACCTCTTCTATATCATGTACTGTGCACACTTCTATATGTATCCTCGTAGGAAATAATTTGAACACAATAACACCTCAAAAATCCATCTTCACCAACTCACAATTCACTAGTCCTCCACATCCATACAATACACCACCTTATTCCCCTCAACCTTATAATAAGAATGACCCTCTCATTAACTCACTTTTACAAACCATGACATCCCTTCAACAACAATTGGAAACATTACAACAAAACAATAATAGTCAACCTTTGCAATATATCAAGTCCACCCCATTTCCCCTTGAAATATTAAGAGCACAAATTCCACAAGGTATAAAGGTTCCTTTATTTGAGAAATATGGTTGGAAAGGAGACCCTATCAACCATGTTTCCACCTTTACAACCCTTTGTAGTGATTTCATCTTTGGGGATAAACTTTTGGCTAAGCTATTCCCTAGATCCTTGAAAGATGTCACTTTAGAGTGGTTCTCCTCTTTTCCAAATAATTTAATTGGTTCATTCAATTAACTGATTGATTCCTTTTACAACCAATTCCATATTCACATGGGTCCCAAGATGACCCTTGCTGATTTAATGACATGTGCAAGAAAAACTAGGATGAGAAAGTGACTAATTTTGTAGCAAGATATCAAAATCTTTATTCACAAGTAAACATTAAGATTCTTGATGTTGACCTTAAATGAATTTTCATTGCCAACTTACAAGATAAACTCCAAAGAAAACTTGAAATATTGAGATTTCCATCCTTCACATAGTTATGTAACACCCTTTGTGACTATCAAAACTTGACTGGCGGCATGATGTGAAAAATCCCCCTAGTCATCCTGAAAAGTCTGAATCCACGACTCAAAACAATTATCAACCTTTCAAGAAAAAAATAAGGGATTTTTACAATTAAATCCTCCTTAGAAAAGTCAACAAAACAATAATCAAGTGGCTACTATAAAGACAACAACTCCTTTTGGGGATAGGGAGAGAGAGCTCACCCCTTTACCTGATACCCTTCATAATATCATGTTGCATCTTCTTGACAAGAACATGCTTACCTTACCTCTTGTTAGAGAATGTGACCCTACTATTTCATTTCCTAAAGGATTTCAACAAACTATTTATTGTCATTACCATCAAAAAAATGGACATGTTATAGAATATTGTAAGCATCTTAAGCATTTTTTACAAGACCTCTTTGAAAATAATCAACTTCAAATTGGAGGGGTGAGTGATCAAGGTAATAAGTCTATAGCTCCTAATCAAAATTTATAAATCTTTACAAATCCCATGCCTAAGCAAAATATTTCATTTGTCAAATCTAGTGAAACAAAGAATGATGTGATGAATGTTGACACAAATGATGGAAATATGGATATTCTTCAACAAAATCCCCTAGATGAAATGATAGTATTTATTGAAGCTAGACCTCATAAGGGATTGACTAGAGAGCCTCTTGACATTGCTTTCTCACAAAATGACACACTTAAACATGCACTTTATGGTCCTCTTTACATAGCTGGACAAATCAATGAAAAGCCCACTAATGGAATATTGATTGATCCCATCTGTGGAGAGAATGTGATGAAAAAATAACTCTTATATGTGCATTAACTATGTAAAGATACATATGACAAAACGAAAGAATGGATCAAGATGAATAATGAATTTTCTTACCCTATGATAGGCTCTATAGATCTCCCTTAAAAGTGGGACTGTAAACATTAACTGTCTCATTCTCCATCATTCTACAATCAGAAAAATTTCATGTGAAGCTAGGATTTCCATGGCTTCACTCCATGAATGTCATCCCTTTAGTTGTGCATAAATGTCTAAATTTTCCATTTGGAAATGATATCTTCACCGTGCATTATAGTGGATTTAACCCTACCTCAGAAAAAGGGATTTTTTCACTAGATTACTTTTCTCCTGAGCCTATGGAACCAATCAAGCCTCATGAAGATTTCTTTTTCAAATCATATAAAAAATTCAAGGAAAATAAAATATCAGAATTATCCCTTCACAATATTCCTTAACCTACGACCAAACCAACTATCCATGATGAAACAATGATTGAACCAAAAGCACTTCTGAACATACAAGAATAACCTATAGAAAAACCTCCTACAATTTCCTACAAGAGACCATGAGATAACACAATTAATACCATTCTCCCTGCTAGATTCAAACAAGTTTACAAAGTCAAAGAGAAAGAAATTGACTAACCTCCTATTATTCCTTTTGTTCCTCCCAAGGAAGAGAAGGAACCTATGATGGACAAACCAACTCTTACACAATTTTTTTTTTACAATAGACTGAAACGAAATTGAAGTGCTAGAGAGCATAGATGTAGATGTCGTGCTATTGCTTTTAGATTACAAACTTAAGAAAAAAATATATAGAAAATCAAAATCCAAACCTACCTAAAGCAATGCATAATGACTCTCAAACCTCGCCATAACATAAATGACAACATTTCACATGTAAATTATTATTCGACCTCCTAGTGTGATTAACTTAGATGATGACATTAATACCACAAAGATTGATGAACAAGTGCATGATAAGTTAAATACAATGTTTTCTTCTTCTATGAGCTTAGATGATAAAACTCCTACAAAGAGTGTTGAACTTGGTGTGTTTCCTAGTTTGACACTTGATGTTGTCCCCTTGGCTAGTTTCACACCTTTCATTTATACTAACCGAGATTGGGAGGTAGATGACCTACTTTAGGTTGACTCACCTGTACCTTACTAGTCTTTTTCGTGGTGTTCCATTTGATGTATCCTTCTCTCCTTGAGTATTCTTCTATATTTACCTTCATTCTTCTATATGTTGTAAATATTTTATCATTTTTCTTTTTTCGTGTGTTTTCCTTTTGAGGATGATGCAAGGCATCGAGATATTTAGGTCTCTTCCATGTTGAACCTAAAGAATTTCTCTTTGTGTCATTCTTCCAATTCTATGAGTATTTAGGGAATGATGATAGTTCCATGCTCTATGACAACATTGTAGCAAAGACATACTAACCCCAAATCTATAGATCCCTTATGTATTTTTGGGGGCAACCCTTCCTTCCTATTTCATGATGTAGCTTATTTAAAAAACATATGACTTGGAATAGGTTTTTCCGAGGAAAGCTCTCATGTCTTAGGATAAAAAATTGGCTACTTTAAAGAAATTTCTCATAGTTTTTGTGTAGCAACCACTTTAAAGTGGGGGCATACATTGATGGCATCTTTTGGAAAAAATTCATGGCATGATTTTTCTCTTTTCTTGTGATTTGTCCTCTTCTTGGTGGTTTCATTAGGTTTGATGCCATCCAAGAGTGTATGATCTACCCTCATGGCATGATGTGAATTCGGCATTCCATGGGTGATGATCTAACACTTTTGACTTTTCCTCTCTTGGAGACATTAGGCACAATGATCCCTAAGAAGAAGACCGTTACATGAACAAAGAAAAAATCCCCTTAAATAACAAAATTTTACATAAAAAAAGTAGTTACAAAAGAATTACATTGTGGTGCCTTATCAAAGTTGTCAGGAGGACAACTTTAGTATGGTATGGGAGGCTAATATGATTCTCCCATTTGTATATTTTATTGGACAAATCACATAGTGGATAGACTGAGGTTCCACTATCCTAAAGTGAGCAATGTAAGTTATGGATAAACAACCCCATTCCACTTTGTGTTGGAATGGTTGTGCTTGATCCTTTGTTTTTCTTCTTCTTGGCCTTTGACAGGTATGATCATGTATCTTTGTTATTGTTGCATACTTAAGTGTCATGGATGTCTACTTTACTTTGAGTTTGACATTGGGTCATCCTCTCACTAAAGTGGGAGAAAAATGTAGTAATGGAAAAGGTAGCCTTTTTCCCGTACTTGGTTTGATAGTTGGCACTAAAATTGAATTAATGGTGTCTTGGAATAGTGTTGTAATGTATTGTGCACATTCACATCATTCTACAACCTTTATTTGATTAAAAAGTGAATTAATTGATCCTTTGCAAAGGTTTTGTGAAGTGTTGTAACACACTCTCACACTTTTCTAGGATTTATTTACTTAATTAAGCTTAATGGGCCCCTTCTTATTAAAATATTTTTAAATTTGTACCTTATTTACATGTTGTAAAGTGTTGTAAAGAAATTTCTCATTTATCTAGGGTTATATTAATTAATTGTGGGTAATTGGAGTAGTTAATCCCCTTTAATTCAAATTTAAACCATATTTATGACACCTCTCGATGATCAATCCTGACACCCATGATTTAAATAATATAACATTTATTTAAGAAAAAATTAGGGCCTAGAAAATGGTGCCAAGACCCATTCACCCTAGGTGGTGAATGGGTCCTCCCTTAATAGGACCCCCCTTTATCAATTGATTCTAAATAATTTTTAAATGTTCTTTCCATCCCCTGGGGTTAGGTCCTAGAAAATTGATCCAGGACCCATTCACCCTAGGTGGCGAATGGGTCCTCCCTTAATGGGAACCCCCTTTTCAAATTTTATTCTGGTCGGAATTTAATAAATTTTACTTCCAAATCTAGTGTCTGCATTAAGTGTTTTAATTTTGGGGTTAATCTCCTAATTTAGTATAAATAATGGATTAATTCACATTGTTTCTTATAGCAATTTTATGAGACATCCTAGTAACTTCAACAAAACATTATAGAGCATTTTAATAGCATTAATAAGGAATTTGAAGGTAGATTTCAAGAGTTTATTGTAGCAATTGAAGATCATATCATCATGACAAGAGTTTTTGTCATGCATGTTGTTGAGCTAAAGAAGTGGATCTAGCTATGAAAATCTACTTGTAGGAATGGTTCACATCATATTCAAGGATCCAAGTGTAATACCCCTCATACTATTTAGACTTATTATTTTATGTGCTTTGCTTGGATACTGTGATGATACTATGGTTGTTTGATTTGGCTTGCTAGACGTTAGATGATGATGTTATTTCATTATGGACATGATTACTTTATATGACATTATGGTTGGTTATATCAGTTGATTTTCTGAATTAGGATATGATGCAATGATTTAATTTAATATGTTATGAGATGATTGTTAGTTAGAAATGTAATTCATTGATTATGTTATAATTGTTAGAATAGGTGTGACGAAGGACAATATAGCATCACTCGTTCGCAAGTGCCCTGTTATGTTGCGATTCCTTCTCACAATAAAGTATTTCGATTTAATGCTTTGATGTTATGTATATATGTACATGTACATAACTTCGTTTGTATGCAGGATTGCAGGTACAAGTCTCGATTCCACCTGCTTCGGCAGGACAGGGCGAGCACCTATAGCCCAACGGTTAAATGTTGATACAGAGGTGACGATGAAGTCCTCCTGTTCCATGATGTCAGGTCGTCTCATTTGTTTGGTATAGTTGATTTTTATGTAATTGTTGTCATTGTGTGTTGTGTTATGTGTTTTGTCTTATTTTTATTTAAGAGGGCATTTATAGTTATGATTTATCTTAATGATTGAAATAAATTATTTATTTTAATGTTGGATTAAATGGTATTTAAATATTTAAATGATTTAATTATTTTTGAAAAATCATATATTTCAATTAAATAATAATTAAACATTAAATGTGATTTAATTATTTTTAATCAATTATCTAGTGGGGATATTTATGAGAATATTTTATTTAAAATAAATATGTAATGTGAGGTGCAAGAAAAGTTGCAAAAACAGAAATTAAAGCAATAAAATAAATAAAAGAATAAAAAGACTGTGTGAGCCAATAGGAATAGAGATCTGGGAAAAAGCTAGCTTTTAAAGAATTGACTTTCTTTTAATTTTGATTTTTGAGAGTTTTTGAGGAAAGGGGAATATATTTTTATATTATTATGAATTTTTAGAGGTTCACACACACACACACACAGAAGATCAGAAAGTTGAAGTTGCTCAAGTCATTGTTGAGGTATTTTGAATCTGAAGAGATTAGTTTTGAATCTTTTGCTATTATCTGAGGAGAGCTTTAGGAAGGAAATTTGTCTTCAATCTGTTGCTGGTGTTGCCTTGGGGAGTTCTTTCTGGACTAAGCATTGGAATCGAGTTCGAGGGCATCAGAGTCAAGCAGGCACCTTCATATTTGCACTGGACACCAGGTTCCTCTCGAAGTCTTCTCCTCGTACCCTCTCTTTTATCTGTTTGCTTCAGAAAAGAAAAATGATTTTGTGAATATAGAAAACTACTATTTGAACTGAAAACTAGTGCAAGATATTAGATTAGAAATCTTAAAGAAGGAAGAAAATTAGTGAACTACTTCCAATCTATCAACTCAAAAACCTTTAGCTTCTGAAATACTCAACTAGACAATATATTCTTAAATTGATTGTTCTTGGTATTCTGAAAAATATACATAGCTGTCCTTTGTTTTAAAAAAAATAAAAATAAAAAAATTATTCTGAAGAGTACGAGTCATATCTTATATATATATATATATATATATATATATATATATATATATATATATATATATATATATATATATTATGTTTATACTGTCTTACTGTCCTCTGTGCCTGTGACTAAAATACTTATTCCTCTGTAATTTATGAGTAGTTATATTCTACAAATATATATATGTGAGATTATTTTTAATTCTGTCCTTCTGTTGTTTCTATACCTATGATTGAAATATTATTTTATTTGGGCTTCTATAAATTATCTATCTATCCACATATATATATATATATATATATATATATATAGATACATACATATTTATATTCTTACATTGAAATTTTATTTAAAATTTTTTTGTCTAAAATCGATTTCATGGCTGACCCCTGTCGGTTTCCGTACCAGGACGAACGTTTCACTTTAAACAGAGTAAAGTTTCATTTATTTTTTTTTTAGGGAAAATAAAATATAATCAAAGTTAAAAATAAATAAAAAAATAAAATGAAATTTGTAAGGGGTTGATGGGTCGGCCTGAGCCGTACCGTCCGTACCCCCCCACTTTCTTTGTGCGTTGGCTGCAGGTACAACAGTCACATTGACTACTGTGCGCAGTCCGTAGGACTGCGCCAGCCATGGGGCATGTGCCCTGTTTTGTTAAATTAAGTTTTTTTTTATATATATTAGTTTTGATATATATTTTAAATATATTTTGTTAAATTTTAATAATATTAATATATATATATATTAATTAATGTTATTTTTATTATTTGATGGGTACTTAATTTAATAAATATAATAATTATATTTAATTTATTTAATTTATTGAATATATTATTTATAATTTATTTTATTATTAAATATAATAATTGCAATTTATTCAAAATGAAATTTTGATTATTTTATTTAATATTTTTGTTAGTTTATAATGAAATTGAATTATAGTTTAAGATTAATTTGTATTATTATAAAAATAAAGGGGGATTATTTTATTGGTTGAGCAAATAATACAATCGGGAATTTATTTTTTTATTTGTTGTTGTGGAATTATATCGAGATAATGACATTTCGTTATATTTGGTGTTAGGAACCTGATACTCTTTTGTGATTGACTGAAGTTTATTTTATTTTAAATGCATTGTTAGTTCTTTTCCGTAATGGTTATCGGTTAGTGTTGAACCCAATTAGGGTTAGGGTGAATCTTAGTTCCAGAGGCATGTATTAGTCTTTGAATGTTATTCTTGTGTTGGTTTAACTCTTGAAGTTGATATTTGTTGCCTTATGTTTGGAAGGGTTGTATGGGGTTGTTGTGTTTTGATTTTGGATTATCGCGAGATGAGGAATGCCTCGCATGGTTGGTCTTGAGATTTCTACTTTATTTGTTTTGGTACAACCCTTGCCTTATTCTAGTTTTCTGTTAAGGGTCATAGGGAGAGTGGCTCTTCCTGGGCGTCGGCGCCTCGGGTAAGAGGAAGTGCCAGGGGAACCCACGTAAGAGTAGTTAAACAAGTGATAACCTAAAAATAGAATTTAGGGGGATGGGTAGTAAAACATACAAGATAATTAAAACTGGATTCCTTGTCTATGCATTAGGGCTACCATAGACTAGTGATAGATTGAGTAGGCCGTGGTCGGCAAAGTCGTAGTCTCATTTTTGATAAGAGATTATTGGCTCTGCATTAGCTACCCTATGGTGTCGGCGCCTCAGTTAGGAGGAAGGGCCAGGGGATCCATAGATGGGTGCCGGCGCCTCAGTTGGAGGAAGTGCCAGGGGATCCCATGAGAGCTATGCGATGACACTCTCCACTAGACATCCTTGTTCTTGTTTCTTGTCGCCTCTGGATGTTGTTATATTTATGTTGTTCTGATTCTAGGGCTAGGGGATCCATAGGTGGGTGCCGGCGCCTCAGTTGGAGGGAGTGCCAGGGGATCCCATGAGAGATATGAGATGACCCTCCCTACTTGACACCCGTCTGAATTGTTCTCGTTGCCTTTGGAATGGTGTATTGAATGGTTGATTTAGAGTTATTATGGAATCGTGTTCTTTTTATTGGTTCTGATTTATTTGGAAATGTATTTTGGGTGTTGGTTCGGTTCTTCTGGATGTTATCTCCTTATGATGCTTTTTGAGTTCTTGTGAATGTGATTCATGATTGTTAATTGGTAGTATTTCATGTTATTGTGATGAGTCCCTTAGTTTTAACTCGTTATGTGATTTGTGAACGTTGTTGGTTGTTCATTGTATACTTTGAGTTGTGCTTGTTTAGTATCATGTTGTTATTGAGTCGATTTGACATTCATGGTCGGGTTCACTTCCTCATCACCTCTGAGCACGAGGGGGTGAGTTACTTGTAATTCACATGGTTGAGTGGAACGTGCTCAGCACCCGTTGGGTTCCCCATCAGCGCCTTGTCTTCTCAGCAGTCCGCAGTGGAGTTGTACTAGTGATCAGTTGTACTTCATATTTCATTATACTTGTATCAATCCCCATGTTGGGAAATTCAATGTAATTCATTTATCAAAGAAAATTGTAATGTAATATTATAACGATGATGTAATAGTTAGGCTCATTTGTTACTCTTTTAAGAGATTTATCATGGATGTATTATGTGATGTTTATTGTTATTGCATCTCGGATATTGGATGTATCATTGGTTATGTTTATTATAAAGTTAATGGTTATGTTGTAATATTTATCTTTTCTTATGTTTAGTTGTTGTGATGTAACCTCGTGTGCCCCAGAGAACCAAGTGTGTTAATGCTATGTGTTATGCTATGTGGTTATGGTTTAATGTCATTGCATGTTACTTTTATTATTTAAGAAAAATAAAAAATTATTGCATTGTGTGTGTTCTCTGGGGTTTGCACGATGGGTGTTACAACTTGGTATCAGAGCCAAGGTTGCAAACGCTAGGGTCTTTGGGTAGTGTAGTCCATTAGGTTACCGTATGTGCAACTCTTGAGCTCATATTGTACTTTATCTTATGGCGTAGAACTATGCCTCGAGGTAGAGGACGTGGCCGTGCAAGAGGCCGTGGTGCCGGACGTGGAGCAAACCGGCGAAGTCCCTCAGTTCCTAGTTCCCATGGCTCTGAGCATGAGGAACAGCAGAGTCCTCATAGCATTCCATCAAGTGGCCAGAATCCAGCACAGCCAGGTCTAGACGGTCAGTTACAGCATATACTTGGAGAGATTCTTGACCGTTTGGGACCCAGGCCAGATGAGGTGCACTAGGTTGAGAGGGAGAGAGAGAGGTCTCCGAGGCGCAGGGATACAGATGTGGTTCTGGATGCAGTCGTAGCAGGCCATATGAGAGATCTGATGAGGGCACACCCTCCTACTTTTGATGGTTCTGGAGGAGTTCTTGAGGCTGAGACCTGGTTAATTGACTTAGACCGTTGCTTCGCCATGCACCCCTACGGTAGCAATACCAAGGAACGGTGCGCAGTTATGCACTTGCGAGGCTTCGCATCTACTTGGTGGCACCTTGAGGAACATAAGTTACATCTTGATCTCAGTATGGTTACTTGGGAGTTGTTCCTAGATAGGTTCAGGGCTCGTTTCCTCTCAGATCATTGGAAGCAACGCAGGGCTGACGAGTTTCATGATCTCAAGCAGTTGTCTATGTCAGTGGAGCAGTATGAGAGGCGCTGCTATGAGTTGAAGCAGTATGCAGGGATTAGCCACGATGAGGGTATGTTAGTGCAGCACTTTGTTCAGGGCCTTAATGCCTGCATCAGTGGTGGTGTACGAGTCTTCGAGCCGAAGACGATGGAAATGGCAGTCGAGAAGGCTCGCTTAGTGGAGGAGAATTTGGCCATGGCTTTGGGTGGTCACATCAGAGTACAGATTGGTAGCGTGCCCACACCTGGTTATGTTACTCATGGAGGTCAGTCACAGGGAGCAGGAGCTTCTAGGAACATGAATCCACCTTCTAAAGGGGGTCAGCAACCTCAGCAGCAACAACAGCATCAGGAACAACAATCACAGCCAAAGCATGAAAACTTTCAGTCTCAGCAAGGTGGCAATTTGCAGTTTCGTAAGGATCAGAACAGGATCAGTCACCAAATGCGATAGGAACGTTTTGCACAGCCTGCACCTAGCTTTTAGGCAGCACCAAGTCGAGCAAGCTTTCAACAATCCAATGTTCCATCCGAGGGTAGAGGATTTGGCCGAGGTACTGGTTGCTACTCATGTGGGCAACAAGGGCATATCGCTAGATTGTGTCCACAAAAGAGCACCTCTGGAATTAATCAGAGACCTGCCGCTTCTAAGCTGACAGTGGGAGATGCAGGTAGATCTCATCGAGTGTTTTCCATTGTCGACAATCACCAGGTTGGATACCAGGATGCAGGTGCAGAGGCTTCTGGTAGAGGATGAGGTTCTGCCTTCGGAGCTCGCGAGTGAGCTTGAAAGGGTTCGATGGTGTCCTAAACGTTGTGATCTTGGTGTCATGGGAGGATGTCTCCCTTATTTGAGAATCTTAATTTTTCTTTTTATTCTATTATTTAATGGCTTCCAGGAGTAAGCCATGTCCTAGGGGGGAGGATGTAATACCCCTCATACTGTTTAGACTTATTATTTTTTGTGCTTTGCTTGGATACTATGATGATACTATGATTGTTTGATTTGGCTTGCTAGACGTTAGATGATGATGTTATTTCATTATGGACATGATTACTTTATATGACATTATGGTTGGTTATATTAGTTGATTTTCTGAATTAGGATATGATGCAGTGATTTAATTTAATATGTTATGAGATGATTGTTAGTTAGAAATGTAATTCATTGATTATGTTATAATTGTTAGAATAGGTGTGACGAAGGACAATATAGCATCACTCGTTCACGAGTGCCCTGTTATGTTGTGATTCCTTCTCACAATAAAGTATTTCGATTTAATGCTTTGATGTTATGTATATATGCACATGTACACAACTTCATTTGTATGCAGGATTGTAGGTACAAGTCTCGATTCCACCTGCTTCGGCAAGACAGGGCGAGCACCTATAGCCCAACGGTTAAATGTTGATACAGAGGTGACGATGAAGTCCTCCTGTTCCATGATGTCAGGTCGTCTCATTTGTTTGGTATAGTTGATTTTTATGTAATTGTCGTCATTGTGTGTTGTGTTATGTGTTTTGTCTTATTTTTATTTAAGAGGGCATTTACAGTTATGATTTATCTTAATGATTGAAATAAATTATTTATTTTAATGTTGGATTAAATGGTATTTAAATATTTAAATGATTTAATTATTTTTGAAAAATCATATATTTCAATTAAATAGTAATTAAACATTAAATGTGATTTAATTATTTTTAATCAATTATCTAGTGGGGATAATTATGAGAATATTTTATTTAAAATAAATATGTAATGTGAGGTGCAAGAAAAGTTGCAAAAACAGAAATTAAAGCAATAAAATAAATAAAAGAATAAAAAGACTGTGTGAGCCAATAGGAATAGAGATCTGGGAAAAAGCTAGCTTTGAAAGAATTGACTTTCTTTTAATTTTGATTTTTGAGAGTTTTTGAGGAAAGGGGAATATATTTTTATATTATTATGAATTTTTAGAGGTTCACACACATACACAGAAGATCAGAAAGTTGAAGTTGCTCAAGTCATTGTTGAGGTATTTTGAATCTGAAGAGATTAGTTTTGAATCTTTTGCTATTATCTGAGGAGAGCTTTAGGAAGGAAATTTGTCTTCAATCTGTTGCTGGTGTTGCCTTGGGGAGTTCTTTCTGGACTAAGCATTGGAATCGAGTTCGAGGGCATCAGAGTCAAGCAGGCACCTTCATATTTGCACTGGACACCAGGTTCCTCTCGAAGTCTTCTCCTCGTACCCTCTCTTTTATCTGTTTGCTTCAGAAAAGAAAAATGATTTTGTGAATATAGAAAACTACTGTTTGAACTGAAAACTAGTGCAAGATATTAGATTAGAAATCTTAAAGAAGGAGAAAATTAGTGAACTACTTCCAATCTATCAACTCAAAAACCTTTAGCTTCTGAAATACTCAACTAGACAATATATTCTTAAATTGATTGTTCTTGGTATTCTGAAAAATATACATAGCTGTCCTTTGTTTTTTTTTTTTTAAAAAAAATTATTCTGAAGAGTAGGAGTCATATCTTATATATATATTATGTTTATATTGTCTTACTGTCCTCTGTGCCTGTGACTAAAATACTTATTCCTCTGTAATTTATGAGTAGTTATATTCTACAAATATATATATGTGAGATTATTTTTAATTTTGTCCTTCTGTTGTTTCTGTACCTATGATTGAAATATTATTTTATTTGGGCTTCTATAAATTATCTATCTATCCACATATATATATATAATTAGATACATACATATTTATATTCTTACATTGAAATTTTATTTAAATTTTTTTTGTCTAAAATCGATTTCATGGCCGACCCCTGTCGGCATCCGTACCAGGATAGACGTTTCACTTTAAACAGAGTAAAGTTTCTTTTTTTTTTTTTTAGGGAAAATAAAATATAATCAAAGTTAAAAATAAATAAAAAAATAAAATGAAATTTGTAAGGGGCGGATGGGTCGGCCTGAGCCGTACCCATCCGCACCCCCCCACTTTCTCTGTGCGTTGGCTGCGGGTACAACAGTCACATGGACTGCTATACGCAGCAGTCCGTAGGACTGCGCCAGCCATGGGGCCCGTGCCCTGTTTTGTTAAATTAAGTTTTTTTTTTTATATATATTAGTTTTGATATATATTTTAAATATATTTTGTTAAATTTTAATAATATTAATATATATATATATAATTAATTAATGTTATTTTTATTATTTGATGGGTAAGTTATTTAATAAATATAATAATTATATTTTATTTATTTAATTTATTGAATATATTATTTATAATTTATTTTATTATTAAATATAATAATTGCAATTTATTCAAAATGAAATTTTGATTATTTTATTTAATATTTTTGTTAGTTTATAATGAAATTGAATTATAGTTTAAGATTAATTTGTATTATTATAAAAATAAAGGGGGATTATTTTATTGGTTGAGCAAATAATACAATCGGGAATTTATTTTTTTATTTGTTGTTGTGGAATTATATCGAGATAATGACATTTCGTTATATTTGGTGTTAGGAACCTGATACTCTTTTGTGATTGACTGAAGTTTATTTTATTTTAAATGCATTGTTAGTTCTTTTCCGTAATGGTTATCGGTTAGTGTTGAACCCAATTAGGGTTAGGGTGAATCTTAGTTCCAGAGGCATGTATTAGTCTTTGAATGTTATTCTTGTGTTGGTTTAACTCTTGAAGTTGATATTTGTTGCCTTATGTTTGGAAGGGTTGTATGGGGTTGTTGTGTTTTGATTTTGGATTATCGCGAGATGAGGAATGCCTCGCATGGTTGGTCTTGAGATTTCTACTTTATTTGTTTTGGTACAACCCTTGCCTTATTCTAGTTTTCTGTTAAGGGTCATAGGGAGAGTGGCTCTTCGTGGGTGTTGGCGCCTCGAGTAAGAGGAAGTGCCAGGGGAACCCACGTAAGAGTAGTTAAACAAGTGATAACCTAAAAATAGAATTTAGGGGGATGGGTAGTAAAACATACAAGATAATTAAAACTGGATTCCTCGTCTATGCATTAGGGCTACCGTAGACTAGTGATAGACTGAGTAGGCCGTGGTTGGAAAAGTCGTAGTCTCATTTTCATAAGAGATTATTGGCTCTGCATTAGCTACCCTATGGTGTCGGCGCCTCAGTTAGGAGGAAGGGCCAGGGGATCCATAGATGGGTGTCGGCGCCTCAGTTGGAGGAAGTGCCAGGGGATCCCATGAGAGCTATGCGATGACACTCTCCACTAGACATCCTTGTTCTTGTTTCTTGTCGCCTCTGGATGTTGTTATATTTATGTTGTTCTGATTCTAGGGCTAGGGGATCCATAGGTGGGTGTCGGCGCCTCAGTTGGAGGAAGTGCCAGGGGATCCCATGAGAGCTATGAGATGAACCTCCCTACTTGACACCCGTTTGAATTGTTCTTGTTGCCTTTGGAATGGTGTATTAAATGGTTGATTTAGAATTATTATGGAATCGTGTTCTTTTTATTGGTTCTGATTTATTTGGAAATGTATTTTGGGTGTTGGTTCGGTTCTTCTGGATGTTATCTCCTTATGATTCTTTTTGAGTTCTTGTGAATGTGATTCATGATTGTTAATTGGTAGTATTTCATGTTATTGTGATGAGTCCCTTAGTTTTAACTCGTTATGTGATTTGTGAACGTTGTTGGTTTTTCATTGTATACTTTGAGTTGTGCTTGTTTAGTATCATGTTGTTATTGAGTCAGTTTGACATTCATGGTCGGGTTCACTTCCTCATCACCTCTGAGCACGGGGGGTGAGTTACTTGTAATTCACATGGTTGGGTGGAACGTGCTCCGCACCCGTTGGGTTCCCCATCAGCGCCTTGTCTTCTCAACAGTCTGTAGTGGAGTTTTACTAGTGATCAGTTGTACTTCATATTTCATTATACTTGTATCAATCCCCATGTTGGGAAATTCAATGTAATTCATTTATCAAAGAAAATTGTAATGTAATATTATAACGATGATGTAATAGTTAGGCTCATTTGTAACTCTTTTAAGAGATTTATCATGGATGTATTATGTGATGTTTATTGTTATCGCATCTCGGATATTGGATGTATCATTGGTTATGTTTATTATAAAGTTAATGGTTATGTTGTAATATTTATCTTTTCTTATGTTTAGTTGTTGCGATGTAACCTTGCGTGCCCCAGAGAACCAAGTGTGTTAATGGTATGTGTTATGCTATGTGGTTATGGTTTAATGTCATTGCATGTTACTTTTATTATTTTAAAAAAAAAAAATTATTGCATTGTGTGTGTTCTTTGGGTTTGCACGACGGGCGTTACACCAAGATATACATTATTCATGGCAACTACATGTTAGATTACATATTTTCATTACAAGACATCATCTAAGGCGATATCAATTGCATGATTTCATGTTTCATGCTTCATTCCTTTAATTCATCATTTGGTTTAATTACCTATAAGGGGTTTGACTGAGGAAAACCCTAATTCACTAAAAAAAAAAATTCTTCCCTTCAATGTGTGTGTTTGAAGATTTATAGGTTGAAGATCAAGTGGAGCAAGTTTGGAGCAAAATTGTCAAAGTTATTAAAATTTCAAAAAAAATTATCTAAAGTGAAAAATCGAGGATTTTAAGCTACAAAATTATCTACAAACTTCTAGAAACTAATAACCAAGATTTTGAGAGTTTAGAAATCAAGCAACATGACCCTTAACTTAGTTTCAAAAACCCTAACAGGGACCCATTCACCACTGAAGGAAAATTATTCCTTTGTAGCCTAAAAACAAAAAGTTTTTAACAAGGTACATAGCTTTTTATGCTCTAAAAACTTCCCTCATAGTTGCTATAATAGCTAGGTATCATTTTTTATTATTATTTGCATCTTATTTGACACATAATTGAGTAAAACACCCCTTAGAAAAGTAGTGGTTCATCATCTTGTTCATTAAACATTTTGGTGAATCCACTTTTTGGTGTTTCAATTGATCTAGCAACTTATTGAATTGTTATATTCTTCCTTTTAACAACTCCATTATGTTGAGGAGTTCTGAGAGAAGATAACTTTATTTTTATTCTATGAACTTCACAAAAAAATTTACACTCATGGGAGGTGAATTCACCACCTCTGTTAGACCTTAAGCATTTTATCTTTAAATTTACTTCATTCTCAACCATAGCTTTGAATGTCTTGAATCTATCTAATGCATTAGAATTTTCTCTAAGAAATGTAACCCATGTATACCTAGAGTAAACATCAATCAAAAGAATAAAGTACCTTTCACTCTTGTACTTAGAGTGTTTATTATTAAGTTCATCAAAGCTTGTTGTGTAATCTATTGCCATTTTTTCTAAAGTGATTGAGGTGGATGCATTCGAAGGTTCGTTTGAGTTTTGTGTTGACAATACTGCTTTCTCTTGTCCCTTTTTAGAGTCTATGTTATGATCTTGTATTCACCCATGAATTTTGGTGTGAAATATAAGGAACCCTAATCATTTTCTAATAGCTTCGTGACTTCCTCAATGTGTTGTACTTTTCCTTTTTGTTAAACAGGTTCCACTTGGGTGGTTGGTGTTAAGGTGTTCAAGGGATTCTCTTTGTTTTGCTCAAGTTGAAAGACACTATAAGGCTCATGATCAAAGTCAAGTGTGTAGACTATGTTGTTGTAGATGTATTTTGTTTTATGATGAAGAGTTGAAGGCATAGAATTCATCTCATGAATCCATGGTCTTCTTAAAAGAATATTATATGAAAGATCATGGGGCATGACATGGATCAATGTTTGCAATGTGGCCTTTCCAACTATAATAGGTAAAGTAATCACACCCAATGGTTGCTTTCCTACATTGTCAAATCCCATGATAGATAGAGATTCAGGTTGAGTTTTTGATTTATCCACACGAAGCCTATCCAAAAGGTTTATGATACACACATTAAAGGTGGAGCCATTGTCAACAAGGGTTTTCTTTATCCCTATCCTATTGTATTGAGCTATGATCATGAAAGCCTCATTTTATTTTTACACTTCCAAAGGGGGGAGTTCACGTTGGTGTGAAAAAAAAATTAGCATTTATTCCTTGAATCATCAAATCTATGTCATTTGGTTGTGAATTAGAAGGGATAGGAACTTGTTGTAAGGTCATTTAAAGCATAGCGTGATAGGTGAATTCTGAATTAAATCCCATGAGGATATCTTTGTAGGAGTATTGTTAAGTTTCTCAACAAGATCATACTCCCTAATGTGTGATTTTAATTGAGGATCTCAAGGAAATATGGGATTAGGAAAAGGTAATGGTTTTGGGGTGGGTTGTTGTGGCTGTAGATTATGTCTAGTGTTATATGTATGAGAAATAGTATTAGGACTCGACTCCTGCAACACAATATTCTTAGGTGGGTAAAGGATAAGTTCGGGTTTGTTGTGAGTTTTTTTTGTGTGATTATGGGTAAAGGATTAGAGGATTATTAGAATGTACCATAGGGTATGTGGGAGGTCCATTAATCAAGGGGGAATCTAACAAATACTTGTGCATTCAGAACTTCAATAGTATTGGTTTGATGTATTTCTAATAAAGGGCAATCTAGAATCACATTTTTATCATTAGCAAAGGAAGACACGTTAGTATTGTTGTCATTTTAAAGCACCTTGATATTCTCCATAGGAGGAGAGGTTTTAGGAGAACTACAAATCAAATTTTCTTAGCATTCATGGATTGGTTATTCTAAAATGACTTCATTGCAAGTAGGGGAATGATCAATGGTTGAATTGTTTTTCTCAATAAGGTTTTCCTTAGGTGAAAGGGGACAACTAATATTCTCATGACTCTCATTGGTTGTGTTTTCTAACATCAAATTATCCTCCTTACAACTAGGCGAGATACTAAGAGAAGAAAAAGTATGATTATCATGATCATGTACAACTTCATTCCTATGTTCCCTAATGTATTCCAAAAGAGGGTTGTTATAGACCTTAAAGATTTGATCATCCAACACACCCTCATCATTTATGATCTCATCTTCCTCAAAATCACTCTCAAAAGCTCAAGGGGAATGGAAATTAGGTAAGGTGATGTTTAGGAATGTGTATATGATTTAATTCTCTTGTGCTAAAATATCTTCCCAAAGGCGATGAGGAGAAGGGATAAAAAGATCCTCATGATTCAAGCAATAATTGTATATTCTTTCGCTAAGGTACCTTCGTCATTAAAAGAAGGGGTATCGTGAGGAGAATAAATATGATTATCATGGTTATCTGTGTTTATATGCTCTTCTATCACATCATTCAAAATAATAGGAGAGATAGAAGGGGGTGTAAGTTTATGTCAATTATTACAATTTTCATTGTCTTTCACTAAGAGACTCTCATAACTAGGGAATGCATTGAATGAATGACTATCATGTTTATTTACTAACCTCTTCTTTGAAAACTTGGAGAAGATTGAAACTAACATTTGGAAAAAGTAATTTATGAAAACTTGAAATGCAATGTAAGGATTTAAAATGAAATGCAATTTTCAATTTTCAAGATAGATAATTTTCTAGTTACAGGATGTAATGATCTAAAAATGAAATGTTGTGAATGCAAAATTAAAATTAAGCAATGCATGAAATGAGCTAATTTAAGCTAAATCTAATGAAATGCACATTATAGAAACTCAACCAACTGATATAGATAGGTAAGGGTAGCAAACAAAAGCTTAACATTAGGGTTTTTAGTTTTGTAAAAGGCAGTTTCAGGAGTGAAAAGGGACTAAGTCGCCCAAGGAGGCGAATGAGTCCCGGTGGGGATTTTTTGTAGAATTTTCAAATATTTTTTATTGGTTTTTATATTTTCAATGCTGTATGATGCAAACCTAAGATGCAAATGTACAATTTTAGAAATTTGTAGTGATTTAAGATGCAAAAATTCAACCTATATGCACTTTCACTAATACAAAATTTGAAACCCTAGAATGCAATTTAACTAATGCAAAATGCAATGCAATGTGAATTCTAGGATGATGATGGACTCAAAATAAAAAAATAAGGTATTTGAAAAGAAGGTTTACCAAAATGAACCATAGACTTTCGAGATAGGGGACTCTCTTACACTTCAAGGGTTTTTGCACCTTAAAGGAGAAAGGAGTCCCAAAAACCTAAGTGGTTCATTCAAGACTAATGCAAATATGATTGAAATATATCAAATTAGAATGAATTAAATGCTAAAAAATAATAAAATATATTTACTAAAGAATGAAAACTAAAGAAATGTAAAGTTTTTGAAAACACAATGTAGTATGCAAACATAAACTAAATGACCTAGAAATGACCATGAAGGAAAACAAAACCTAAAAAACTAAATATTTCCACCTAGAAATGTGTTGTATACTAGAATGGAGACTAGAAATGTTGTTAATTCTAAAATTTTGACCTACTAGGACACTTACGCCATTTTGGACGACTTAGTCCCAGATCTAGAAAAGTGCTATAGAGCTCGTTTCAACCAAATCGGTATCTAAATCTACATAAATTTCTAAAAAACATGTATAGTGGGAATAATTAACCATTGATGGTGACTTGGTCCACTTTGGATTTTCTAAAAACCTGAAAGTGGAAATGGAAGTTCTCGGCCTGCACTTTGTGCTACTCCAGGTGTCCAGTTCTGAAACTCTAATTTTTAGCACTATAAGTGACTTTTTGTGGATATTTTGACCTTGTAAATAAAGAAATGTCTTAAATTTTTTTGAAACCTATTCTTTTTCTTTAATGATTTCCAAGCCTCCAAGGTACCTAAATCTACAAACACACAAAGAAAGAAAAAGAAATGTTGAATGTTAGGGAATAGGGGTTTGCCTTGGTCAAACCCTATTTAGGTGATTAAACCAAATGAAGAAACAAGATGGAGAATGAGAATGAAATGAAGGAATTTAGAAACTTTCCATGATGATAGATCTTGAATTTTTGCAACAATGGATGAAGAATCTACCCTTGAATGCCTTAGAAGGCTATCTTGATGACTTAAAATGCTAAAACCCTAGCTTGCTTGAATTGAGATGGTTGACGAATGATGAATGAATGATGAATGAGTTATTAGGTGAATGAATGGGGGTGAAATGAGAGGAAAAACCCTATATTTATACATTATTATACAAAATTTCCAAAAAATACCACATCACAGGCCGACCTCAAGGCTTAGAAAATAATATCCTGCCAAAATTTTGAAATAATTTTGATTTTTGAGCAAAATGGGACTAAGTCACCCCTAGTGGTGACTTGGTCCCACCAAGGAATTTTTAATGGGTGTCTAGAATTAAAGTGTATTAAATGATGTTTAATGTGATTATTCCCTAAAACACACTTAAGTAGGGTATAAAGGGATCATTTAAACATACGAAAGGGTCAAATTATTGATGACAGGCCTAGAAAAGTGTGAAATTTTCTTACAAAACTTTACAACACTTTGAAATAAGGCTCGGTAAGTGATAAAAAGATTTTATTTAAGTGAATTATAATAAAAATGTTCTAAAAAAGTGTGAAAGTGGGTTACAACACTTCACAACACTTTTACAAGACATCATAGAATTCTTATTGATTCACAAGGGTCCAAGACCTAATGTGAATGTGTTGACCATGTTACAACATTAAATATAGGAAAAAAATATGCCAACATCCATAAGAAAGACCCAAATGAGCATAAAAATGTCCAAAGATACATTTTTCTACACTACAGTCATTAATCTAAGTCATAAAGCATCCTCCATCAACACCATTAAGTTGATATATATTTCCTTCAGATTTCTTTCCTGCTACGATCACTATTCTAGAGTCATTCCTAATTTCACATCTCTCATCCTTAAATGCAAGATTATATCCTTTATTGCACATCTTCCAACACTCAAAAGATTATTCCTTAAGCTCTTAACATAGTAGACATCATTAGTATTATGCTTGCCTTCAAAAATTATTGAACCTATCCTACAAATCTTAGCACTAGTATCATCTACAAACATAACTAAACCTCCATCATATTTTTCAAGTTTAACAAGCTTACTCTTATCATCGGTCGTGTGATGTGAACAACCATTGCCAACAACCGAATAGTTCTTTTCCTATTTAGTATGAAGGGTAGAGTTTATAGTACCTTCACTTTTCTCCTTCTCTAGAGGGCCTTCCTTCAACTATTTTTTAGAATTAGAAAAAGTAGGTTCATCTTTTATAGCTAAGAACAAGTATTAATTGTCATCAAGATATCCATAATCAGATTCCTCATTAGAAATACTAGCATCCTTATTCACATAATACACTTTATTGATCTTTTTACCATTGTTTTCTTTGTTAAATATTTGTTTATTCCTCTTAGCTCTTTCTGGACATCTTGAAGCATAATGACCCATTTCTCCAAAACTAAAGCATTTAGAGGGTAACTTACCTTCATACTTACCAAAGCCTTTCTTCATCCTTCTCACAAAGTTAGCTTCTACTTCATCAAGATTTTCTTCATCTAGGTCTCTAGCTCTTGTAGCCTTAAATGTAGTTTTTGTTTTGGATCCATTTCTCAAATTCAACTTTCTCATCTCATAAGATATCAAAGTTCTCAAATAATTGGTCTTTAGTGTAGTTCTTGTAGTCTATATGTTCTTCAATACCACATACCTTTTCACTATATGCATTAGTGAGAGTTCTAAGAATCTTCTTTATAATCCTAGGTTTATCTATTATAGCACCAAGTCCTCGCATTCCACCTACCATCTCTTCCAATATTTGTACATAGGATTTAACATTCTTATCTTAAAAAATATGTAGGAGTTGAAACTATATCTCCAAATTTTGTAACTTTTCCTCTTTGACCCTTTCATCTCCTTCATGCGTCTTTTCTAAAGTATACCAAACTTGTTTAGTAGTCTTTAGATTTTTAAATTTAATCAACTCAAAATTTCCAAGACTATTCAAAATGAACTTCACCTTATTGTTTGCTTCATGTGCCTTGACTTAATCAGTTGTACTTGGACCATTAGTAGGAGTGTAAATAGTCGAAATATTTCCCCACATCATATCCACAATACTCTAGATATTCTTCCATCAGTATTTTTGATATCGTATAATTAGTTCCATTAAACGTCAGATACTCATAAGTGATTTTTCTTTCCATCCCAAACCTTCCTTAAGTGGTTAAGCTCTTCTCCAAGGAACCAAGCTTTGATACCAATTGTTGAACAAGACAATGAATAAGGGGGTGAATCATTTGTAATATATTTTAATCCTTAGAACATCCACCAAAACATAGATCAATCACAAATTATTTACTCCACTAAAATGATTAAACATTAAGTGCAATGGTAGAAACTGAAAAGAAACACACACACAAGAACACCAAATTTACGTGGAAAACCTAATAAGGGAAAAAGTGCGATCAAGATAAGCTCACAATATAAAGAATATAAAAATTGATAACAAAGGCTCGCTACCAAAGACAACTCACTACCAAAACAAGATTAAATGTTTGGATTAGAACTCACTATCCAACAAGGGTTAACTATCCAGAGGGCTCACTACCACAAAGATAAAAAGAAGATAGATGAGATATGTTACAGAGATAAGACAATATCAATGCAACAAATATTTCAACCACAATTCACTCAACCACTTGCAGAAATGCGTGAATGATAGAGTACACCTTTAGCTCACTACATCTAGAAACTCAAAATTTAGTAATCACACTGATCTGCCACACTCGCATCACATACACATAGTTTTTCATCTATTTCACAACTATTTTCTCTATTTATTTGCACTTATCTCTTTGTACATCTTTCACCACTAACTCATCCTATGTTTATACCATCTTCAACTTTGAAACATATCCAAAGTCAACCATCCATCATTACATTCAAATTAGGTTAGTGAAAAAACATTCTAGGGTAGAATTAGAATGAGGGTGACCCAAACACATGCTTGATAAGGACCCAAATAGGTCCCAACATGCTTCATGAACTTTGAAAGTAGTGTTCAACACAAGGTCATCCAAACCAGTGTAAAATAAATAGATCAATTAAGATCATGGGTGTGTGCAAGAAGTTGAGTCCACTTTTTGGCCAAAAAGTGGAAGTGTTTCCCCTAATTTTTAGAATTTGTCACATTTGACCTTAAAATTTGAAGCACTTAGAGATGGAATCTTAAATAAAGTCACTATTCATAAAATGTAGTACTCAGAGTCTAGTTTCCAAATATGTAATTTATTTCAATACCCAAATGGTAAAAATTGAGTTTCAATAGGCATTTCTAAAAACCATTGTTTAGAAGTCATTTTTTTTTTTACCATACCATGCATGTGTATGACATCCATATTTTGACAAAATTATCGTATTTTTCTAAATACTTTTGGGAAAAGATTTGTGACTCACTGAAGCATGTTTTCAATATTTTTTTTGTAATTTTTTATTAATTTTTTTATTAAATTTTTACTAGCCATATTTGTCGTTTTGAAAAATTGTCATGTACGACACACATAAGTTGACGTAAACTTATCATTTTTTTAATTTTTTATTTAAATTGAAAAGAATCATCTGAAGTATGTTTCGGTGTAATTTGTTTTATAAAAAAATATATTTTAATAAGAAGTTATTAAAATACTAAACAACCCTGATAATTCAAGTTTATGGATGAGTTTCATTAGAAATTAATTGAAAAATAGAAAAAATAATCAAATTGTAAAAAAAATTACATATTTGGGATCTGTACTGTCTCATCTATAATGGGTTTTAATTTAGTTAAAAAATTGGCAAAATAGGTCTTCAAACTTATGTCGAAAGTCACTATTTTCCTGTGACATTAATATGACCTTCAAGTTTCAGGTCAAACCAAGGCCAAAGCTTAGGTTCGGGTCCTCAAGCCATTTCCTGAACCCAAAAAAATAGCCAAAAACTCAACCAAAAATTTATATTTTAAAAAATGGGATCCTGTTTCATAAAAAAATAATTTTTTTATGGTTCTATGAAACAGGATCTCATTTTGTAAAATGGGATCCCATTTTGAAAATTGCTAAAAATGGAAAGTTTCCATTTTTAGAAAGTTTTTAAAATGGGGCTCCATTTTGAAAACTTTCCGAAAATGGAAACTTTTCAAAAATTGAAAGTTTCCAAAAATGCCAAGTTTTCAAAATAGGATTCAAAATGAGATCCATTTTTGGAAATTTATGTTTTTGCAAAATTTTCAAAACGAGACAAACTTTTCAGAATGGGATCCCATTTTTTAAATTTAGGCTTGGGATCTCGAAGCTAAAAGAACAAGATTCCGCTTTCTAAAAACGGGATCATGTTTATTCCCATTTTTTGCAAGCCGATTTCAGTTTTTTTCCTAAGGAAAAACCTTCCACGTTTCGTGGACTCATCTTCTTGCATTTACCCTCATGCAACCCTTGGCATGATCCAATCCTTCCAAACATAAAAATTATCTTCAACATGATCATAAAAGCTTAACTCTAGTACCACAAGTCATAAGATTCAACCAAAAAGAAATTCAGAGCAATAACATTTCTCCTAGACCTCAAACAAATACATAGAAAGCCACATTTTACAACTGGTGAACATAACTCGCAATGTACAATGAATAAGAAGCCAAAAAAATGAATATAACAGCTTCCAACAACCATGATCAACATATATGAACCACAAACATAGAAGAAAATCCCAGAGAAAAACTTGGAGCAACCACTAAACACCTGCAACCTTTCTTTATTACAATTTTCTCAATTTCCTTAACATATAGATCCAATAACTTGCATTCATGACACCAATGACAATATCAACTAGTTGATAACCAATTGAATAGTTGACATCAATGACAACACCTTCATTCTTGCAACATTACCTACCTTCACCACTTTTCACATATAAGAAAGGCTACTTTGTACATTCAAATCAACTCTACTATCAACTCTTTGATAATGCCAATTAGGTTTATTGTGTGCATGTATTTTGTTAAATTTTATTGATTTTTTTTCATTATGATCTTGGAAATCATAACAATTATTATACTACTAGGATTTAGTATGCTATTTATTTATGTTATTTTATCTTTATATTTATATCATGATTATGTAATTTAATTATATCAATTATGTATGTGTTCAAACTAAGGTTGAAAGACACAACACTCTTAATGATCCAAACAAAGGGTATTTGGGTTATTGGATATTTGAAAATTAGGGCATAAGTGGATGTTTAAGTTGTGTTACTTTTATGATTATTTATTTAAGGAATTATTTATTTAGTTGGTTATAGATATAGGAACATAATACCTACTCTACATGGATTAGAATGGTCGATGTGTGATATAAAAAGTGAAATTCTATTGATTTGATGTGTAGATTTAAATTTAATGAATTCTTGCATAATGAATGTTAAAATATATTGTGTTTATTTCATTTCAATTTTCTTTTCCTATTTTATGAGCATACTAATGTGTGTAATTGAACGTGCATGGTAATTCCATGGCCAATTTATATAATTTTTTTTTAAGGTCTCTTTGAAAATCCTAATTGTGTTTATTCTATGATGCCAACCTTATTCCATTAGAGTGATCAAGGCCAAGCATGGTGTGCATTTAGTGTATTGTAATCTAAAATTTTCTTGTAAGTGATGTTTAATTAATATATTTTCATGTGTGAAATTAACATTGTTTTCTTAAATTTTGTGTGTTTCCTAAGGTGAAGGGAGTGATCATTTTAAGTCTTTAATTTTGAATTTGTTTTCTTCAAATTTTAAATTAGGTGTATGTGGGTATTTTCCCTTTATTTATCAATTTTTAAATCTTAGGTCATATGACTATTAGTTAGGGGAATTTTTGAATGGTAAAATTAACTAAATATGTCTTTTCTAATTAACCTCCAGATTCACCATTTTCAATAAAGTAAGAAAAATTAAAGCTTGTTAAGATGAATTTGGGTGAGGTTTCACCACCCCATCCCATCCTCTAGTTGGTTGTTAGGTAGTTAAAATGAGATTCTTCTACTTATTCAATTCTAGAGAATAATAGAATGACTCTTTTTGTTTCATTTTTTTCCTTTTCTTGTATGTTTGAGATGGAATATGACTTTAAATGATGAAGAGAAATAAGTGATAAATGGAGTGGATTGGAAAATGGTGGATATAATCTTGGAAGTGAGATAGACTTATATTTTATCAATCTTCACGAAACTACTTAGAGGATAAATAGAGGCAAATAATTTATTAAAGGATATCATTATATTTTGAGTATGTGTGTGAATAAATAATAGTGGATTTATGTGATAATATGTGGTTTTTTTTCCTCCATTTTGTTGTGATTCTTTAGAATGTGAAAATGGTTGTTATGGCAGAGAGGTGTGTTAGATTCTAATCTTTCTATTCTATTGAATATTGAATTTGATTCAATCATTGTGTATCCTTTTGGGTCTTGGGGAATGTAGAAAAATGATGTAATTAAAATGACATTTTATTATGTGATGTGATAATGAATTTTGGTTACTCGAGGACCTCCTAGCTTTGGGTTTGATTATATTCAACCCAATGGCTAGGAGGTGAGCTCCCACTAGCATGGTGGAAGATGTTTTATTGTTTTTAACAGAATGGGAAGTTTATTTAAATATTTCACTTTGCGGGAAGCATGGGTATGTATGAATTTTTGAATTAAAACTATATATGGTTGTAACCTTGTGGAGAGGTTGGAAAATATACATGTAAATTCATAGTATAATATAAATTTTTGTTAAAATTAATATATGGTTATATTATTGTGAGATGTTGGAACACATACATGTATATTTTGTTGAAGTAATTAGGAAAATCAATGGATAAATCACTAATTAAAACTTTTACATATTGTATTCAAATTTTAACATGACCTAATTAATATTTCAAAAGGTTTTAAAATTCACAAATGTTAGGGTTCACTAGAATGTGATAGAAAAAGGGATCTAGGACTTGAACCACACTCTTTCCAACATCACAATCAGAAATACTAAAATTTATCTCAAAGTCCCACTTGGCTACTAACCTCAATGGAAGAACTAGAATGGTGGATTAGGGTTATAATCATTTTCAAAGGTTTCTGATAAGGATTAATTTATTTTAATTGATTTAATTTGATAATGAAAAGACACACCTAGGTTAGTTATGAAAATATAGCAAATTGCGATGATTTTTGGAAAATACAAAATGAGAAACAAATAAAAGAGTTTAGAACAATAGAGTGTAGACACAAAGGACCTAAGCATATAAATTTAAGCTTGAATTGGATAGATAGTGGCACTGGGCACACTATACTTGGAAGTGAAAATACTTAGAATCAAAATTCAAATCTTAATTGCCCTCTATTTGTAGCTTCTTCTCCTCTAGAATCAATTTCAAAACTTTGCATGCCAGTCATAAAATCCACTTTACCTAATTTTTTTACTTATATTAATTGAATGGTTGAATGAACAATTATGTCTTCAATCCTCCCCAAATTATTTTTAGATCCGAAACCTAAATACATGAAAGAGGGAAAAGGATTGTATCATGTAGGCACTTGCCTAAGTCAAAAATCATTTTGGTAAATTTTTAATTTCTCAATGGCCATGATGATCTAAAATAAAGCTTACCCTCAGTTAGGTAGAATCTAAATGGTAAACGAGTGATGCAATGTACAACTAAGGTCTACATTCCTTGATGGATTGAAATCATTGTACTCATCACCTTCAAGAAGAATTAGATGATTGATTGGAAGTATTGCACATGTTAGTGCCTACAAAATAAATGGACATGAAACATAAAAAAACTCACATGAATACATGATGCATTTATAATATGATGATGGGTACGTGCATGATCATCATGGAAAAAATAGGCCTTTAAGTGGCGAAAAATTTAGAAAAATCAAAGTTAGGCAACTTGACGTAAAAATTTGAATAAGTTATCTATATTATTTCAAAAATATGTAAGAATAGAATTTGTAGCAAATTGAATGTAGTTTCTAAACTACTAGGTTTATTTTAAAAAAAAATCTATTTGGTGAAAATTTGAAATTTTAATGTAGTAGTACTTAAATTTCAGGGAAAAAATAAGAAGTAGGTGTCTGTCTGACCACCATAACCACAATAAAATGATAATATTTTTTTATAAGATTTTAGATATAAGTAGAGGACTTATGTCCCGATGTGATGCATATTTTTTTGTAATTTTTTCCAACTAAATAATTAATTATGATTTTTTATTACAACTTTAAAAAAATATAAAAACTCGTATGTCTGACCACCTTAACTTGGTGAAAACTTCATGAAATTAATTTTCTTTTTTAATCCTATAGTATGTGAAGCATAAAATGTGAAACCATTTGAAAGCTATGTATGTTTTTCAATCAGCCTATCAATCAGGACTTTAGTCATAATTCAAATAGAAAATCAATAATAATAATTTATTAAATTAAAAATAAAGCATAATTTATATTGGTGGAAAGCTAAGAATCTCCTTTAAAAACCCTTTTCTTTTCATCAATTTTGGGTAAAAAAAAGGTCATCAGCCACATACCCTACACATACCCATCATATCACCACTTTTTAGCCCATCATGATCCTGCACATACCCTGATGGACTAATATAATGTTGGTATGATTCTACTAATTTATCTCTTGACTACTCAATTGCTCAATTCAAAGTGCTAGGATTGCTTCTCAAAAATCTCTAGGATTAAAATGGTCAAAAAAGACTTGTACTTATATGAAATTCCTTAATTTTAGGTATTCAATTACCAATAGCAATCAAATGACTTTGGATTTCTAAATGTTAAAATTTTGGCACTAAAATATTTGAACTACAACCAAAATAGGCTAGAGAAGGGCACTTAACATGCTATCTTAAACCTATTTTGGGGCCTTAAGCATCGGTAAAAGAAAATTAAATCTTTATTCCAAATTCAATTTCTAATTTCAAAGATTATTATAAAATGAGAAAATTAAACACACGAATGGGTCTAGGCACATGAGGGGGAACAAAACCTAGTTTGAAATTGTCAAAGGTGACAATTTATGACAATACACTTTCAATTCAATTTAATTAAACTTCACTATTCTAAGGTCCTCCTTTTCATTATATTTTAAGTATTCCTATATTTTTGAAGCCAATTTATTAACTCATCTATTTCTAAACTCTCTAAGAAGCTTTTGAAATCTATACTTATTTGTTTCCCAATATTGAAGATATCTCTTATTATCCTTCTTTCTCCTACATCCATATTTGTATCTATATTTTAATCTTTTTTCTTACATATTTATTCCTCCTTTATTTTCATTATCAATATGTTAATTTTCATTACCCTTTTTATACAACCTTTTGTTGCATCCATCCCTAATTGTTGTCCCCTTAGGGCCTCTACTATCTCATCTATCCTTCTTGCAACTATAATTACTATAAATTATTTCATCCTTCTTCTTCATGACATTTTTTCACCCTAAATATATTTTCTTTCTTCTTTCTTCTTACTAGGGTCCAACTAGCTACAATATCTCTTGATACATGGACACACCCACAATCATTTCTTATAAGGTTTCTCTTAATCCCTATCTAAATTTGTTATCTCCCATACAAAAGTTGTAGCCTACACTCTGATACCATAGTGATGCAAATCACCCTTGTTTCAAGTGCTAAATCAAAAATAAATAAGAGTGAACATATGAAGAAGGGAGGTTGTGTTGTTGAAAGCAACCCACACAACCTTTGTATAGGGCTGAAAAGTAATGCTACAAGGAAATATTTTTCTGGAGGAAAAAGGAACTATGTTAGAGGTGTAACAGATGAATACTACAATAACATAAATCTATATTGTAGGAACCTAAGTCATATGCTACAAGAGTTTGACAACACTACACCAATTTACAAAATACCCAAATACTCACACATAGCAAGACTCATAAATATTTACCATTCACTAGAGGACCACATATTCCAAAAAAATAAAATAGTTCTAATAATTAATTTATTATATTTATCTAAAAATATAAATCAATTACTTGAGAATTTAATTCTCATCAAAAATTTGGGCCAAAATTAAGGATCCCTTTTTTTTCCTTTATTATTGTTTATCTATCATGTGCACCTCTATTCATCTTTGTCTTTCCTCTTCCATAGTTTTTATTTTCCTTCTTATTTGTTGACCTCTTATTCTTCCCTCTCCATCTCCCATTTATTCGTCTCTATTTTCTATATCCAAAATCCCTTATAATTTTTTGAAGGTTTTAAAAAATCTCACCTAAAATGAGTGTAGTGCAAAAATTCTATCATAAATGTTTAAAAACTCATCTTTGGGTTCAAATACTCACATAGATTTATTATTCTTCATTTTTATAATTGTTTTTTAATTATTGTGCTAGAAATTTATATTTTCCTTAAAACTATTGAGAAAATGAGTGTCAACCTTGCAATTACATAAGGTACTATTGATACATAAATTACTTTTCATCTGACGATGATGGGGGGGGGAGGGTGTGGGAAGGATCTCCCCATGAGGGGTCCAAGGGGTAGTGTGCCCTGATAGGGGCTCAGGGGTAGTGCCCTCAGAAGCAAAATTTTATATACACTTTATTATTGTAAATCTAGACCGTTCATAATTTTGTCTCATATCTTATAGTTGATATTTTATTAGATTGAATTTCCCTAGAAGGAAACCTTATTTTATGAGGGCATTGTATTATAGCTATGTATTGTGATGTATTCTAAAATTCTTATACCAACTGCATTGCCTTTGGATTTTGATTGGTGATACTCCTATGAGAAGCTTGCTCTACAAGTATATTGTAATCTTTGTGATTTATGATTAATATATTGGGTGGATTTTTGAGTGTGGGGTTTTTCTCACAAAAGGGTTTTTGCCACATAAATCATTGTGTTGTGCTATGCATGATATTTATGTCTACTTCTATTTAAGTTTTTGTAACTATTAAAGATCTATAAAAAATTTACATTATTCTCCTCTCAAGATTAGTGTAGGAAGTTTTTTGGCTACCTTAGCTTCCTTAGAAAAATGATGAAAGAAACAAAATTTCAATCATAAAAAATGTACACATTGGTGGGTAGGAAAAAAATAGCACCAAAAATATGATATGCCTTTGCATGAAACTTCTTAATGTCAGTTGCATAGTGGGGTAGTCATTATTCAGACCCTCTATTGGTGGCTACATCAATATTGAAAGTGTAGACACGTGAAATTCACATCATGTATTTAATTAGTTCATATTCGCCCATAAATTAAATAAACCAAGTTTAATTGATTTAATCTCTAAGGATCACCCATCTAAAATTAAATAAATTAACTTTATTTAATTTGATCCTATCATTATCCCCCTTAGCTAAATAAATCAAATATTTATTTAACTAAATCTTTATCACCTTTCATCTCCCTTTGATTTGATTTAAATCCCTAAATCTAAGTCAAATGGGTCAAAAACATCTAAAATCATCTTAATTTATCTAATCCATGATTAAATGCTAATCCTAATCACTTGTATTCTCTAGATTTTGCCACTTGCACATGAAATTGCATTTAATTGATTTATCAAAATCTTTATTTACTTTCAACTTAGCATAAAGGGAGAATATTCTCCAAGTTTGAATCTCCCGCCAATTTGACATGTACATCCATCAAAGCATTTCTGAGGCCTTACATATCTCTTACATTTCTCTTGCACAAGGTCAAACTCAACATTTAATTCATAATTTCAAATTTGAATCTCCCCCTCTTTGGCACATTGTCCAAAACTTGCACATTCCTCAACCTATCATAATGTGACAAGTGGCTTCATCTCATTGGTCAAATCATTATCCCACATTGCTCTATTTTGAGCTCTCTTACAATTTGAAAATCTATAAATGAAAGCTTCATTCTTCAACAAATCCTCCACAATCTTGGCATTTCATCTACACTATCATGCAAAGTTACTCTCTTAAACTGAGAACTAATTTTTCCCATCACCATTGCATTGCATCATTTGAGTTTTAGCAAGGATTGGGAAAGGGTCATTTTCACATTTGACACCAATCCAATATGGAATAGGTATATGTCATATTTTTGAATGTCTTTTAATCCTTGTTATTTATTGCATTTCTTGAGTATTGACATGTTATTCCATAGAGGTATTCATAGATTTGCATGTTTGTAAACTAACCCCACTAATGAGTGTTGGAGATGGTTCATTTGCATATTTATAGTTCATTTGAAGCATTATCCAAATGAGCATTCTTTATCTGGACACCTTATGTCATCACAAGATAATCCTTGGCATCCTTTGTGTGCTTATCATATCCATCCATCCAATGGCATTACATACATTGCTAGACACTGGGGGAAATTATTTAGATCTCAATTCATGAATAAATCTTGATCTATATCTCCAACTTATGTGGTGATTTGAACATTGGAAAACGTGAACTAAAATTGGTCCACCACTTGTGAGAAAAACTCCAAATCATTAGCCCTTGGCATATTTTGATGAGAAGGAATTCCTTATTAGTCTTCATCTTTCATCGAACATCAATTCAAAATAATCACTATCAGTTGCATCTAAGTTGCACATCAAATGTCACATCAAATCATCCAAAACATATTTTGTTCCAAACCAAGCTTCATCAAACTTTATAAAATCAAATCCAATCAATCCATCATCATCTCGGTATATCCATCCTAATCCTTGTGTTGCTTAACACTATCCTTGCATTGTCGTGTATCCTCAATAATGTTATCATTATCAATCCTAATCAATCAATCCTTGCATTGTTGTCCATCCTCAACAATGTTATTGTCATCAATCCTGATCAATTAAATCCTTGCATTGTTGTGTATCCTCAACAATTTTATCATCATCATCAATCCATCAATTCAATCAATCAACCTTAACTTGGTTTTCAACAAAATCCCAAACAGAGCACTGATATCATCAAACATATCCATATCCAAAATTTTAAAATCATGCAAAAAATCCAAAAACATCCAAAACATCCAAAACATCCAAAACATCCAAAACATCCAAAAAGTTAGAAAAATATCAAAAACATGGAATCCGAACTATGTCATCTTTGAGCTTAAACATAGGCAAGGCTAATCTTTGATCACCCCTGAGACATCAAAATCCAAAAAAACATTCGAAAAACAAAAAAATCAAAAATCCAAAAAAAAATAAATCCAAAAACATTAATAAAATCTCACAAAATCCAAAAACATTTGAAAATTTGGAAAATCAAAACATTTGAAAAATCCAAAAATCCCAAAAACAGCCTCAAAACATTCCAAAAACATAAAAAAATCCAAATATTTGAAAAAATCCATCCGTCCCATTTCGCTTTCACCCGTAATAATCAATCATCCATAATAAACTAATCATCACCTTCATCCTTTGGCAACACAAACAAAAACAATCACAACAATCAGCAAAAGCAAGCTTCAATCATAAAATCAAAAGAAAACAACAAACCTTTGAACACAAAATCAAACTCTTGATCATTTTCAAACATGTTAGTTAACCTTATATCAACAGCCTATCAATGAACTAATCAACCCATCATCATCCTATACAATGCATGTCCTCGGATATATCATTTTGACAATGGGCATCATTTTGGATATCAGTTTGGATTCTTATCCTATCAAAACAAATCCCTTTGGCTAGAGGTATGAAGAACATTGGCTTGTTTGCGTACTTGATCTCTTCTTTTGATTTATCTTATTGCGCTCATTCCAAGGACCTCTTGATGATATCTGAATGAAGGATTTAAAGAGATAGAAATGGGGCAACGATCATTACCTTTTTTCTGTTGTGCTTGTTGGACGTTCTTGTAAAATAACTTGGCGAATACTTGCTTTGTTAGGTACGTCCTAGTAAGGTTTCCATATGTCAAGTGTGAACAAGAATACTCCTATCTGTTTGTCAAGTCAAAGTCCATCTCACTAGGTGCAATGCCATCCTGGTTCTTTATACCTTGATGCATCACACCTATGTTTGTTATGAAACATAAGGTAAGTAGCCCTTTTAAAATCCCAATCCTTGATAAGAAAAACATCATCTATCATCATCAACATCTCTAATAAAGTCTTGTCAGATCATGGACTTGTTGGATCCTCTTGTCATCATCTCATTTCTTCTTTCTTCTCTTCGTGCTAACATAACATCACCAATGCATCCATCATGCATCCATCCTGCATCCACAAACCATCAACATTCGACATATCATCTCACATACATACTCATCATCATAATATAGATCTATTAGTCTAAGCATCTCATAAATTATACATTTGCATAAAACATCTATTACATAATCATATAGGCATTATCACATCATCATCTCATTTGCATCATAATCACAATCATCCATAACCATCATTTTGAACCTCTTTATCACGAGATCGACCCTCAAATTGAATCTTTTCGCTCTATCTCTCGAGGGGTCAATGTACCAGTGTACTTTCCGTTGGGGCATCTGAAAAAATCATAATTTTTTTGAATTTTGATCATGGCAAGTTTATTCTTTGAACCAACATAGCAATTACATTGCTTCAAAGAGGGGAAAAATGTAGACACGTGAAATTGACATCATTCATTTAATTAGTTCATATTCTCCCATCAATTAAATAAACCAAGTTTAATTGATTTAATCTCTAAGGATCGTTCATCTAAAATTAAATAAATTAACTTTATTTAATTTGATCCTTTCATTATCCCCCTTAGCTAAATAAATCAAATATTTATTTAACTAAATCTTTATCACCTTTCATCTCCCTTTTATTTGATTTAAATCCCTAAATCTAAGTCAAATGGGACAAAAAAATATAACATCATCTTAATTAATCTAATCCACGATTAAATGCTAATTCTAATAACTTGTATTCTCTAAATTTTGCCACTTGCACATGAAATTGCATTTAATTGATTTATCAAAATCTTTATTTACTTTCAACTTGGCATTAAGGGAGCATATTCTCCAAGTTTTAATCTCCCCCCAATTTGACATGTACATCCAATAAAGCATTTATGAGGCCTTACATTTCTCTTGTACAAGGTCAAACTCAGCATTTAATTCACAATTTCAAATTTGAATCTCCCCCTCTTTGGCACATTGTCCAAAACTTGCACATTCCTCAACCTATCATAATGTGACAAGTGGATTCATCTCATTGGTCAAATCATTATCCCACATTGCTCTATTTTGAGCTCTCTTCCAATTTGAAAATCTATAAATGAAAGCTTCATTCTTCAAAAAATCCTCCACAATCTTAGCATTTCATCTACACTCTCATGCAAAGTTACTCTCTTAAACTGAGAACTAATTTTCCCCATCACCATTGCATTGCATCATTTGAGTTTTAGCAAGGATTGGGGAAGGGTCATTTGCACATTTGACACCAATCCAATATGGAATAGGTATATGTCATGTTTTTGAATGTCTTTTAATCCTTGTTATTTGTTGCATTTCTTGAGCATTGACATGTTATTCTATAGAGGTATTCATACATTTGCATGTGTGTAAACTAACCCCACTAATGAGTTTTGGAGATGGTTCATTTGTAGATTTATAGTACTTCAAAAAGTATAAGGAATTATATGTTGGAAAATGGTAAGCGCTCCCCTCAAGATTCCGGACAAGGAACTAACCACCTCTGATGTGATCCATGTATCTATTACTTGTATCTAACATTAATAGATTAATATTTTGATGCAACAAAAAAACTACGGCCAACAATTGGTATCAGAGCATTGGGTCATGGGTTTGAATACCCTTCGGTAACACCGACAGGGAGATTGTTTGAAAATTTTCAACACTCCCCTCAGTATTTGTGACAAGGGACTAACCGCCTCCTATGTGATCCATGTCTCTACCAATTGTATCAGGCATTGATAGATCAATCTTTTGATGCAACATAAAACTAGGACCTACAATATAAACAATCAAATTTAAAGAATATTAACTTTAAATAATCCTAGGTGATATGATTATCTACATTGAAAATTTGACAACAATATATTAAAGGTGGTGAGTTGTTTTCTTATTCATTTAGAAGCATCTAGGTCCACAGGAAATCAACATCGACAAAAAAAAAATCAATTTGGTTTTGTTGTTTTTTTTTTTCTTTCTTTTCTCTATAGGTAGTTCAATTGTTATTTTTTTAGGTTGGTCGACATTATTGACATTGATTATCAAAATGTTGTGTATCCATTTTTAAATTTGAATAGGAATTTCTTATGTACTAGTGGATAGATTTGAAAAGGTGAAAAAATAGGAGTTTGGTATCAAAATGGGGTTTAATGGACCTTTTTTCTCACTATTTCATTAGGAAATACGATCCACACAAAGAATTAACCTAAAACCATTAGGTGAATCAACTCAATGAGGGAATGTTTTGATTTCCTTATGATTAAAGGATGGGGGTCAAGTTCAATAGGTAATTTTTGGAGAAAGATTAAAATAGAAAATCAACCCAATTATGCCAAATTAAACTTGAAACAATAATATTAAACTCAAAATAAGAAAAAATAGAAATCAAATTACAAATATAAGAAGGGAAGAACTCTGTTTACCAATCACTAAAAGTGAGTTTTCAAAGTTGACTGGAACTCATTCACCCAAGGGAGAATGGTTCCACTATCAGAGTTTTTTTGCAACTTTCAGGAGCCTTTGGCATAGATCTGAATCTTCCAATTTTTCAAGGTGGTAGTGCTAAAATGTTGGAAATAACCTTTTTAGGCAGTTTTCGTCATATGACAACAATTATGACAACTTTTGCAACATTTTCAACTTCTAATTCTCTCTTCAAGAGGTCTTCAAGCTTTCTTTCTGAAATGAAGATTTTTGTCAGCTCTTGCACCCCTAGGGTTTTGCACCTAAAAGGAGAGAGACAAAGATCAATAATTCATTCAATAAAAAAACCTTGAGATTTCAATGCAAAAGAGGTTGAAATATGACAAAGGGAAGGTTCAAGGGAAGCAATAACAGTAAATGATGGTTCACTACTAACACAAAAGTTGTAAAATGCAAAATGTTTGAAAACACAACATAGTATGCAAAAAGACCAAAAAGGATAAATAGAAATGAAAGTAAAAAGAACATGGAAGAAAAATAGAAAGTGCGCACTTGGAAATGTGTTGAAGAATGGAAATGATACTAATTCTAAAATTTTGAACTATTAGGACTCATACGCCATTCTTGGCGACTGAGTCCCAGATCTAGAAAACTATATTGGAGCTTGTTTCAGCCAAATGGGTATTCGAATCTATAGAAATCTCTGAAAAACATGTATAGTTGGACTCATACACCACTAATGGCATATATGTCCACTTTGGCTTTTCTAAAAACTTGAAAGTGGAGACAGAAGCTCTCGGTCTGCACTTTCTGTCCCTCTAGGTGGTCAGCTCTAAAACCCTGATTTTCATCATTGTAAGTGATTTTTATGGTTATTTTGACTTAGCTAATAAGGAGATGAATTCAAAAAATTTCCAACGTATTCTTCAATCATCTCCAATCCTTCAAAGTACTCAAATATGTAATCACACGAGGAAAGAAAGAGAAATGTTGAATGTTAGAGAATGGGGGCTTGTCTTGGTCAAACTCCTTTTAGGTAATTAAACCAAATGAAGAAATATGAGGAAGCATGAACATGAAATGAAGGAATTAAAAATTTTCCATGATGATATATCTTGAATTTCTACAACAATGGATGAAGAATCTTCCCTTGAATTCCTTAGAAGACTATCTTGATGAATTAGAATGCTAAAACCCTAGCTTGCTTGACATGAGATGAATAATGAATGATGAATGAATTATGAATTATGGCTTAAAATCCTTTTTATATAGGAAATCCTACTCAAATTCCCATTAATTTGATCCCCAAGGCTGACATGGAGGAAAATTAAACTTAAAACTGAATCTTTCCCACTCAAACCTTGAAAATGGCCGAAATATGACTCATTCACCAAGCTGGGTGGCTTAGTCCAACTTGGATGGGACTCATTCACCCAAAGTGATGAATGGGTCCCATAGGGGCTCTTTTGCCAGCTAGGATGTTGAGGAATGAATAATTTTAGTTTCTATGTTGATTTTATCTAGTCTTTGATCAAAATAAGCCTTGGGATGCACAATGTGGGGTCAAAGGGGCCTATTAATCATGATGTAAAGGGTAATTAGGGCTAGGGACACAAATTTCAATGTGAAGTTGTGATTAAATACACTTTATAGCTTTGGAATGAGGTCCACATAGCCTAGAAAAGCACAACATCCAATGTGAATGTGCAAAACATATTACAACACTAGAGGGTATGTGTAGGAGCATGATGGGCCAAAAAGTGGTGCTATGATGGGTATGTGGCTGATGACTTTTTTTTACTCAAAATTAATGAAACGAAAAGGGTTTTTAAAGGAGATTCTCAAGTTTCCACCAATATAAATTATTCTTTACTTTGAATTTAATAATTATTATTCATTTTCTATTTGAATTATGACTAAAGTCCTGATTGATAGGTTGATTGAAAAACATATATCTTTCAAATAGTATCACATATTTTGAATCTCAAACATGCACCACATTCTATGCTTTGCATACTATAGGATTAAAAAAAATGAATTACATGAAGTTTTGACCAAGTTAAGGTGGTCAGACATACATGCTTTTATATTTTTTAAAAGTTGTAGTAAAAAATTCATAATTAATTATTTACTTGGAAAAAATTACAAAAAAATATGCATCACATCCGGACATGAGTCATTTACTTATATCTAAAATATTATAAAAAATATTATCATTTTATTGTGGTTAGGTTGGTTAGACAGACACCTACTTCTTATTTTTTCCCTGAAATCTAAGTACTACTGCATTGAAATTTCAAATTTTCACCAAATAGTATTTAAAAAAAAAAAAACCTAGTAGTTTAGAAACTACATTCAATTTGCTACAGATTCTATTCTTAACATATTTTTTAAATAATATAGATAACTTATTCAAATTTTTACGTCAAGTTGCCTAACTTTGATTTTTCTGAATTTTTCGCCACTTAAGGGCCTACGTTTTCCATGATGATCCTGCACATACCCTAGATTAAAATCAAGTTTAATGTGAGAATGCAACTAAATGCATTTTATAACATTGAATTAGGGGGAAAATAGGTCCATTAGACTTAGATGCTTAAGAAAAGTCTAAAAAAATGTGTAAGTCATTTACAACACTTTACAACACCTTCACAAGACATCAATAAATGCATTTTATTCAATTTGCAAGGGCCTTAACCTAATTTGGATGTGTAAAACACCTCACAATAGTAGATCAAATGACATAAGGTCCAATTTATCATTAATTATTCCTATATCAACCAATGAGATACTTTTTTCTATGCTACATTTAGCCCTCACTTTAGTGAGAGGATGAACTTGCTTCAAACTCACACTCAAGTAGACATTCAAGAGGGGTCCAATCGTACCAATACAAATGGTCCAGGATAATAAAGATGAAGGAGATAGTCAAGCCCCTAGGATCTAGGATCCTAAGTCAAACTAGTTCATAAGCGTGAAAGAACACACATAGGGTGAATGGTTTGCAACAAAACAAGATACACAATCATGCAATGACAATAATTAGGAGGAGAAGTACAAATGAGTAAAAATAAAAAGGTGAATCAAGCTTTGACTATTTTTCTAGCACATTGGTGATCAAATCTAGGATGTTTGTCCAAAAAATTCACACTCACTCTGAGGCAATGGAATTCTTGGCTATCCACTAGGTGAGAAGTCATAAAAGGTGAGAAACATACACTCATGGCTAGTATGCACTCACACACACACAAGTGGATATGGGGAAATTCATGCCTCAGAATGGGCTTCCCACTCAACCATACCAAATTTATAGTTCTCTTGATAACTTTAATAAAGTGCCACACAAAAATGATCTTCAAGCTCTATGAGGCAATCAAAACTTTGTATGCTTGAAACCCATAGACATTGTAAATTCAAAATATTGCAAGGAATGTTCAAAGGGATTTTTCTTAGTTTGTGCGAGTTCTCATCTTAGGGAAAATTTTGTGCTTAACATCTCCAAGAGAGGAAAAATACAAGATCTCATCTTAGGGAACATTGTACTTAATTTTTCCAATAGAGAAAAAGTCAAAGAAATATCACACTTTTGAAGGAAATCAAGCTCAATGTCACCACCAAGAAAAGGATGCATCACAAGAAGAAAGAAATTGTGCAATGAAATATGAGTGTCGATGTATGCCCCCACATTAAAGTGGTTGCTAACACCATTACTGTGAGCAATTGCTTTAAAGTAGAAGAGATGAGAGCATATTTGGAAATCCCTATGCCAAGTCATATGTTTCTGATGAGCTACATCATGAGAAAGGTAGTATGTCACATGTGAGCCAACTTAAGGAATGTCATCCACATCCCAAGCTTTCTCTTATATGTTCATTAAAGGTGGTCAACTAGCTCAAACAAACAACAAGTGACATATGGGGACAAGGCTTCTAAACCCTTGCCCCCACTTAGTTCAGAACAAGGATGAGCCAAAATGATTGATGAGAAATGCGGTAGAGTGAAAATCAGTATTGATTAGAGGAATGAGGTGGCCCCACATAAGGGAGAGCACCAAACTCCTTAATATGTTGGATTTTACTTCTCAAATCCTTACATTCATTAGTAGAATCACTATGAACTCTGTGATATGTGCAAAATGAATTCTCATAATAAAATTTCTTTCGAGTTCTTGGGGGAAGGGATATCAAGTGATCATGGAGGAATCTCAACAAGATACCCTCTTGATCAATGGTAGAAGGTGTGTTTGTGGTTTGCGGCAAAGATACCTCTTGCTTAGTACAAGATGTCATACCTATGCAAGACTACTTAGATTGCAAGATTTTGTCCTCCTTTATAGGAGGGTGTAAAATCTAACAAATTCAAATCATTAGTGTTTTTCAAGATGAAATTTACATTAAGCAAAGATGTCTTTGTATACAAAGGATAACAACTAAGATCACTAGTGTTGATTAGTTTAGGGTGTGCTACTGTTAAGGTTGGTTTAGAGGAATCTTTTGTAAGAGTGTTGATATTGAGTGAAGGTTTGTTTATTTCGATCAAAGGAAAATAACCAAGACCATGAGTCATTTCTTGCATGTTAGGATCTGTAGGATTGTAGATACCTTGTTCTCTTGCACCACGTCCTTTTCCATTATAACCAAGTTTTTTCATAAGTTCATAACCTTTTCTATAAAGCTTTTTCATTGTTTTTGGATTTGGTGGTTTTTCATGATTAAGTTCGTTGAAGTTTGTGGTATAATATGTTGTCTCTTGTTCTAGACTGGTTGAAGTGGATGCTTTTAAAGAATCTTCTAAGTTTTGTGTTGAAATTATTGCTTTCTCATTTTCCTTGTCAGAGTCATTGTTTATGATCTTGTATTTTCCCATGAATGTATGTTTGAAATCTAAGGAACCCAAATCATCTTCTAATAGCTTTTTGACTCTGTCAATGTGTTTTTCTTTTTCTTTTTGTTGCATGGGTTCCACTTGTGTGGTTGGTGTTAATGTAAATTCAAGGGATTTTCTTTGTTTTTCTCATATTGTAAGACACTATAAGGCTCATGATCAATGTCAAGTGTGTACACTTTGTTGTTGTTAATGTATTTCATTTTATGATGAAGATTAGAAGGCACCCCATTCATTGCATGAATACATGGTCTACGTAAGAGAATATTATATGAAATTTCATGAGGAATAATATGAATTTGCTTTTCCAATGTGGCCTTCCCAACTATAATAGGTAAAGTAATCACACCGAATGGTTTTTTTCAACATTTTCAAATCCGTTTAGAGATAAAGAGTCAAGTTGAATTTTTTATTTATCCACATGAAGCCTATCCAAGAGGTTTACACTACAGGCATTAAGGTTGATCCATTGGCAACAAGGGTTCACTTTAACCCTATTCATTTGTACTGAGATATAATCGTGAAAGCTTCATTTTGTTTTTGCACTTCCAAACGGGGGAGTTAACTTTGCTAGAAAACAATGTCAATGTTTATGCCTTGAATCATGGCTGCTATGTCATTTGGTTGTGCATTGGAAGGGATAGTAACTTGTTGAAAGGATGTTTGATAAATGCTATGGTAGTGAGGGGGGGCTTGAATAAGGTCCCACAATGATATCTTAGCGAGAGAATTCTTAAGTTGCTCGACAAGATTGTACTCCTTTCCACTTTGTGAAGGTAAATGAGAGGGACCTAGTAAGATAGGGATAGGAAAAGGTAGGGGTATTGGTATTGGTTGTTGAAGTTATAGATTATTTCTAGTGTTATATGTATGAGCAACAATATTATGACTCGACTGTTGTGATACATTACTATTAGGTGGGTAGAGGATGAATTCGGGTTTTTTTTGAGTGTGAGGTTTGTGTGATGTTGGATAGAGGATTAGTTGAGGTTGAATAATATTAACATCCCGTAGTGAAGGAGAGTCTAAAGTTTCCTCATCATGTTCTTCTAGGGGCATAATATCATTATTTTCAATGCTTTCCATTTGTTGCACCATGATATCCTCCCTAGAAGGAGAGTTTTTAGGAGAACTACAAACTAGATGTTCTAGGCATTCAAGGGTTTCTTCTTCTAAAATGACTTCATCACAAGGAGGGGGATGATCAATGGTTGGATTTTTTTGATTATTAGGAGAAGGCTCTATTTGGTTGTCTGTTTACTTTAAGGTCTCATTCTCTTGTTCTATATTATCTACCCTAGTAGGAGAACTAGTAATATGTTGATACATAGTTAGATTTTGTAAGGAATCTTCATCACAAGTAAAGGGTGCATCAAGAGAAGTACAACTAGGATTCTTTATTTCAAATAGGCCTTTCCAAATGTCAGGGACATTAGGAAGGAAAGAGATAAGGTTATCACTTTCAATCCACATATCCTCTTGAAAAAAGTCATTTTCATGATCATTCACGATTGCATCCTATTTTAAAGGATTCTTACAAGTAGGGGTAGTATTGAGAGATGGATTTGGGATAAGTAAAGGGGTGGCTATGATCTCATTTCCTTGTTCTTTAATGTCTTCCAAAGGGGGATGAGGAGAGGGATAATCAAGACCCTCAATGCATGTATCTTCTTTCACCAAGATGCCTTCATCACTAATAGGAGAGGTATTTGGAGAGAACAAGTATGATTGTTATGATTGTCAACACTACCATCCTCATCAATGGGAAATGTAATATTAAGGATTGTGTCAATTGTTTGATCATAACTATGACTAACATATTTTTTTATGACCTCATTATTGTAATCAAAATTGAACTCATAAGAGGGAATTTTGTATTTATGCAATCCATTTTTAACCAAATCAAAGCCACATCTCTAAATGAAAACATGTTATTGTAAGAAAAGGTAAAGAAAGTGCAATGCAATGACCTAAAGTAAGATATGTAAATGCAATTTTTAGATGTGAACAAGGTAATTTACTGATTACATTATGAAACAACCTGAAAGATGAAATGTTGTAAATGCAAATTTTGAAATTGAATAATACATAAAATGAGATAATTTAAGCTAGATCCAATGAAATTGATGTACCAGAAACTTAGCCAACTGATGTAGATAGTTAATGGAAGCAACCAAAAGTGCATAAATAAGGTTTTTAGTGTCCATAAAAGGAAGTTTCAGCGGTGCAAAGGGACTAATTCACCCAAGGTGGCGAATGAGTCCTAGTGGGGATTTTTTTTCAAAATTTTCAGATTTGTTTGATTGATTTTTATGTTTTCTTTGTTGTATGATGCAAACCTAAGATGCAAATGCAGAATTTTAGAATTTTTTTATGATCGGAGATGCAAAAATGCAACCTATATGCACTTTCACTAATGAAATTTTTGAAACCTTACAATGAAAATTAATCAATGCAAACACTAATGAAAAGTAATGCAAGATAATTCTAGGATGATGATGTACTCCAAAATTAGAAAATGTGATTTTCTAAGGTTAGGTTCACCAAAATGAAATGGAATTTTTTGTCACCTCTTGTACCACTAGGGTTTTGCACCTAAAGAGAGAGAGACAAAGAGCAATAGTTCATTCAAGAACAAACCCTTGAGATTTCAATGAAAAAGATGTTGAAATATGCCAAAGGGAAGGTTCAAGAGAAATGATAACAACAAATGAGGGTTCACTACTAAGGCAAAACTTGTCAAATGCAAAATGTATGAAAACACAATGTAGTATGCAAAAAGACCTAAAAAGATAAATAGAAATGCAAGTAAAATAGAACAAGGAAGCAAAAAAGAAAGTTTGCACCCAGAAATATTTTGAAGACTTGAATGAAGACTATAAATGTTGTTGATTCTAAAATTTTGACCTACTAGGACACATACACCATTCTGGGCGACTTAGTCCCAAATGTAGAAAACTGTATTGGAGCCTGTTTCAGACAAATGGGTATTAAAATCTATAGAAATCTATGAAAAACATGTATAGTGTGACTCATATGCCACTAATGGTGTACGAGTCCACTTTGGATTTTCTAAAAACCCGAAAGTGGAAACAGAAACTCTCAGTTTGCACTTTCTATCCCTCCAAGTGTCTAGCTCTGAAACCTTGATTTCTGACATTGTGAGTGACTTTTTATGGATATTTTGAATTAGCCAATAAGGAGATGACTTCAAAAAGTTTTCAACCTATTCTTCAATCATCTCCAATCCTTCAAAGTGCTCAGATCTACAACCAAACGAGGAAAGAAAGAGAAGTGTTAAATGTCATAGAATGGGGGTTTGCCTTGGTCAAACCCCTTTTAGGTAATTAAACCAAATGAATAAATAAGAGGAAGCATGGACATGAAATGAAGGAATTAAAAAATTTCCATGATGATAGATCTTGAATTTCTACAACAATAGATGATGAATCTTACCTTGAATGACTTAAATGACTATCTTGATGACTTAGAATGCTAAAACCCTAGCTTGCTTGACTTGAGATGAATAATGAATGCTGAATGATTGATGAATGAATTATGAATTAGGGTTATAAATATTTTTAAATAGGAAATCCTACTCAAATTCCCATTAATTTTATCCCCAAGGCCGACATGGAGGAAAATTAAACTTAAAACCGAATCTTTCCCACTCAAACCTCAAAAATGTCCCAAATGGGACTCATTTGCCAAGCTAGGTGACTTATTCCCACCTGGATGGGACTCATTTACCCAAAGTAGAAAAAGGGTCCCACAAGGGCTCTTTTCCCAGCTGGGATGTTGGGGAATGAAGAAGTTTTATTTTTATGTTGATTTTATTGGGTCTTTGATCAAAATAAGCCTCAAGATGCTCAATATGGGGTCATAGGGGCCTATTAATGATGATGTAAAGGTAAATTAGGGATAGTAACACAAATTTCAATGTTAATTTATGATTAAATACACTTTGCAACATTAGAATGAGGTCCACATAGCCTATAAAATCACAACATCCAATGTGAATGTGCAAAACATCTTAGAACACTAGATTAAAATCAAGTTTAATTTACAAGCCTTCTAGATTAATGTGAGAATGCAATTAAATGCATTTTATAACATTGAATTAGGGGAAAAATAGGTCCATTAGACTTAGATGCTTAATAAATGTCTATAAAAGTGTGAAAGTCATTTACAACACCTTCACAAGACATCAATAAATGCATTTTATTCAGTTTGCAAGGGCCTAAGACCTAATGTGGATGTGTAAAACACCTCACAACACTAGATCAAGATGACATAAGGTCCAATTTATCATTAATTATTCCCATATGAAGCAAGGAGATATTTTTTCTAGGATACACTTCCACCTAGATCTACAAACATAAGATAAGAGGGAGAAATTGTTTGTTTTTTGTGAATGGAGGTTTGCCTTGGTCAAACCCCATTTTGGTAATAAAACCCGAAAATGAAATGAAACATGAAAGAGGGAATAAATAATGAACAATGCTATGTTACCACTCAACAAACCCTTGGATAAGTCCTTGAATGAAGGTCTGCAACTTGCATGAAATGGCTTCAATAGATGTGGATCTTGAACTTTGAATCTTGCTTGAAATAGTGCTTTGAATGCTTGATTTGATCATGAAACCTACATCACAATCTTATCCCCAAAAACATGCATGATGCAAGAAGAATTTGATAACACAATTGGAAATTGATTGATGGAAGAAAAACCTGATAAATCTACACTTGAGTGCCTTTGAAGTTCTCTAAAATTTTCTAGAATTGCTAGCTTTGAAAACTCTAGATTTCTTAGATGAAACTTTGTGAAATAACCTTGTATTTATATATGTGTATCCTTAAATACCCTAAATTTAAATATCACAAAATGACTTTGAATTTTGAATTTGAATATGTTAAAATACCACAAAAAACATAATTTAAATTTAGGTCCTAAGGACTGAGGACCCATTCGCCCATGGGTGAATGGATCCTAGGTCCATAAGCCTAGGACACACATTGAATTTTGTGAAGTGTTATGTTTAGGTATTAATTTTTATTGGGTTTCCCCTTCGAAAAGTATAATTAAATAAACTTGGAAAATGAATCAAAGGGCCAATTAAGGCATAATTAAGCTCAATTAGTTAAGGGAGACCTAAATAAGTGTAAATGTGTAAAGGGATACACTTTAGAACACTAAATTAAGGCATAATTAAGTCAAATTTAACTAGGAGGGCCAAAACAAGTGATAAAATACAAAGGGATACATTTTCCATCACTACAATACTTAATTTAATTTGTTCAAATTTGATCTCAACACAACTCAATGAATCAAAAAGATGTCATGACAAGGAAATGGAAGGTCACTAAAGTGAAAATTAAAATTAAAGATTTAAATTATTAAAGTGGGTCAATTCATCAGAAAAGTTTGAATTTATTTGTAGTGTAGAAAAATGTCATCCCTTACATTTTTACACTTAATTTGGGAAAGATTAACATTAAAATGAACCTAATGTTTCCTTGATCTATTGTTGTAATGTATTTTACACATTCAGATTAGGTTTATGGCCATTTTAAGCTAAATTGGCCTAATTTTTCTCTAATTTAGTGTTGTAAACTATATTTATTTACTCCTTCACATTATATTTTGGGCCCTCTTGCATTTATGGCCTTCATATAATAATTAATAGGCCTTTAAGACCCTTTATTATGCATCTGAAGGCATATTTCAACTGAGATCCTGACATGATCATAAATACACCTAATATCTTGACTCCCTGACATTTCCTCAGCTTAAAAGGCCTAGTGGGACCCATATGCCACCTTGGGTGTATGAGTCCCACCCAGATGATACCTATACACAACCTTGGGTGTATGAATCCCATTTGGACCCTTTTTAGGGTTTTGAGCAGGAAATCAAGGTTTTCAATTCAAATTTCATGAATGTTAGCATTTAGGATCCAATAAATGGTAAGTTAGATGGAATGCCTACATAAAAAAGGTTTCAAATGATTATTTCACCTAAGCATTCATAATATCAACCTATAAATCAAAATTCAAGCATTATAAGACTTCATAAGAGCATCATGGACTATTCAAGAGCATTTCTAAGGCATTCAAGGATAGATTTCTTCATCTTTTGTTGCAACAATTCAAGATCCATCATCATGTTAAGATCATAAAGCATCAAGCATGTTGTTGAGATAGTGTTGTGATGTAGTATAGGCATTGTTTCATATCCAACTCAAGATCAAGATGTAAATTCTACATGGTCACTTCATGTTATATTGCTAACTTACATTTCAAGACATCATTCAAGGTGTCATTGTTCATGTATCATGTTTTATATTTCATGTTTCACGTTCATATTTCATTTTTCATCACAAGGTTTAATTACATAAATGGGTTTTGACTAAGGAAAACCCCTATTTCCTAATGAACCAAATATTTTAAGGGGTGTGAAATTCTCTTTCTCTTTTGCTCAATTAGGGTCTTTCACTTAATGGAAAGAGATAGATTCCACACCAAAAATCTAGGTGGTTCACTTAAATAAAGGAATGTATGATGTAAATATGACTAAATGAAATGATCTAGATGCATAAAACTAAAAAAATCTATTGATTATTGAATGAAAACTATAGAAATACCACTTGTTTGAAAACATATTGTGTAATGCAAAAACACCTAGAAATCTAAACAAAATTAAACAAAAATGGATGAAACTGAAAGTGTGCACCTGAGATACTGAAGGAGGATGGAAGTGAAATTTGAAATGTTGCTAATACTAGAAATTTATCCTACTGGAACTCATTTTCCATTTTGGATGAATTAGTCTTAGTTCTGTGAAATTGACTCGAAACCCATTTTGGAGAAAAGAGTATCTAGAAATGCAGAAAACCCTATTCAAACCTAGAAATGGGAGTCATTCGCCACTGATGGAGAATGAGTGCAATTTTGAACTTTTGAAAATCCAAAAGAGGAAACATGAGCTCTCAGTCTACACTTTGGCTTCCTACAAGTGTTTGCTTCTGAAACTCTGATTTCTAAACTTGAAAGTGAGTTTTTGTTGATATTTTCAATTGTTCAATGAAGAGAAGACTTAAAAAAATTTGAAATTAAATCTTCAATGATTTATAAGCCTCCAAGATGTCTAAATCTGTAACACATAGGACAAGAAAGATAAATGTTAGATGTTAGGGCATGGGGGTTTGCCTTGGTTAAACCCCTTTTAGGTAATTAAACCAAAATAGAGAAAGAATGTAATGAAGCATGCAATAATGAAGTCAATACCTTTCCATTATGTTTTATCTTTAATTTTTGTAGCAATGGAGGAAGATTCTACCCTTGGACGTCTTAAAATTACTATCTTAGTGACTTGAAATGATGAAACCCTAACTTGCTTGATGTGAGATGGAAGAATGGCAGATGAATAGTGAAGAATGGTTATGATTTAGGGTTTAGAGACTTGATTTTATAGGAAATTAACCTTATTTCCCTATAAATTGGATCCCCAAGGCTGAAATGAAGAAAAATAAAACTTAAATTCCAAAATTTCTCGCTCAAATGTAAAAAATGGGCCAATGGGACTCATTCACCACCCATGGAAAATGGGTCCCACCGAGATGGGATTGATTCACCATGGATGGTGAATGGGTCCCATAGGGGCCATTTTTCTAGCTAAGATGTCAAGAATTAAGGAAATAAGGTTCTTATGATGACTTTGTCAATTATTTGATCAATTTAAGCATCAAGATGCACAATATGGGGTAATAGGGTCCTATTAGTGATGATGTAAAGGTCAATTAGGGCTTGGGACACAAAATTCAATGTGAAAGTGTGATTAAATGTAGTTTACAACACTAAAATGAGGTGCACGTAGCCTAGGAAGGCATAAGAAACAATGTGAATGTGCAAGACACATTACAAGACTAGTTTAACATTAATTTTATTTTACAATCCTTATAGATTGATGTGAGGATGTAATTAAATACATTTTATAATGTTGAATTATGGGAAAATGGGCTCATTAAGTCTAGAAAAGCATGAAAGTCCTTTACAATACTTTACAACACCTTTAGAAGACATTGTTAAATGCATTTGAAAGGGTCCAAGACCTAGTGTGGATGTGAAAAACACCTCACAACACCAAATGAAGGCCTCATTAAGTCTAGTCTATCATCAATTATTCCCATGTCAAGCAAGTTTCATTTTTTCTATGGTACACCTAACAATCAACAAGTTTTTCTCTCTCTACATGTGTGATTACAGATCTATTTGTTTTGCATCTTGAAAGATATTTGAAGACTAAGTTGCAAGATTGATGAAAATTTTTGGAGTTGTCTCCTTACTTGCAAGATCACAAAAATTAACCTATAGGTGGCAAATCATGGTTTCTAACTCAGAGATTTGACAAGAAGGAAGCTATAGGAGATCATCAGAGAATACCACAATTTTAGCCAAACCTTAATAATGGGACTAAATCACCACTTTTGGCATATGATTCCCAGTACTATCTTTTCTCAAGATTTAGGAGATTTAGATTAGTCCCTAAGAGATTCCAGTTTCTTCGTAAAAACTCTAGTTTGGGACTAAATCGACCAAACCAGCGTATGAGTCCTAGTGATCATCAAACAGTAGGATTTTAGGGTTTCAAAGATTTTTTTGATCACATATTTCTTCAAGGTACCCCTTTTCTTATTCTTAGTTTGTTATTTTATGTTTTAGTTTCATACTCTATTTCATATAGTTAGGTTTTCACATTCCATTCATTTATTGTATTTCCAAGCCCTTGCTTGGTGGTGAACCCCTTTATTGTCTTTAATCACACCCTACAACACCTTATTATAGATATATTTCCCTCATTCTATCCCTTGAATGAGATTTCTAATGTTTCCTTGAATGAAACTTGTAGGAAAATGGTCGTCCAATGTCCTAAAACATAGGATGAAAATTGTCTTCATTTCATTTTGGTGAACTCAACCTATGAACCCACCATTTTTTATTTGGATTGCATTGATTTCCTAGATCTAGCTTTCATTAACTTTTCATTAGGTATTACATTACTTAATTTTCATCTACGGTTTCAAAAATATTGCATTAGTGAAAGTGCATATAGGTTGCATTTTTTCCTGTTAGATCATTCAATTTTATTGAAATTTCGTAATTGTAAAAAAGAAGTCAACATAGAAGTTAGAAACCTTAAAATCAACTCAGAATTTGTTGAATTAAGTGTAAAAACCCTAACTTGGACTCATTCACCCCTCTGGGCAATTTACTCCTAGTACAAGAAGTTTTACTTGATTTTTGGGTATTCTCTATGATGTGTTTGGCAACATTTGAATCTCTAAAAAACCCTGAATGGTACTGATGTGCCCCTCTTGGTGAATTAGTCCCAAATCAGACATAAAACTACCTTTTATAGCTCATTAAAAACATCATTTCTAGGATTTTGTTTGCTACTCTTATTTATCTTTTTCAGTTTATTGAGTTTCTATTTCATTCATTTCATTAGATCTAGCTTAATTTACTTCATTGATTCCATTGCTTAAATTCAAAATAGCATTTACAACATTTCATTTTCATACTATTACATATTATAATCAGTCAATTGTCATGTTCTAAAAATTGCATTATCCTTTTGCATGTTTGATCTATTGCATTTTAAAATTATAACACAATCATTACATCATGCTTTCATTGCAAAAATCTATGGTTATCATACTTCATGTTCTATTTTCAAAGCTTATTGAGTAATATAAGAAATTTTTGTTAGGTGCATATGAATATGAAGTCCTCTCCACTCTCTTTTTGTTCGTCAGTGATCCTTCTCCTAGTATCCCTCCTATGAGTGATATTAGTGTAGTAAAAGATAATATAACCTTAGGTAATCATAAAAATCATAGGCATTCTTCTCCTAATATCTGAGCTCCTAGTTATGAAGAATATATTTTGGTGTTAGAAGAACCAAACAATGAGAGTTTTGAGAACACTAGTTGTTTCACTCCTCCTACCTCTCTTATTAGGCAAGACATTACTAAACAATAGGACATAACAATAGGCAATCATGATAATCACATAACACAACAAGATACCATTGAAACCTACCTATAAATCACTTCAACTAGTCTATATTCATTTCTCAACATCTTCCGTTCTTGTGATAATGTTGTAAATGAGGAGGATATGTTGGTGTTAGATGACCAAATATTTAAGATCTATGACAACCATTTTTATGTTTCTTTCCCTACCTATCCTATTTTAGAAGACATTATGGGACAAAGGAATGAAATTATCAACAATCATGACAATCACATTTGTTCACCTAGTATCTCTCCTAGTTGTGAAAAAGATAATTTGATGTTAAAAAATGCAATTCATGAAAGCAATGAGAATCTCAATTTCTTCTCTTCCCCTAGGGAAAACCTTATTGAACAAGAAAATCCAACCATTAATAACTCCCTTACTTGCAATGACGTCATTTTGGAAGAACCAACCTTTGGATGTCATGAAAATGTAGTTTGTAGTTCTCCTAAAAACTCTCCTCCTAGGTAGGATGTCATGGTGCAAGAAAATGACAACACTAACACATTTCTTTCAAACAATAGTGATGTGACTTATTTGGATGATGGTGAAAACATTACACTAGACTCTCCTTCACTAGAAAGACATCAAACCTAAACCATTGATGTTATGAATGAACAAGTATCCCCCCTAATTATTGGACCTCCTAACTACCCTGTGGGACATCCTAAGAATCCTCTAATTCTTTACCCACACTCATAATGACCACAAACTAAAAAAAAAATTAAAATTATTCTTTACCCACCTAAGAATAATATGTTGCAGCTCAGCAGAGCGATAACACCATTGCTCATACATATAACACTAGAAATAATCTGCAACCAAGACCAACATCTTCAACATCCCTCTCATTACCTTAACCTATCTTACTTGGTCCTCCTTGTTTTCCTTCTCAAAGTGGAAAAGAGTATGATCTTGTTGAACAAATTGAGAACACTCCTACTAAGATATCATTATGGGACCTTATTCAATCCTCCCCTAATTATGATAAAATGATTCAAAGTTCCTTGCAACAAGTTGTCGTTCCCTCTAGTGCAAACCTGAATGACATAGTAGCCATGATTCAAGGAATAAATACTAACATTATTTTCCACCAAAGTGAGCTCCCTCCTTTGGAAGTGCAAAAAAAAATGTTTCTTTCATGGTAATTGTTAAATACAATAGCACACACATAAATAGAACCCTTTTTGATAATGGCTCCGCCCCTAATGTATATACTATAACCCTTTTGGATAGACTTGTTGTGGATAAATCAAAATTCAACCTACCTCTTTATTTATTATTGGGTTTGATAACGTAGGAAAATGACCACTTGGTGTGATCACTTTGACTACTATATCTGGAAAGGACACCTTAGAAACACCAATCCATGTTATGCTTCATGATATTTCATACAATCTTCTTTTATGCAAACTGTGGATTCATGCAATGAATGGGGTGACTTCTAATCTTCATCATATAATGAAGTATTTCTACCAAAAAAAAAATGTACATACTCGAAGCTGACCCTAAACCAAACAATTGATTGAACATTGAGAAAGACAAGGAGAATCCTTTGAAAACACTAACACCAGCTACACAAGTGGAAATCATGCAAGAAGAGAAAAAAGATAGGTATCCTTAACCCTTTCCAATTTTATCGCTAGATGATTTGGGATCATTAGATTTCTCACCTAGATTTGATGGGAAACCAAATATCATAACAAAAAATGATGAAAAAGGAAAAGCGATAATGTCAACAAAAAATTTAGAAGACCCTTCAAAAGCATCCACCTCAACCAATTTAGAAGAAAAAGAAAAGCATACAACAAACTTTGATGAAGCTAATTATGAACAACCACCAACTCCAAAATAAATGAAAAAGATTTATGGAAAAGGTTATGAACTCATGAAAAAACTTATATATAGTGGGAAAGGATATGGTTCTAGAGAACAAGGTATTTGTGTCCCTATAGACCTTAAGACACAAGCAAAGACTAGTGGTCTTGGTTATTGTACCTCAAAAGAAACAAACAAGCCTTCACTCAATGTCAACACTATTAAAAAAGATTCTTCTAAGCCAACTTTAACATAATTAGTGCACCCTAAATTGATAGACACTAGTGGTCTTGATTATTATCCTTTAAAAGAAATGAAATAAACAAAGAAGTCCTTGCTTAACATCAATGTCATCATGCCAAACACTAACGATTTGAATTTGATAGATCTTACACCCTCCTATAAAGGATAGTACAAATTCTTACAATCTAAAGAGTCTTGTGTAGGTATGACACCTTGTACTAAGCAAGGGACATCTTTGTTGCAAAATAAATGTACATCTTCTACTATTGATCAAGAAAGTATCTTGTTGAGACTCTTCCAAGATCGTTTGATATCTATCCCTCCAAGAACACAAAATAAATTCTATTACAAGGCTTTATTTTGTGCATATAATAGAGTTCATGGTTATTCTACTAATGAATGTAAGGCTTTAAGTGAAAAAATCCAACATGTTAAGGAGTGTGGTGCTCTTCCTTATGTTGAGGCACCTAATTCCTCTAATTGATATTGATTTTTATCTAGAATGTTTCTCATCAATCACCTTGGCTCATCTTTGTCCTACACTAAGTGTGGGCAAGGGGTTAGGTAGCCTTGTCCTCATATGGCACTTTTCATTGTCTCTTTTGGCTAGTTGACTGCCTTTCATGTATATATAAGAGCAAGCTTTGGATGTGGACGACATGCCTTAAGTTGGCTCGCATGTGACGTACTGAGTTTTGGGGGCAACCCCTTATCCACGATGTAGTTTCATTTGAGAACATATGACTTGGCATAGCACTTTTTTAATAACCTCTCATGTATTCTTCTTATTTAAATAAATTTCTCATAGCAATGGTCTTAGCAACCACGTTAAAGTGGGGGCATACATCGATACTCATGTTTCACTATGCAATTTTCTTTATTCTTGTGATGTGTCCTTTTCTTGGTGGTGTCATTAGGTTTGATTTCCTTTGAGAGCATGATATTTCTTTGACTTTTCCTCTCTATGAGACATTAGGGATTATGATCCCTAAGAAGAGACCTCACATGAACTAAGAAGAGATCTTTACAATAACTATTATATGGCCACCTTGCATAACACACTTTGCTTGCCTATGGAGAAAAAAAAAATTTCATGGGTTTCAAGCATACGAAGCTTTACTTGCCTCATGAAGCTCGAAGTTCATTGTTGTGTGGAACCTTGTAAAATTTATCAAGAGGCATAGCTTTGGTATCATTGTATGTATGGAAGCCACACATAGGCGTTAATTTTCCATAGCCACTTGCTTGTGTGTGTAAGTGTATACCGGTCGTGTGTATGTGTAAAACCTCTCTAGGGGCTTACCCAATGGATGGCCTGAGATTCCATTAGCCCTTGTGAGCATGCATTTGGTTTGAAAACTGGACAACATGTTCCACTTGTAATCCACCCTTTTTGGATACTCACCCAACAGACAGCCTGGCGTTCCTACCTCAAAGTGAGCATGCATTTTTGGAAAAACAACTTAGATATGATCTACAACGTGCAAGATAAATGGTCAAAGATTGATCTACCTTTTCTTCCTTTTTCTTTTTGATTCAAAGACTTGACATGAAGGAAGCTATAGGAGATCACCAAAGAATACCAAAATTTTTACCAAACCATAATATTGGGACTAAATCACTACTTGTGGTGTATGAGCCCTAGTACTACATTTCTCCACATTTCAAGAGATTATGGGACTAAATCGCCCAGACTGGTGTATGAGTCCTAGTAAGCATCAAAGAATAGGATTTCAGGCTTTTAAAGCTTTTTTTTATGACATCTTTCTTACAGGTACCCCTTTACTCATTCTGAGTTTGTTATTTTGTGTTTTAGTTTCATACTCTATGTCATATAGTTAGGTTTTCACATTGCACTCATTTATTGTCTTTCCAAGCCCTTGCTTGGTGGTGAACTCCTTTATTGTCTTTAATCACACCCTAAGACACCTCATTGCAGATATATTTCCATAATTTTATCCCTTCATTGAGATCTCCAAGGTTTACTTGAATGAAACTTGTAGGAAAATGGCCATCCTATGTCTTAAAAAATAGGACAACAATTTTCTTTGTTTCAATATTATATTTGAGGCATTGATTCAATTTAGGAAGACTGTTTGAATTTTATTGAAGGAAATCAAAATGGAAAAGAGGGAGCACTAGCATTGATAAGAGAGGAAGAGTCAGCCAGTTTGGAGATGGTGAACTTATTCAGGTAGGAATGATAAGACTATGAGGTACACAAGAAAGTTCATCTAGAACCAATTAAAAAGGTAGAAGCTACAAAAAGTAAGAAAATTTAGAGAGGTGCTATTTGTTTATGTGATAGCACGCGACCTAAGGAAGATAGAAGCATCAAACATGATAGGGTAAGGGAACTCACACTTTTTTTATGAAAGCTTAATGTAGTTTGGAAATCATGGAGGGTGTGTAGACATTAAGGAAGGGGATGTGTAGTTATATAAAGGAAGATAAGTAATAGCCAATGCAACATGAGAGGAGGTACAAAAAAACTAGTCAATGTGGGCAAAGAAGAGAAGTTTGTAGTGAGAATGCAGGCCGAGCTTATTGAAAGGGTGTCACCCTCTAAGACCAAGGGAACAAGTTGTAGGAGGATGAAGGCTTATTAAATATAACCAAAATGAATAAAGATGCATTGAAAAGGGAATTCAGAGAAAGAAAATGGGAGCATTATTGCAGTTTGAGAAATAAAAATAGATGCACCATGTAAAAGAAGATATGCAACGGGGATGAAAGGTCAAGCTCTTGCCATTTAAGAGAATATTTAAAAACAAAATCAAAGAAGTAGGGGTGTAGCAAAGAAGAAGAAATTGTGGATAAAGAGAGAAGTCATGGAATTGAGATGGTTTAAGGAGATGTACCAAGTTTAATGAAATAGGAGTTTACATATTGTGTGGACTGCGAAGGAAGGGAAAGGAAAATTGGACATGCAATTGTAACATTTAGTCATCCATAGATTATGGAATTATAAATCATTAAATTATCATGGGATTTTCTTTTGTGTGCATTCAATTTTATTTGGAAAAATAAATGTCAAAGTTAAAAGTTAATATCTGATTATGAAATTAGGAAGGTGTAATCTAAAAGCAATAGAAATCGACAAATGAAATTATTGATTTGAGAGTGAACTATCTATGGAGTCTTTTGTAATCTTGGTTTTTGAAATTTGAGTGAGAAATCATAAGGGTTTTGTTCTTCTCTTCATCAAATGGTATCAAAGCTAGTGATCTTGACCATGTGAATAGATCATCGATTGTGAGGAAATTCACACTAGGACCTGTAGGTGGAAAGGGAAGCGAGAAGAGCTTTTGGGTGCATTGGAAAACTATCAACCATGAGGGAGCTTGTGACAAAACCTTTGGATTGAGGAAGCATGACTAAGGAGCTCAAAAATATTATTATAGGTCTGTGAATTCTTGAACTTTGAGGGCTAGAAGTGCAAAGAAAGTTGTTATGGAAGTGGAAAATTACAATAAACAAAGTGAGATCTTTGTGAGGATCAAGGTATGATTGCAAGCAATGCAGTATGAAGAGGTTGCAAGGGTTGAGTTGTAGTGAAGGAATTCCATGAGGAGGGCATGGAGAAAAGAAGAGGATGTATTTTGGTGGAGGAGGTCGAGCTATTTATCAAAGAAGGTCAAGCTATCAACAATGGGGTTTGTTGTAGATTGTTCACAATCTTAAAGGATGATTTTATCTCCCAACTTCACCTTTATGAGTTAATGCTCACAAATTTCTTCCCATATGTGTCTAATGTGGGAGCATCTAGGTCCAAAGTAAATCAACATCAACCAAAAAAATTTCATTTTTATTTTGTCAATTTGGTTTTTCTTTCTTTTCTTTGAAACCAATACAATGGATTTTGTTAGAGGTCGGTCAACATTGTTGACATCGATTGTCAAAATTTCATGCATCAAGTTTTAACTTTGAATAGGTGTTTCTTATGTACTAGTAGATAGATTTGATTTCATTTGTTCAAATTTTCTCCCGACACAACTCAATGAATTGAAAAGATGACAATATGAGGAATTGAAAGGTCAGCAAAGTGAAAATTGAATTTGAAAATTTAAATTATTAAAGTGGATCAATTCATTTAAAATGTTTTAATATATTCTATGTGAGGCATCGATTCAGTTTAAGAAGACTATTTGAGTTGTATTAAAGAAAATTGAAATGGAAAAGAGGAGGTCCTAGGAGTGATAAGAGAGGGAGAGTTGACTATTTTGGATATGGTGAACCTATATAGGTAGGAAAGAGAAGACTATAATATACATTGGAAAGTTCACCTCCAAATAATTATAGAGGTAGAGGCTGCAGAAGGAAAGAAAAGAAAGAGTGATGCCATTTTTTTATGTGATAGCATGTGGCCTAAAGAAGACAAAGGCATTGAACATGATAGGCCAAGGGAACTGGCACCTCTTTTTATACAAACTTAATGCAATTTGGAAATCAAGGATGGTGTGCAGACATGAAGGAAGGGCATGGGTAGATATATAAAGGAAGAGAAGTAATAGCCAATGCAACAAGAGAGGAGGTACAAAGAACTAGTCACAGTGGAAAAAGAAGAGAAGTGTGTAGTGAGAAGCCAGGTCGAGCCGATTGAATGTTGGGAAAAAAAACCCAACTACAGTGGGAAAAGAATGAACAACATGCATAGTTCAAAGGAGACAAAAACAACGAGACATAAATATATATATTCGATTTTCTATTTCATTCCTAAAGAGATTACATTCAAAAATTTTACTGACAAAAAGATCAGAGCAAAAGCTCTGTACATGCTTCATACAAAAATTGTGCTAGTTCTATAGCATCTTCCTTTTTGTGTTGCTGCTACGTGCTAGAGACATTCTGGAGCACTGGACCACTATCTATGTTCTCTGCTACTACAGGTTCTCCTGAACTTTCACTTCTGTAGTTCTGCTGAACATTGTTTCTTTCTGCTACTGCTGCAAAAACTTTATGTCTTCGTCTCCTTCTCATTCTCTATCTATAGAATAAAACATTCTATTGTACTTTTTTCTTTCCAAAACCTAGCTTCCAATTCAAATTCAACCACCACAATTAATTTGTTGTTGTCCAATAAGGTGGTCAGACATGGCAAGAGGGGATCGTCCAAATTTGATTTCATCTGATGGGGAATTTAATGCACTTTCCCATTGCTGCTCAGGATTAATTATGCCAACACTCCCCATTAATCCTGAGCCATTCTACCCTTCATTATCATTTGAAACTTCTGGCAGAAAATTTTTGGAGCAAAGTTTCTAGTGCAAGAGTTTCTATTTTTCCTGCTTGCCAGTGTGTGTCCTTAGGTTGCTCCATGAACCTAGAAATCAGGCTTATTGCATACATCAAATTAGGTCTTGTTGTTGTCAAATAAATAAGGCTTCCAACCATGATCTTGTAGAGGGTTGGGTTAACATCATTTTTGTTGTCCTCTTTGCTTAATTTCAGACCTGTAGCTATTGGGGTTGGGGCTGGTTTGTTGTCCAACATTCTAAATCTCTTCAAGATTTGTTTATCATAATTTGTTTATGAAATAAAGATTCCATGATCTATTTGTTGGACCTCTATGCCTAGGAAATATTTTAGCAAACCTAGGTTTGTCATTTCAAACTCATTTTTCATTGCCTCTTTGAAATCAACAATGAAAAGATTACTATTTCCTTTGGAAATTAAATCATCTACATACAAAACAGCAATAAGAATCTCACCATTGGTTGCCTTGATGTAGAGTGTGGGTTGACTACCACTTTTTCTAAAGCCATTGCTCATAAGGTATGAATCAATTATGTTGTACCATGCCTATGGTGCTTGTTTCAGCCCGTTGAGAGCTTTTCGAAGCCTATAGACCTTGTCTTCTTTCCCTGGAACTTCGTAGCCAGGTGGCTGCTCCACATAAACTTCTTCTTTCAACACTCCATTCAAGAAGGTTGATTTTACGTCCATTTAAAATACTTTCCATTCATGTTGGGATGCAATTGCTAGACTACCCGCACTGTTTCTAGCCTTGAAACTGGTGCATATGTCTCATCATAATCTCTTCCAGGTTGTTTTTTGTATCCCTTAACAACCAGCCTTGCTTTATGCCTTTCAACATTACCATCAACAGTGTATTTGGTCTTATAGACCCACTTAACACCAATGATTGATTTCCCTTTGGGTAAATTAGCGAGCTCCCATGTTTTGTTTCTTACTATAGCATCCATCTCTTCAACTATGGCGTTACACCATTTTTCCTCTTTCACAACTTCTTCAAAATACATTATAAGAAAACATAGCAAAATCTGAATTCTCATCAAAGTCATCATACCTTGTGTTGTCATAAATTTCCCTCACGCTTCTTATCTTTTGTGGCATCAATGATACAAGCATAGGATCAAAATTTCTGGAGCTACTTGACTGTTGGATTGATGAAGAAGACTATTGTTGTGAACTTCTGGAGCATCTGCCATGCTAGAAGTTTTCAAAGCAACTTCCCTACTGAAAGTTTCCAGAGTTGTTGTTGTTGTTTTCTTAACTATTACCTTGCTGTAAAGTTCTAGAGCATCTTCCTTCTGCAACTTCTTCATCTTCAAGAGGTATTGAAAAAACAATACTATGTTGCTATCAACTGTTCCATCCCATGACTCATTTTCAATGAATTCAACGTCCCTGTTGATCACCACTTTCTTGGTGATGGGATTGTACAATCTATAGGCTTTGGATTCTTCACCATAGCCTATGAAAATGCATTTTTCACCCTTGTCATAAAATTTCTTCCTTTTCTCTTTTGGCATGAGTGCATATGCCACACATCCAAATATTCTCAAATGTTCAACACTCCATTTGCATTTCGTCCACGATTTTTGTGGGATTCTATTACGACCGACCTTTGTGGGGCACTTATTTAGAATGTAGACTATTGTTGCTACAACATCATGCCAATACTCATTAGATAAGCCTTTTTCCTTTAACATGCTTGCTGCCATCTTCGTGATGGTAGAACTATTCTTTCTTTCAGCCACTCCATTTTGTTGTGAAGTATACCGGGTTGTGAGTTGTCTCTGAATACCATGAGACTTACAAAAGTTCATAAAATTGTGAGAGATATACTCTCCCCCTTTGTCGGTTCTGAGGACTTTGATATAATGTTCACTTTTCTTTTCAGCCAAGGCCTTAAACTCTTTGAATTTCTCAAATGCATCTGATTTTTTCTTCAAAAAATACACCCAAATTTTTCTACTATAGTCATCTATGAGTGTCATGAAATAGACATTTCCTCCTAGGGTTGGGGTCTTCATGGGACCACAAAAATCTAAATGCACCAACTCTAGTGGTGCTCTAACTCTCCTAGAATGCCCTGATTGAAAAGGCTTCCTATGTTGTTTACCTAGGATGCATGCTTCACATTTTCCATTGGGCTCTACAATTGCTGGTAGGCCCCTAACCATATCTTTTTTAGCTAAAAGATTTAAACTAGAATAACTTAGATGCCCATACCTCAAATGCCAAAGCTTGGATGGGTCTTGGATGACTGTTTTGAAGGCTGACTACTGCAAGCCTATTGACTGTGCTGAGATTTGCATTTTCAGGGGAAACATTTAGTTTTTTGTCATTTGAACCGTTGCCATAACTTTCTTGCTTCCATCTCTATCATAGATGATGCATTCCCCTTTCTCCATTAGCACTTTGTATCCATTTTGGACCATCTGTCCAATGCTCAAGAGGTTGTGTTTCATTCCTGGGGCATACAAGACATCATGAAGCTGTCTTTCTTCACCATGCTTAGTTTGTAGGAACACTATGCCCTTGCCCATGATTCAAACTTTCTCATTGTTGCCCATTTTGATTTCAGACTTAATGTTGTGGTCAATGGAGGCAAATAAATTTCTGTTACCACTCATGTGGTTGCTACAACCACTATCCAAGTACCAAACTTCAGTGCTACCTTGTTCTACAAGATTGCATGCAATGAACACTTGAGACTGTTTTTCATTTTCAGCCTTGTTCTCATTTGCCACGTTTGCATTTTGACTCCTTTGGTCACATTGTTTCTTCTTGCATTCACTTGCATAGTGACCATACTTGTGATAGTAGTAACACTACACATTGCTCTTATTGGATCCTTGATTTGAGCTGTTGTTTTTCTTTGTGTTTTGGAAGTCTGATTGGGAGGTGTTGGCATCCTCCTGACTGTTTGAGCTTCCTCTTCTGGAGTTGCTTCTACCTCTACCTCTTTGATCTCTCCCTCTACCATTTCTTCCTCTTCCCTTGCTTCTCATGTTTTCTTGTGCTTTAAAGGCTTGTTCCTGGGAAGAATTTGCAGATCTATTCAGGCGCTGCTCATGTGTTTGAAGTGAACCCATTAACTCATCAATGATAATGTTGAGAGGTCCTTTGCCTCTTCTATGGCAATAACCATCGGTTCAAATTTTGTAGGTAAACTTCTGATTTTCTTCTCCACAATCTTCTGCTCTTCCATAGTTTCTCCATTTATCCTCAATTGGTTAATCAAGGTGGAAGCACTTGTATGAAAATCTAAAATGGACTCGCTGACCTTCATTTACATGGTCTCAAATTCTCTCCCTTGCAGCTGGAGTTTCACTGACCTGACTTTCTTAGACCCTTTATAGGTGGTTTGAAGTATTTCCCATGCTTCTTTTGCATAGCTAGTTGCTGCTATTCGAGGGAAGATAGCCTCTGTCAAGGCTGCCTCAATCAGACTGAGGGATTTGGTATCATTTTTCCTTATATCCTTTAACTGGTTCTTTTGAGCATTGCTCAATGCTGCAAATGCATTTGGGTCAGCCACATTTTTGAACCCATTTGCTACTAATTCCCATAAATCATTTGCTACTAGAATGGTTTTCATTTTCTTTGCCCAGACATCATAATTTTTTCCATCAAATATAGGTGGTTGCTGCCAACTCCTAGTATCTCCTCCATCCATTTTGCTAGATGGGGAAGAACTACAAATACCCAGATAAAATCTAAGGATTTTCTTTACTTCCTAGAAAACTTAGGGCTTTCCCAAATACCCAGAAACTAAAGTTTTGTAACTGCACACCTAGGAACAAAGCTAGTGCTTTAACAAACTAAATGCCCATAAAACTTAGGGCTCTCATACCAATCTGTTGGGAAAACAAATCCAACTACAGTGGGAAAAGAATGAACAACATGCACAGTTCAAAGGAGACAAACACAAGGAGACAAATATATATGTATATATATATTCGATTTTCTATTTCATTCCTAAAGAGATTACATTCAAAAAATGTACTGACAAAAAACTCAAAGCAAAATATTTGTACATGCTTCATATGAAAATTGTGCTAGTTCTATAGCATCTTCCTTTTGTGTGCTTCTGATGTGTGCTAGAGACATTCCGGAGCACTGGACCACTGTCTATGTTCTCTGCTACTGTAGGTTCTCTTGAACTTTCACTTCTATAGTTCTGCTGAACATTCTTTCTTTCTATTGCTGCTGCAAAAACTTTGTCTCTGTCTCCTTCTCATTCTTTGTCTATAGAATAAAACATTCTATTCTACTTTTGTCTTTCCAAAAACAGGCACCCAATTCAAATTCAACCACCACAATTAATTTGCTATTGTCCAGCAAGGTGGTCAGACACGGCAAGAGGGGATCGTTCAAATTTGATTTCATCTCATGGGGCATTTAATGCACTTTCTCGTTGCTGCTTGGGATTAATTATTCCAACATTGAAAGGGTGTCACCTTCTAAGACCAAGAGAACAAGGCACAAGAGGATGGATGGTTATTGAAGATAACTAAAATGAACAAAGATGCATTGGAAAAGGAATTTGGTGAAAGAAAAGCTGAGCATTATGGCAGTTTGAGAAAGAAAAATAGATGCACCATGTACAAAAGGAGATACACGATGAGGATGAAAGGTCAAGATCTTTCCATTTAAAAGAAGATTTAAAAATAGAATTAGAGGAGTAGGGGCGTAGTAGAGAAGAAGAAATTGCAGATAGAGAGACAAGTCATGGAACTAAGATGGTTTAAGGATATGTATCGAGTTTAATGAAAGAGGAGTTTATAGATTGTGTGGACTGCGGAGGCAAGGAGGGGAAAACTGGACATGTAATTATAGCATTTAATCATTCATAGATTAAGGAATTATAAATCATTGAATTGTAATGGGATTTTCTTTTGTGTGCATTTACTTCTAATTGGAAAATAGAATCGTCAAAGTTAGAGTTATTATTTGACTATGAGTTTGAGAAGGGGTTATATGAAAGTAGTAGAAATTGACAAATGAAATTTTTGATTTGAAACTAAACTATCTATAGTCTTTTGTAGTTTGTGTTTTGCAAATTTGAGCGAGAAATGGGAAGGGAGTTGTTCCTCTCTTCATCACTTATGTATAAGAGATCCAACCATGCACATTAAATCTTATACTCACTTTATTATAGAGAAAATGTAAAATAAATCATATAATTTAATATTTATGATCATTCTATAAATAATTTTATAAAATTAATGTCTCTATAAAAAATTATATAATTTCAAACTAAATTCTTTATAACAAATAATATTCAAAATATTAAAATTCCAAAGAGCTAATTAGTTTTTTGATTACTTATCCATTGAATGTACATAATGTTAGTTGGTTCAACATTAATAATTTTGTAAGTTCCCATGTTAATTAAAATCATTACATTTTTTTTTACTTCTTTTCATTTCTCTATCAAAAGAATTTCCCATGAATTCAATATTTTAATATAATTTTAAATGATCTAGAATGTTTTTAAAATATAGTCAAATTTAGGTATTTTGATGAGAGGTTTTCTCTCATACACCTTGCTCACCATATTATTTATTTAGATATCAAATGTACATAACCATGCACACATGACCAAATTTATTAGTTAATGAATTAAAAAACATGTTTTTATTTTCAATTAATTAGCTGATAACCATACACCTTGCTCACCATATTATTTATTTAGATATCAAATGTACATAACCATGCACACATGACCAAATTTATTAGTTAATGAATTAAAAAACATGTTTTTATTTTCAATTAATTAGCTGATAACCTATTTTGTTTGAACTTTCCACCAGGATTTTCACAGAGCAGCCGAGAATTGGATTTGTCAACACCGAGGGTCTCACCATCGGCAGGGAGGTAATAAGATTTTTTTGTGGCAACGTGGACCTTGGTAATTATGTGGGTTGGTGGTGGTGGAGAATGGTGTCCTAGATACAGGGAAGGTGAATGGTAAGCATTTGTTGGCGCGATGGCCAATGTATCCTATCGTTGCACGATGGCGGTAGATGAAGTAAATGCAATATTGAATGTTGGTGTGTGGGAGAGTATAATTTGATGAAGTATTATCAGAAGAGCCATTGTGGTGTTGGTTTGATAGCAAGCTATTGTTAAATCCGTTGCATTCGGCTCGATTTTTTAGTAGGTTGGAGGGTTTGAAAAATATTGGGTTGTGGAATTAGTAAGTCATTTTGCATGGATATTTTGCATAAATGATTAATTTATTGTTTATGTCTTTCATTCTCTGCTTATTGTTCATTTTGATAGTAGGTTTCAGGGTTTGAACAATGATGTGCTAGGTAATGTGCAAGGAAGTATATTGATTAAGTTGCATTGTTGAAAGAGCCTTTGTGGTGTTGGGTTGATAGCAGACAATTGTAAAAATCATCACCTATGGTTCCCTAGTTTGTTTCATAGGAGATTTGTAAAAATCATCGACTTTCATTGCTTTTTGTGCTAGATTGGAGGGTTTTAAAATTGTTGTTCTCTGCAATCTATAAGTCATTTTACATGGGTGTTTTGTATAGATTGTTTCTTAATTGTTTATGTTAAAATTGTTGTTGTCTAAAATCTATAAGTTGTTCTACATGGATGTTTGGCATTATCATTTTGTGTGCATGAAGAAATTGCAGTTGAATATTTTTTTGTTTTGTAAAGAAATATGGTTAGGGTTTGTAATTTTTTCATTCCTGATTTATTGTTTATAGTTATCTCTGTGCATTTTTGGCCGTATACCCATTATCATAGGAGAAATAGTAGTTAAATCTAGGTTCTTCCGTCAAAATGGTTAGGGTTGGTAATTTTATTGCCCAATTCTAGATTAAGATAGGAGTGATTGCATATATATGGATATACAAAGGGTTTGTTATTTGTTTGAAGTTTCTGATAGGATTTTTCGTTAGGCGGGCCTTGAATACGATTTGTTGTGTAATAGGTGTTTTACAATTTCTTTGTTTCTCTATAATATTTAATTCTAGCCAATGTAGCTTGGATTTTCTACGTAATGTGTGAGGAAGTATATTGATTAAGTTGCATTGTCAAAAGAGCCATTATGTTGTTGGTTTCATAGTGGACTATTGTAAAAATGATACTATTGTTTTATAGTAGAGTACTATAAAAATTGTTGGCCTCCACTCCGTTTTAGGGCAGATTGGAGGGTTTTAAAACTATGGTGTTGTGCAATCTGTAGGTCATTTTACTTGGGTGTTTTGTATAAATGGTTTATTTACTATTTATGTTAAAACTATTTTTCTCTGGAATCTGTAAGTCATTTCCTATGAATGTATGTCGATATGGTTTTGTATGGATGGAAATATTGCAAATATATAGATATGAAAATATATAGATATGCAGAGTATTTGTTATTTGTTTGAAGTTTTTGACAAGATTTCCATTAGTTGAGCCATGAATAGGATTTGTCGTGTAGTAGCTCTTTTACAATTTCTAGTGGAAGAAAGAAGATTTAACTGTAATTTTTGCACCCGCAAAGAGTGATAATCTCTTTGAAGTCTCCAAATTGGGTTTAATGTTAGAGACAGAAACATATAACAAGAATACATTAACAATAAATTAATCATCTATGCAAAACACCCATGTAGAGAAGAGTATAGCCCCACAAACTTGATTGAAAATTTGAGTTACATCGCCTCACACTAAATATTATAGAGAAATAGAGAAATTATAAAAGAGGTATTAGAATAACACTAATAAAGCTTGGAGTCTTGATTAAGTCTGTATATATATATATATGTGTGTGTGTGTGTGTATGTACATATTATATATATGTGTAAATATATATATATACATGTATGTATGTATGTATATATACATGTATGTATGTATATATACATGTATGTATGTATATATACATGTATGTATGTATATATATATATATATATACATGTGTATAGATATGTATATATGCATAAATATATGTATGTATGTTTTACTAATAGCTCTGTTACAATTCCCCCATTTCTGTATAATACGAAATTCCAGATAATGCAACTCTTTTTATACAGAAACATATAACAAGAAGAAATTAACAATAAATTAATCATTTATGCAAAACACCCAAGTATAAAAGAGTATAACCCCACAAACTTCATTGAAAATGAAAACCATGGGAGCTCAATAGTTATGCAATTGTATATATACAAACACGAGAATAAATTATGTAGTCACTCACAATCTATACCATTGTCTTTGTAAGAATTTGAAGTTAGCTCAATTAGAAAGATAGCAAGGGACTAATTGTACAAAATGTGTATAGTAGCAAAGATGCACATAGTATATATATATATATATATATGTGTGTCTACATATATATATATATATGTATGTATGTATGTATATATATATGCATACATACATACATACATATATATACATATGTAGACACATATATATACTATGTGCATCTTTCATATATATATATATCACTAGAAATAATAAACAAGGGTGACAAAAATTACTGAGCCCAACCATTTTTTTTTTTATGAAAGAAAGAAGATTTAACTACAAGTTCTCCACCCATAAAGAGAAATAATCTCTTTCAAGTCTCGAAAATGGGTATAATTCCAAAGATAGAAACATATAAAAAGAAATTAACAATAAATTAATCATCTATGCAAAACACCCATGCAAATATCAGTATTTAACACAACAAGCTCCATTGAAAATTTGAGCTACATCACCTGACAGTAGATATTATATAGAAATAGAGAAATTGTAAAAGAGCTATTAGAATAGCACTAAACAACCACTAGAGTAATTTTATCTCCAATAGGTCAATGGTTTCATACAACCCTAAACCCTACACATAGATAGCTACAATTCCTCCTATGGTAATAGCTGCAATGCCAAAGATATACACAGATAATGAAAATAATAGACCAACAACGAAAGAACATTTAACTACAATTTCTCCTATGGTAACATGTATATATATATTATACATATATTTATGCATATGTTGTAAATTTGAGCTGCATTATTTGGCAATAAATATTATAGAAAAATAAGAAAATTGTAAAAAAACTATAAGGAAAACACTAGAGAATGGCATACATCTGATTCGTAAGTATCATCCTAATAGCTCTTATAGTTGTTACATAGACTGCTTGTATTGCACCAATATGTTGTGTGATATTATTTTTCCCGTTGTCCACCTTTCACATAATGTGCATATTTTTTGACAAACCCTTGCTTCGGATGTGAGTGAGTTTATCTCTATCCATCTTTGGACTTATACCCATTACCATAGGAGCAATTGTAGTTGAATCTTGTTTCTTTGCTCAATAAATATGCTTAGGGTTAGTATTTTATTTCCGTCCATTTATTGCATTTGTACTAATGGACACATTAACATATGATCATTTACAGATTATGAACATGTTGGATATAAAATTAGTTTGGTAGCTAGTAAGTGTTATTGTTTCTAATAGCTCTTTTATCTGCTCAATATATCTATTTGAACTTTTCAGTGGGTTCACTTTCAGCTTGACCAGGAAGAGGATTTTTCATGCAATAGCTCTTTTGCAAATTCTCTATTTGTTTGCAAAATTGAGTCCCAGACAGTGTAGCTCAAATTTCTGATTAAGCATGTACCCTTGTGGGTAGGTTGTGTAGATTATTGGTAATCATTGGCTTTATGAGTTCTATTTAGTATGGGTTTCATGCCAAAGAATTTAGCTTCAAATTTGAATTGTAAACCAATTCTTACACAACCTACTTTTCTTCTATGAATATTTTACTATGGGTTCTGGGTATGTGTAGGATCATCATGGAAAAAATAGGCCCTTAAGTGGCAAAAAAATTAGAAAAATCAGAGTTAGGCAACTTGACATAAAAATTTGAATATGTTATCTATATTATTCAAAAAATATGTAAGAATAGAATCTATAGAAAATTGAATCTAGTTTCTAAACTACTAGGTTTGTTTAAAAAATATATATATTTGGTGAAAATATGAAATTTCAATGCAATAGTACTTAAATTTCAAGAAAAAAATAAGAGGTGTTTGTCTGACCACCCTAACCACAATAAAATGATAATTATTTTTTATAATATTTTTTATATAATTAGAGAACTCATGTCCCAATGTGATGCATATTTTTTTGTAATTTTTTTCCAAGTAAATAATTAATTATGAATTTTTTATTACAACTTTTAAAAAATATAAAAACTTGTATGCGACCACCTTAACTTAGACAAAACTTCATGAAATTCAATTTTTATTTTTTTAATCCTATAGTATGCAAAGCATAGAATGTGACGCATGTTTTGGATTCAAAAAATGTGATACTATTTGAAAGCTATAGATGTTTTTCAATCAGCCTATGAATCAGGACTTTAGTCGTAATTTGAATAGAAAATGAATAATAACTACTTATTAAATTCAAAGTAAAGAATAATTTATATTGGTGGAAAGTTGAGAATCTCCTTTAAAACCCTTTTGTTTCATCAATTTTGGGTAAAAAAAAAGTCATCAGCCACATACCCATCATATTGCCACTTTTTGGCCCATCATGAACCTGCACATACCCTTTTGGCTCATCTGTGATTTAGCTATTATTTTTAATTGTTCTTTTAGTAGTTGTTTTATAATTTCCCTTTTTTTCTATAATATTTAGTGGAAAATAATGTAGCTTGAATTCTCAATTGAGAAACCAATTGTTACATAGAAATTGGTGTTACACCTTGTCTAGATAGTGATAGAATTACAGGTGGAGATTCCTATAGCTAATTTCCATCATAAGGTCTAATACCTCTTATACAATTCTCTATTTCTTTTCAATATTTACCAGCAAAGAATGTAGGTTGAATCTTGTATCAATATGATTCAAAATTTGTTATCTATCTATAAGTTTAAAGAAATCAACAAGGTCCTTTTTACATAAAAAAGATTTAGGGTCACCTCATATAATTATTCTCCTACCCTAATACATCACAGATGATAAAAAACCCATACTAAACATATTTTTACAAGACAAGGTTTGCAAACAAGGCCTTTGATAACATCAAGAGGATATGTTGTAGAATCAAAATTGCCATGCACCATGTATAGGTCTTTTGCTGCAATTTGCAGCAACCTAGTGGTAGCTTCACCAAAAATAAATACATCAAAGGCTAGCTAAATGGTTACATATGTACATTCATATATTATAAATTCAAGCTCCATTATTTGACACTAAATATTATAGAAAATTAGGGAAATTGTAAAAGAACTATTAGGAAAAGACTCAGGAACCATAGAAAATGAGAGAATACTAAAACTGAACATTAAATAGAGCTTTGAAATAGGAGGAAAGAATATCATAAAACATATTCACACAACACAAGCAATGTATGTAACAGTTGGTTAAATGGGCTTGCAGCTTTAACTGCAAAAAATAGTGATAGTTGCATTCCTCAATTTGCAATTAAGTATGTGGTGTTATACACATTTTGCAAAGATTATTGCACCATATAATTATTGTCATAGCCTAAAGAAAATAAGTAATGTCATAAAGAGTTGGTTTTACATATTTGATTTGGGAAGTTCAAAAGCTTTTTGTATAGGTATGGAGGAAAAATTAGTTTGGTGGCTTTTAATTGTTTTTGTAATAGTTCTCTCACCTGTTCAACTTTGTATCTTTAGTTGATATGTTATTTGTTTGAAGTTTCTATTTGTTGAGAAGCCAACATTTAATTGCACAGTATGTGTAGCATATTCATAATGCCAGAATGACTCTTTTTAGAAAGTAGCTGAATCAATATATTTTCTTGGATATTTTGTAGTAAACTTTGCCCCACTCCAACATTGAATATTGCATTTAGTTCTTGTTTTTCCATTGCATTACAATTGGTGTGTGTATATATATATATTGAATTTTCTATTAAACATTTAAAAATATACATGTATGCAGACATATATATCCATATATACAAAGCAGGCCCCCCATGGCCCATTTCAAAATGCAAGTAAGCATCCAGACTAGATTTTCCCTCAGCTAACTGGCTAAGAAGGCTTCAAATTCAACCATTTAGCTACCTATACTAATGCTAAACTTTGGAGTAGACAATATGGTATAAGCAACCAAAAAGGTTTGAATTTGTAGCCTTCCTAGTTGGTTAATTGAGGGGGAAAACATTTTGGATGTTTATTTCCTTCATAAATTCCAATAACAAGAGTTAGATGGTGAGAAATAAATATACTATACACAAGTATTTAGATATAGTACTGTGTATATAAATACATATGTACATATGGATAGATATATCTACTTATATGTGTATGTTTATAAATGTGTTGATAAAGGGGAAATTCAATGCATATATGTACTTAATTATTTCTACACATATATACATGCATATATTCTACATTTAGGCTCCATTATTTGGCATTAAATATTATATACAGATAGGAAAATCATAAAAGAACTATTAGGAAAACACTCAAGCATGACATATGTCTGATTCTTGAGTAATTGTTGTTTTTTTTGTTATTAAGGTAGGAAAATATATTTATTAAGTTGCATTGTCAAAAGAACCATAGCGATGTTGCTTTAATATTACAATATTGTAAGAATCATCCTCCTTGGGTCTCTTCTATAGCATAATTGAGGTTTCCCAAACTATTGTGTTGTGGAATCTATAAGACATTTTGCATGGGTATTTTACATAAATGTTTTGTCCATAATATTGAATACCAAGCAATGTAATCCAAATCTCCAATTAATCTTGTGATATTATATACATTTTGGATAGATTATTGCACCATATGATTCTTGCCATAAGATAGAAAAATTAAAAATTTGCATAAATACACATATATAGAAATAATAAAAGCTTGCATGCATGCACATATAAGCATCCCCAATGATAGAGAGATACATATAGGGGTATATGCATTTACATTTAGTATTTTTATTCTTGTTGATGTATCCCCTAGTGTTTGCACAACATTAAAAGTGGATTTCTATTCTTCTTGTTGTATCTCGTGTTGTTTCAACAGTATTAAAAGTGGAATGGTTATAAATTGATATTTCTAAGTTGTCTACCAATTACCATTTGGATGTTGTAGTACACTAATCTTTTTTTTTTATTATGAAATAGAGCTATCAATTAGTGAACTCAAATTGCAACATTTTGTCACTGCAAATAAGTTCCTAGAACTATGTCTATGGAACTGGGCTTTGTGGGTGGGTTCGTAGAGCCCCTCAATATTGATTTGTTGGCAGCACCCATTGGTGCCCTTGTGGAGTCCGGCTCTAAAGGAATGACCCCCCAGCCTTTAGATCCTAATTTTGTAAGTATGATTTCCCTTTATGTTATAACTATTGCAAATTTGGCATTATTGTTTCTAGTTTTCTTCACTTCAAGGTGTATATGTACATGGGTCATCTTGGAAAAGCATATAGATGTTGAACTAGATATGCATTCCTATTTTCCAACATATGAAAGGATTCCTTTCATGTATATGTATATATGTATGTATATGTATGTATATATATGTATATGTATATGTTTATGTATATGTATATGTATATGCATGTATATGTGTATATATGTCTATGTATATATACATATGTATATGTATGTATATCTGTATATGTATATGTATATGTATTTAGCTGATAGGCTATTACGTGGGGGAACCTCACCAGGATTTCTAGCAGTCTGACACTAGAAATCCCTAGTGGGGTTCCCCAAGACTTCCGTTGAAATCTTCTTTTGTTGGATCCATGACCTGCTGCCCGATGCAGCACTTAACAACACTACAGTGTGAGGAGAAATTATTAGGTATATAATTTATCATATATTCACCAACTGTCATTCTCATGTCAGTCCAGGGCAAAGCGTTTACATGGAAGAGGATAAAATACTCAGAATTTTGTACTCAATTGCCAAAGTTTTAGTAATTAATTTAGCAGAAGCTCTTACAATGGAATTCATGTACTATGAATACTTGGTGGTCGCCAAATCTATTAAAAAATTATAAATTAATAGAAACAAGGATTTCAGGTACAACTAAATGGAAAACCATTCCAAAAGAAACGTGCTCACAGATAAACCCTTCCCCAAGTAATTAGATAATCCCTTCCTACATAATCTCTCATCTTTTTTCTCGTACATTAAATATATGAATGAGTTGTCAGCACGAAGCGCTCAACTTTGGTTGAAGCATTGAAGAATTTCCTAGAGTGGCACAAACTTACTGTCACTTTATTGTATAGGATGGGACACATGGACTCCAATCTCTCTGGAATATATGCATTTATTTGGAATACATCTGCACCTTACATGTTCAGAAATAGGAACTCCTTAAAGAATGCTGACCTTTTAACCTAACTTTTTAGGTATAACCAATCCTGTAATCTTGAGAGGACAAGTATACTACCCCTCTAGTGTGATTGTCAGATTATTTTCAGACTGAAAGTCTTTCTGGGGTTGTCACTTGTCTTTGAGATGGCCACAACCAAACATGTGACCTTCTGCAAGTGGAGGGGTTTGCTCAAGAAACCATAGGATTTATATTTTTTGTGAAGTGGACATTGGCCTCATCATATTTTCTACATTTGGAAAGGTTTGCGAATACACAAAGTCTATTATTTTATTGTTTCTTAGGAAAATAAAAGAATTGATAAAATAAGACAATTTCAAGCACAAAAAATGAATGGCTCTGTATAGATTTTTTGAGAAAAAGAGTCTCACTAAAACCATGCATCTTACCCTCTTGATTAGGAGCAACATTAATTCTCTGTTGTCCCATGATGGTATCTCCATCTTTCCCTCACTCACAGATAGAAACACCAGAAACTGTAGGAAAATATCAGCTAAATTAAACCTACAATAGACCACACAAGTACCCATTTATTGTGTTGAATTATACAAAGATATTGTTGAAACAGGTGGCCTTTATATTGAAAGAAAGGAAACATCTATTTGATGATAACTAAGCTAGGAAGCCACATGGAGAGGTTGCGTGGGAGGTGAAGGAGAGAATAGGGAGAGAAAAATTAGCGTTGGAGAATGGTACAAGCTGGTGCAATAAAAAAGAGCACTAAGAAGTATGCAATCATGGAACACATGAAGAGATGTGAAGGTATAGGAATTCAACCTATAGGGAAATTGAAGATATCTAATATATTAGTAACTGAGCTCTTTGAATGATTCAGATCTCTTTAATTGTTACATACTATGTTTATCTTTTATTTTTGATGATTTTTTTTTTAGTGAAGTGAGAAGGGCTTTTGTGGGGTTGTATTTATTTGGTAAAATCTTCATTTAATAATTTTTTTTGAATAATTGATATTAATGGATTTGTTATCAAGGGTTGTGGTCCTTCTTTGCCATAAAACTAATGGTGTGTTTGGAAAATTTAAAAGTTTGTGAATCTGAGCAAGATGTTACATAGAGAGCTGCAAGTATTTAGCCCATGTTAGTAGGGATGTCCAAATTTATTGGAAAAAAATAGAAGTGTGTTTGAACAATTTGTAGAAGTGGAATAAGGATTGAATTCTTTCTTGTTAACAAAGAATCTGAATTTGGTTATGAATTGTGAATAGAGCAAGATACTCTTAGACGGTTGATTGACAACAATAGTCTTTTTATTATTATTATTGAAGAGACAACAATAGTCTTTTGTGGTGTGGCTTATCACAAACACCCCTTTCAACATTAATCAGTCTGAGCCTATCGGCTATCCCATTGCTCATTGAATATTGTGCAACTGCTAGTTATATGTATGCATGGATGCATATGTATATGTATATGTGTATGTATATGTGTATGTATATGCATGTGTATGTATATGCATGTGTATATGCATATGTGTATGTCTATGCATATGCAAAAACAAATACTACAATATGATAGATCAGATATGAGGACAATAGATTTTTCCCATTTGGTATGAAATCAATGGCACAATGACTATTTTGACAATGCAACTTAATCAAAGTATATTCTCTGACACTACAACAATCAATATTCTATATGTATATGTATATGTATGTATATGTGTATATACATGTCTATGTATATATATGTATATGTATGTATATATCTATATCTATATATGTATATGTATATGTATATGTATGTATATGCAACTATATGTGTATGTATGTATGTGTATGCATGTATGCATATGTATATGTATATGTGTATGTATATGCATATGTATATGCATATGTGTATGTGTATTTATATGCAAAAACAAATACTGCAATATGATAGATTAGATATGTAGACAATAGATTTTTCCCATTTACTATGAAATGAATGCCAGAATGACTCTTTTGACAATGCATCTTAATCAAAGTATAGTTTCTCACACTGCAACATTCAATATTGCATTTACTTCGTCCACCTGCATTTACTTTACTTTGCTTTCTCCCATTGTGCAACAATGGTAGAAAGCATTAAGCCTCACACGAGCAAACACTTACTATCCAACCCTCCCTGTACTGAGGTTGCCAAGTCCTATATGTATATGTATGTATATGTATACATTTATATATTCATGTTTTTATAGATCTATATGTATACATGTGTATATATGTCTATATGTTTACATGTATATATATATGTATGTTTTACATGGGTATTTTGCATAAATGATTAATTTATTGTTCATGCCTTTCGATATTTTCTTATTGTTCCTTTCAATAGCAGGTTGGGCAATTTTAACACTAATGTGCTACAAAAATGTGCGAGAAAGTATATTTCTTAAATTGCATTGTCGAAAGAGCCATTTCAAATAGTAAGAGATATTAGAAAATATAAGACTTACAATAACACTTATTAGCCATGAAACTAATTTTATATCCCCCATGTTCATAATCTTGAATTGGTCCTATGTTAATCCATCCAACAGAAAAAATGCATATGGATAACTAAAATAATAAATACAGGCCAATAAAACTACTAGCCCTAAACATATTTTTTAAGGAAAGGAACAAGATTCAACTACAATTTAATATATTCTAATATTCAAACTATGCTATTCCTTTTTTGATCATTCACATATATTGATTTATATACACATGGATAGACATATATATTTTGTTATGTGTTTATGTGTTAAATTTGTCACTTTAAATATATATATGGTTATACATGTATATTCATATATCCTAATGTACATGAGCTTGTATGTATACTCATAGGTTGTATGGGTACATTCAAGTTGCACAACCCAATCAATTGCTAAATTTAAAAGGGGTAAAAACCAGCAATGAAACTATTTGTACTATAGGAAGCATAAAGAGGAAATATCCATGAAGCACCAAAAAATATACTTAAAACAGAGGATAACTATAGCAATGACATCTACACACCAAAATGCTAACAATCCTCCCTTGTAGCACCCACTTCCAATGGAAAATGCCTACCCTTGTATACAATCTTAGAGGAACTCCCCTGTTGCACCAACACAAGAACAACACCTCAAAGAAATATTCAATGATAGCTACCTTATTGTGGTAAAGTGATTTTGACACCATATAGATGCACTTTCCAGCCTTTTTGTTTCCCAAATATGTAGGGGAAGCTACATAGGGATGCACACTCAAATCATAGGGTCAAAAGACACATGTGTAAGGTGTTATTCTAAAAAAGGTTCCCATCAGTTCAACGCCGCAAATGCAATGGACCAAAGCCCACAACCATTGTTACTTTAAAAGTTAACACAGGTTGAAGAGATGTTTATTGCTAGGGTGGCACTAGTTTTACAAGTTACCCACACTAGAGGAGGCCAATTTAAATATAGTGATCACATGATAAGCTTCCCTCAAGATACCTCGAGCATAGCAAAACTTTTTTCGCACCGACTACAAGACCTTGAGGTCGTGATCATTCGTAGGACCACCATTGAAGGTGGGAATTATGATTGTTATGTTAATAAACATCATGTCATGGATGCACTGAAATACAAAATTCAATATGACAAATACTACAATGATGTTGAGATTGATGTTGAGGCTCTTAATATGTTGCCTGATGTTGTTGTTGTTGTGTCTAGTTTCTTGCATACAATAGACCAAGTTTTAGATGAAGAGCTAATGCCATCAACCAACTCAACAAATGTTGGACAAGAAGAAAATAGCTCTTCAAACTTTTCATCATTTATTCCTTCCTTACCAAATGCTAGACGAGAGTTGCAAGCAATAAAAGATGTCTTACAAATTGAAAAAAGAGAGTAGAATATCTTATCTTGGCCTAAAATTAGCTATTCTCCTATTAATGAATACAACACTGAAGGTTTATTTTCAATTTCCTTTCCAAAATTGTTCCCCATTGGAGCAACACTTCCCCTTCAATCGAAAAAATGTTAAAATTCACTTGCATGAATATGCCCTCCACCTAATGAGATATTTTGACCACAGATTTGGAAAACATGTTAGGCTTAGATATTTTCTCTACAACTTGATTATGAGACATCGCAGCCAACAAAAACAAATCTAGAGGACAAAATCCCCAAGTCATTGACTATTTTGCAGCAACAACTTCAAGTTGCTCTTGACCGCCAACTAGCTAAGTAGTTGATGCAATTTGGTGCATCATTGCGTAGGACCCACTCTTTTTGGATCTCTTATTGGGCCCAACCAATCGCCATGATCAAACAACTTGGCATCCCTACCCTTTTTTCACTTTGAGCTGTGCAAACCCAAAATGGGATGACCTACAAAATGTTTTCTCTTCTGTAACTTGTTTAGTAATGGAGCCTTCAACAAAAATGCTAATAGATAGTGATATTCAGAATCCACATATAACATCTTTATATTTGCATCATGGATTCTTAATTTTTCGTGAGGAGGTGATCGAAAATATTTTGCATGCAAAAGATTATTGGTATAGATATGAATGGAAGCATCATGGCTCTGCACATGTGCATTATTTTCTATGGCTTCCAAAAGCTCCTAACATGGACACTCTTGATTGGTCCAATGACCATGATGTTACCATGGCAAGGCACTTTTTTGATAGATACGTTTCAGCTTGGAATCCATGTTTCCCTGCACAAAGATTGCTTAGAATGTATCATTGCTCTGAAGAAAACCTGTGCTTGCTTACCACGAGCCGGATCCTAACAAATGATCCAATCATAGATTATGAAGAGTTGCTAAACAAAGTTCAAAGGCACACAAAATGATCTAAATATACTTGTTTAAGAAGAAAAGGAGAGCAATTACAATGTTGGTATAAAGCACCATAGCAGCAACAACTTATCTCTACAGCGACATCTGATGTTGAGTCTAAGAAATCCTACAAAATAACAAGAAATGATAATCACCTAAATATTCATAGCCTAGCTATGCTTGCAATTTTTCTTGCCAGTGTTGACTGCCACCCAGTTGTTTCTAGGAATTTTTTTTTTAATTATATTTCTAAATATGCAACTAAATTTGAGAAAAAATTAGAAAATTATCTAGATATGTTGAAAACACTTGCAAATACAAATATAGTTGAGGATAAAGCGCTGGTTGCATATCAAAAATTTATGATGAATATTCTTGTGGAACATGACATCTCTGCACAAGAGATGTTCCCTATGTTACAAAAATTTCCTTAGATTCTTACTTCAAGTCGACGATACATTCACTTGAATGTTGGAAAAAAGACATGGTTTCATATAAACAAAGATGATAGTGATGAAGAGTTACTGAAAAACTATATTCACTGGTATATGTAGAGGCCTCTAGGGTTAGCTGCTTTATCCCTAATTGACTCGGTCCACTTATATACACATTCATAGAAGCACAAAAAGGATAAATGGAAACCAAGGCACTAGGGCCTGCAGTTGTCCTTGTTTACCTATTATTCAAGACTACCCTTGTTGAAGATACATAGATATTTGAGACATTTTGTTGGACTAAACTTATGTTATACAAACCTTTCTGCAACATACAAGTAGATATAGGTCTTCTCAAACAAGAGATAATAGAAAATTGGAAACTTTTAAAAACAGTTGGTTATCATCCATGGCATGTTAATAGACTTCTAGTTACATCCACAATTGAAGAAGAGGATGACAGTGATACTAATGGTTTGAACCATCATCCTTCTATGGATGAATATGAATGGTAAATTTTATCTCGGCTTGGTGCTACTACTAACTTTAGTATAAATTAGCTTCAACGATTGGGTATGCAGGATAATTTTTATATGAACCATCCATGGAATGCAAACCATGTTCCTAAAGAACTCCATAATATTGCTTTGTAGTTCATCTCATCAGCCAAGGCACAACGTGAGAAAGCTATGGTTCATTTTTTTCCTATAGATATGTCATCCCATCAACTTTCACCAAAACAACAATTGGCCCTTCAAATAATCCATACCCATCGCATACAACCTTCAACCAAAGCCCCTCTCTGCATGATCATTTAGGGGACAACTGGCACTGGAAAATCCTTGTTGATAAACTATATTCAACAACAAATGAACACCTCTTTTGTTGGACCCAATAGTTGCTTGCTCACATTGGCTCCTACAGGTGTTGTTATGTACAAAATATGTTCCTCTACAATCCATACAACACTTTGGATTCCCATTTAAAGGATATGAATCCTTTGCAAAGGCAGTAATTGACATTATTCCAAGAAAAAATTAAGTATATTCAATACATTTTGATCAATGAAATGAGTTTTCTAGGCCCAAATTTGGTATTGAAAATAGATAGCCGATTGTGCCAAGAATTCCCAAATAACTAGAAAGAGCCATTTGGTGGTGTTTCTATGATCCTTGTTGGTGATCTTGCCCAGTTTCCACCTATCATGTGGATGTTCCTATTTATGCTTCATGCTCATCGTTTATAGCCCTGTGGCACACTTTCACAGTCTCAATAACCCTAGACACCGTCTTTCACCAAAAATGAGATATCCCTTTGCAGTGAAAGTTTTGGGTAGTCCTTCTCCATATAAGAGATGTTGAGGCTCTCCACGGTGATTGGGAAGAGCTTATGAAACAAAAAAATAAAATTCTCTCAACCACAAAAAGAGAACAATTTGATGTTGCTACACATTTGTTTGCCACAAATGACTTGGTCACATTCCACAAAAAAAAAATGATCAAACAGTTAAATCTACCCATAGCCATTAGCATTGCTCGAGTGGCACAACAACATGCATATGATCATGGATATGATGAATAAATTCTCCCATAATTGCTACTTTGTGTTGGTGAATAGGTGACGCTAACAACAAATTTGTGAATTCAAGATGGCCTATTCAATGGATCCCTTGGTGTTGTTACAACTATTGTGTACAATCCACATTCTAAACCACCAAACCCACCTGACTATGTTGTTGTCTGGTTTCAAAATTACATTGGTCCACCATGGGACCTAGAACATCCGAGATACATCCCCATCCCAGCTATAAGTTGAGGGATTCGAACATAAATTCCACTCACTATGGCATGTGGAATCACAATACATAAAGTACAAGGCTTAACATTGGATAGAGCAACAATAAACATAGGCAGCAAAGAGAGGCAAGGGTTGAATTTTACAGCTATTTCACGTGTAAAATCAATTGAAAGACTCCATATTGATCCACCTTTCTCATTTGAGATATACTCTAGGCTTGGCACCAACAAATACATTGCTCGTTGTCACAGCAAAGAGACACATCTAGAACAACTACAGCCCTCGCCAAGTGCTTCTAGTTCCACCCTGTAGGCTGACTTACAAAAAAGGCTCCAAGATAATTATTCTTGCATCTGCCTTAGCCTGTGTGCCATCACCTTCTCAAGCACTTTCTAAGTTGAATCTTTAAAAAACATACCAAGTAATAATTTGTGCAAAATGGGTATAATGCCAAAGATGTGCAAAGATACTACGCACAAATAACAAGAAGGTGCAACTTGTACAAGCTAGTTTCATGTTTTGATGATTCTATTTTATTAATCTATCAACTTCTTGTTCTAAGATTTCATTGTGTGATGCTTCTGCTATATGGCATTCAAAACAATACACTCTTTTGTATATTCCATTTTCCCATCTTTGTTTAAGTGTTTTAAAATTCCATGATGTCAACTATTTATTGGCATACATAGAATTCTCTTCCAACTAATTTTAACATACAGTGGTGTAAACATACAGTTACAATTCTTACACATTAATACATATGCAAATACAAACAACTTCAGTTGTCAAAGATGCACGGAGATTGGAACCAACAATAACTAGAAGTCACAAGTTCTATAAGTTAATAATGTCTTTAGAACATTCCAATATATTAAACTATATATGCACATGTTGTAGATGCATTCTCAAAACAAATTGTCTTCCATTTGACTAATAAGTTTAAAATCCTGCAACCATGTTGCGTTTTCTATTCTCATAGCCTATATACGTTGACTTCTCATATTTCTCCTCTATGCTTTCATTCCACAAATTCTAATGTCTTTCTATTAGTTTTATTTCATTCAAATTGCTACAAATGTTTGTCTACAAAATTCTTTTTCTGTTGTTTCATTGTTCCTATTTATTACATTCATAAATATATAGTCTTATCTACATTAGTTTTATTTTCTCTGATACATGATAAAATTCTATGCTATTTGTCATGGCTTGCTTGTATCATGTCCACAACGATCATGGAGTTTATTGGCTTCGTGGTTTCCTGATCATGCCTCGATCCATGGACACAAAATGGTAGGTGCTTGCTCATGTGATAGTTGATACATCCTTGCATTGTTGTAGAATTCCATGCAAATCAATACATCTAATATTCATTGTTCTAATATAAGGATGTTAATTGTTTTGGTTCCCTTGTGAAATGATAGACTATGGTGTTTGTTTCATAGCAAACTAGTCAAATAAATTGTTATGCACCTCCATTATGTGCCAATTTGGAGAGCTCTGCAACTATCCTCCTCCGCAGCATACGACATCTTTGCTCCTATTCTTGTGGTAAGCCATTCCATGATGCATTTTCCCCATTCCATACTTATCTTATTTCAGACTTGTATTTTGATATAACATATGAAATGTTGGTTTGTAGTTGTATCATGTTGTGCTTAATACAAAGATAGATCAACAAGCAAAAATGTAGCCCATGTCTTCGAAAATTGGCCCCAAAAAGATGCCCAGAGATGTAAGTGTAAACAAGGTTTGTTTTACATATTTATATTTTCTTGATTTATACATTCAATTTTTCCCTCCCTCCATGGCTAGATACCCTCTATATATTTGTTGCTTTCTATAAAAAGTCATGGACGGATTGATACATGTACTTGACTACAATGACTATACTTTGTTGTTCGGATTGATACATGGTCCTATACTTGCCTTTTATGAAAACCCCAATGGAAATTTCGAACAAATAGCTAATAGGAAAATGTGAACTGTTGCATCAATTGCTTCTTTTGTATTAATATGTTTCATGATATTTTGTTTCCCTTATCTCTTTGAAGCTCCCTGTATTTTTTACTATTATGTTTCATGTTATTCTCTTTCTCTTATATCTTAAAACCCACATTAAACATATTAATACAAGATAAGTAATTTGTGTAAGAATTGAGTTGTGAATTCAAAATTCAAGTTATACTCTTTTGTAGTCAACCCAAGCAAATAGAGAAATTCTAAAAGAGCTATCAGAATAATAATTCATAGCCAGAAAACTACTCTTAATCTACAATTTCTCCTATGGTAATGGCTATAATGCCAAAAGTGCACAGAGATACTTGCAAACAATAAACGAACAATAGGAAAAAAACTATCCCTGGCCATATTTTTTGACAACAGCAAGAACATTTAACTATAATTTCTCCATCCATGTAGAGGGATAACCTCTTTCAGCTCTCCAAAATGTGTACAACGTCAAAGATACAACTATATAACAAGGAATAATAAGCACATACCAAAAGACATGAACTATAAATGAGTCACTCTAACACCTCTTATACAATTTCTCTACTTGTGTCCAATATTTGTTACCAAGGAACATATCTTCAATCTTGTATTAATATATTCCATGATATTCTTCTTTCCTTATCTTTTTGGACTAGAGAACCATCCACAAAGCTTCATTCCACTTTTGGATACATGATTAATTAATTGTTCATGTCTTTGGTTCTCTACTTATCATTGCTTTTCATAGCAGGCCACAATGTTTTAACATTGATGCACTGCGAAAATGTGCCAGAAAGTATATTGATTAAGTTGCATTGTTGAAAGATTCATTCTGCTGTTGGTTTCATAGCACACTATTTTATTGCTCATGTCTTTTGTTCTTTGGTTATTGTTCCTCATCTTCTCTAGCTGTATTTTCCAGAGAGCCAAGTCAAAAAGAACATCATGAAACATATTCATACAAGACATATAACATGTTCCGATGATGGTACAAAAACCACAACAACGATTCTAGCTTTTTAAAACTTAATAACAAACCTTGTTGCAAGAACAATATAATAATTTGTTATAGACAACTTCAAAAGATGATTGGAATGCAATATCATGACACTTATTGAAACTCAAATAGATGAGGGAAAAAGAATATCATCAACCATATTAACATAAGAGAACCAACAACAATTACTTGACTAAGTTTTTTTGTGTCAATGATGGCCTTGGTAATTACATGGGTTGGTCATGGTGGAGTTGGTGTCCTTGATACAAGGAACCTAAATGGTAAGTGTTTTCTCACACAAATTGAATGTATGAATGTATATATATATATATATATATATATATATATATATATATATATATATATATATATATATATATATATATATATATATTATAGACAAATAACGAAAGTATAAAAGTGTTATTAAAAATAAATTTACTATGCAACAACTACCAAACTAATTTCATATATATACACATTTGTATACATGTGTGTGTGTGTGTGTGTATATATGTTTGTGTGTGTGTATGTATACATGTATATCTACATATATATACGTATATATGTATATTGGCTACTGTGCACTAATGATTAATTTATTGTTTATGCCTTTTGGTCTCTCCTTATTGTTCCTTTTAATAGTAGGTTGGAGGGTTTTAGCACTCATGTGCTACAAAATGTGTGAGGAAGTATATTGATTAAATTGCATTGTCGAAAGACCCATTTCTAACAATATTTTCTTAATGCTATGGGAACAATTATATCATAGCACAATATCTACAAAATGTGTTTGGTGGCTTTTAAGTGTTATTGTAATAGTTCTTGAATTTGTTCAACTTTATATCTTTAGTTGATATAGTATTTGTTTGAAATTTCTATTTGTTAAGAATAGAGCTGTGACAATGCAACTAAATAAACCTATTTTCTTGCATATTTTGGAGCACATATTCATAATGCCAGAATGGCTATTTTGACAATACAACTGAATTAAAAATATTTTCTTGCATATGTTGGTGTATACTTTCTCGTACTACAACATTTTGTGCTATGTGCATCTTTTGAGTTATACACATTCTATACATTTAGTCCCTTTGTATCGTTCTAATTGATTTAAGTGGAAATCATTACAAATATGATGTTGTAGGTTGTCAATGGCTACATAATTTATTCTTGTGTTTACATATATCCATTTGCACATTCATTCAGTTGCTTCTTTGTACCCTATTAGAAAATAGAGTAATTGGATATGCTAAGTGTTTGATCGCCCAAGGCTTAATGCATTTTGTGGTTGTTGTAGTATGGTGGTGGATGAAGTAAATGTGGTCGGTAGAAGTAAATTTAATATTAAATGTAGCAGTGTGGGAAAGTATATTTTGATTAAGTTGCATTACATGTATATATATATATATATGTATGTATATATATATATATATATATATATATATATATATATATATATATATATATATATATATATATATATATATTGAATGTAGCAGTGTGGGAAAGTATATTTTGATTAAGTTGCATTTTCCAAAAAACCATTATATATATATATACATTAAACAACTTAAACATTTTGAAGAACAATAGTTTTCAATCTAGCAATGAAAGCATGAAATGATTTCTAAACAGTCTGCCATCAAACCAACTACCTTGCATAAACAGACCCAAGCAGTTCGTTCCACTGATCTTCAAGCAAGTTAGACAAAAAAGGATATCATCAAACATATTGATACAAGGTTGAAGGTATGTTCTTTCTTAGTAGATATTGAATATATGTAGATAAACTATATAAAAGGTGTTATGTAGAAATGCAATGTATGAACTAGTCTCTCTTTTTTCAAGTCAAGTCTATGATTCTTTTGCCATAAAGAATTTTTTTCCTATTCTGGTTCTTGGTTATTATATGTTAACATGATTCACATGCACATATTCACATATACATCATACTCATCCAATGCAAATATAAAAAAAATGCAAGATAAAATTTATACTGATATATATATTTGTTAAATCTATATGATTTCTTTTATAATGTTGCACAGATACAATAGACATCCAACAAACTTACTATACTCTAAATTTCCTATTTCAAAGTGTTTGATGCTCCAGCAACTCAATCCAATGCTCCTTACGGTTGTCAAGCCTCGCCAACAGTACATGTAAGTGCAAAACTTCTCCACTATCAATAAATAGATTCGGTGACCCACTTGTAAATATTATTCATCATTTCTACTTTCTAGTTGTGTTTATTGATTTCGGCTATCTATTTAGTAATTTTTTATGCTTCCTTCCTCATCTTGTTTCCCCGTCCATTAACATACCTCTCTCTCCTATTTGTAGGTGCTAGGCTAAAGCATACATGACAATTCCAAAAAATGGAACTCCGCAAAATTTCCAGTGGATGTTTCATATTGCTTTTGCTCGAGGGTTTGGCTAGGGTCCCCAAGGCTCCACGATGCCAATATGGTATGGTGGATAATGAGCATGGGTTTTTTGTTTTGGCTTTTCATGCCATATATCTTTTCTCACATAGATATATGTATAGAAAACATGGTTTGTAACAATATGTTTCTTATGTAGTACCAAGTGGTGGCAACGGGCTAGAGACTTTTATCATCTCGCCCTGAAACAATGCCCATGTGTTATTCATCTATTTTGACTCTCCAATTGCACTATGAAATCATTCATTAAAAAGTCAATTTTTAATTCTAAATTGTGTTGTAATTCACTACTATCTAACCTTTTAGATTTGTCTCTTCAAAAAATGCATGCATAGTAAAACTTTAATTTCCAAAACTATGGATAAATACTAATTATAAAAAATATTCAATATTGAACGTCTTTCTTTGATGGAAAAAATGTGTACGTTTTTAATCCAATTTTAAAAATTGTACACATGGGTGATGACCCTTATAAAAAACTTTCATTTACTTCAAAATTAAATAATTAATTGATTGAATAACCTACACAAAAAGCGACAATATAGATGTGCGTCTGTTGCTAATAAATATAAAACTAAAATATTCTTGCTAGAGGAAACAATTATTTTAAATTTTATATTTAATTTAATGTTTTAGTTCCCACTTTTAAACAAATTTAAAAATTGATTTCCTATATTTCTAACAGTATTGAATAAAATTAATGGAAAAAGTTATTCGTGATTACTTGATTCATATATTCTAACTGATGTGTTTCATTCACCATGACCTTTCCATGCAAAAAATAAGCTTTCGCCCTCTTCACCGCAAAGGTTGCCCATCGAGGAAGACTCTATCGGTTGATTGTTGCATGCCTATAGATGCGACTACTAGTTAATAAATTTGATCAAATGTGCATAATGATGTAGAGATCACCCCTTACTCACTTTCCACGTAATCCTAAAAAATTTCTCCACTTGCCCACTTTCCACACAATCCTAAAAATTTGTTACACCTACCTGACATCATCCTGACCGGATTTATTGATTAAATCAAAATAAAAATAACCGTTATATTAAGTAGTAAATACAGTCGAAGGTACATTTCACGGACTGACTAAAATATAAGTAATAGCGAGTCAGCAGAGGCTATGATTGCGTTGTAACTAACTATTAAAATATCAGACTAATAAATCCTCTTCAAAGGCGTCTCTGGTTTTGCTAATGTCCGAAGCAACATACATTTAAATAAGATGCACGTTACAGCACGTAGACAGCCGGCACGTTGTTCAACGTGCTGGTCGTTTTCGGCGGCCACATTTATAATGTCGGCTACATTACTTAACTCCAAAGGCGGGATTACTCTGATTGAATTAAATTTCTTAAATCCAAATCACTTTTTAAAACACAAAACTTGTGAGCAAAGCCAGCCTCAATAACTGTATCTACCATAGAAATGAAGGCATCAAAGCTCAAAGCGATAAGGATTCGACTGATTCTTTTCTCTGGAACACCTCCTAGTTTAATATAGAATATAATTGAAACCTATAGTTTTATCATTTTGCCCCTCTATTTAAGAAGACAGTTGTTGTACAGCATTTCCATAACTCAATCTCTCTTAAGAATCAATTATCATTTGTGATCGATTGTTATCAGTTGTTATAGTGAGATTACAACTTATATTTTGTTAAGGATGAGTCAATTTATCCAGCTACTCCTGCTCCTGTTGTTGTTGCGGTTATTAAGCCGTGTAGAGAGCTTGACCAACTCGCAGGCCGTTGCGGACTTCCTTGATCCCCAGAACGAGGCGAGGAAATCCGTTGGAGTTCCCCCGCTTATATGGAACAGCAAGGCTGCCACTTATGCTCGTAATTATGCGAGACAGAGAAGAAATGACTGCCTACTTAAACATTCAGAAGGATCGCCCTACGGGGAAAATATATTCTGGGGTAGTGGCCCAAATTGGACGCGTCGACAGGCAATGAATGCTTGGATTGATCAAAGAAAGTGGTATATCCATGCCAGTAACACTTGCACAGGCCCAGATTGCACACATTATACTCAGATTGTGTGGGCGACAACCACGAGTGTGGGGTGTTCTATCATGAAATGTAAGAGCAAAGACACCTGGGTCATATGCAGTTATGACCCCCCGGGCAACTATGTTTTTGATAGGCCTTATTGATGAGCTGAATATTGTTGTGTTTTAGTATAGTCATGTACCAAATAGAATAACAATGTTAGTTACTAGTGGTTAGGAAATTTTCAGATTCAATAGTGTTTATTTTGATTGATGTTTCTAATCGTATTCAGTGATTGTCATTATTATTCATTTATATCCACAACAAAATGATAATATACATCATATTGAAATTTCATTAAATTTATCTTTGTATGTCAGTAAAGCAAAATTGAGTCCAAATGTAGATCTCTTATAGCATTGAAAGATGGTACAAGGCCTCTTGAGAGATGGTTGTGGTATATTCTTTTAGTTACTGTTAAAAATAAACAGCATGTAGACTATGTTAGGCTGCCTTTTCATGCAACCTAATATTTTGCTTAATTATTTTCAAATAAATAGTAATTCTAACTGGAATTATGAATAATCTTTCAGTCTATGCAAATTTATCCCAATGACAAAAAATGTTAATCTCTTGACGCAATAGATTAATGGCCTTGATTGGCACTTCTTCTGAGAAAATTCTTTTCTAAAATCTTTTCAAATGAAACTTGACACAACAGATTTCTCTGAACCGTAAATTGAACTGCAGTTATGAGATGTTGCAGTCTTGAAATTTTGTTTAAGAAAAGTCTCTTCATCAAAAACTGATTTTGAAGAACCTTTTATTTGGATTATCATCCTCAAATTTGTTCATTCTGTTTAGAGTAACGATAATTCACCTATCAGCAATTTACCGTCGGAAAATTCACAGCCAACAATTCACCGTGAGAAAACTCACCACCATGACAAATTCACCTCAAGAAAAATTCACCACCAACAATTCACTGCGATCAAAAATTCCTCACAATAAAAATTTACTATTAATTTTCCATTGACAATAAATTTGACTGATGTCAAATTTAATAATTTAAATTAATAACTGTCACTTACATTCCAACTGAGAGATTATTCACACCAGAAACTTACAGCCCATGTTGTATTGAATCATTTTACATCTTATTATACATAGCAGTTCAAAATTGAGCAATCAGCATAGAATAAATTTTACCATGAAAAGAAAAACTATACTGTCTTATTACAGAGAGCAGTGAATCATTTGTTTTATAGAAGCATACAATCATAAAGAAATCCCAGAAATAACTTTTAAAGCTGCGCTTTAATCTACTTTGAAACTGTAGAACTGATTTCTCCTTTAATGCATGACTAAATTTATTAATAGAAACCAAACCATCTAAAATAAGGTTTAACACTACAGCTTTAAAACATGACGCAGCATCATTTGTCCAACAATTCGTCTATTCGGTTTAGACTAATGATCAACATTTAATAGTTTGACTGCCGACCTCATTAAATATATTAGTCAAATATGGCTATATAAAATTCTGTATATCTCCATTTAGACTAATACTCAACCTGTCCGTTCTAATTCTTAATAAAGATTACTCTCTGTGAAAATTCTAACTGAGTTAACGGATGGTGGCTTTATGAATGACTCTTTCGCCTATTTGATCGAGGAAAATCCAGTGTTCCAAGTCATCAAGTGTTTTCCCTTTTTCACTTCCTCAAGTTTTGATTGAGCATTTCCTTATTTAAAGTAAGCACTGAATGCTTTAATTTACTAGGGATTATTATTCCCCATGCGAGAGGTCATTTTTAAATTGTGATTAATTGTGGGATTTTTAGCCAATATATTTTGTGTATTATTATGTGTATTATTATTATGTGTATTATTATGTGTATTATTATTATTATTGTTATTATTATTGTTATTATTATTGTTATTATTATTGTTATTATTATTGTTTTTATTATTATTATTATGTTTATTATTATTATTATGGGTTGAATTAAGACTATTTTCTATGATAGAAAAAATATTAAAATAATTGTTTGTACTTATTATTATGTTTTTTTTTATTTTTTTTTAAAATTATTATTAGTTGTTTTGGGGTTGAATTAAGACTATTTTCTATGATAGAAAAAATAGAAAATAATTGTTTTTACTATAATTTGGATTTATTTTACTTTGTAGATTATTAGAAGAGTTCAAAGATATTTTTTTGACGTACAAAATAATTTCAGTTGACACTTTGTCTCATAAGTTCTTTTTGTAAAAGATATTTTATGGGTAAGACTATTGTGAGAAGAATTTTAGCGCATTCACAAAGAAAAACCAAATCTTGAGAGAGCTATGAGAGAGATTAAGAGTGCAACAAAGAGCCAATGTGAGAGTGTGTAAAAGTGAAAAGATTTAATTCAAAAATTAGAGAGAAAGTAAGAGGTAGAGGTTGAAAAGCTATTACCACTACCTTACAATTGTGACAAGTAGCAAAACATTGGGAAATGATCACCAAACAAAACACTATCATAGGATGCTAACATGTCGCATGGAAATTCACACATATGACTAGTGTCCAAATAATTTGTGTTATAGAAAGGATGGAACACAAGAGACGCAGAGGCTCACACAACTACAACATTAGCTTGATAAGAAAGGACCATAATAGAAAAATGTTTTGCACCATACAAGAGAAAAAGGCTAATTCAAAGGTTAAAATGAGCCAAAATAATTCTTCCTATGTTTTGGAATTGTGAAATTCTACATTGGTAAGAACATGTAAAAAGAATTAGGTCTTTCTTAATGTAAAAGCAATGTGAATTGTGTTTTTTAGGGTTCAAATTCATGTTGCAATTATATTTATCGTAGTCTGATTGCATTCGTGTTTTTTGTAGACATGTATAGTTTTTGAAAACTATACACATTTTCCAAGTTATTATACTTATTTACGTAATTGTGTCCATGTATGCATACTTTGGAAGTATAAGTGCATATGAATTTTAAGGCAGCAATTTATATCCTTCCAAGAGTGCAATTTTTTTATAATCAAATAGTAATTGTTTGGGGTGATATTGGAAATTATGAGTAATTCTTAGGTGAACATGATATATTTCTTATCAAACTATTTCTTGTGATTAGTCATTGATTATTGTTATGTTTAACATGAATTTAATAATATTTCTACCTTGGGGAAATGAATTAAGATTATTAGATTTGAAAGTTTTTTTTATGAAAATTGAATTAGAATTTTGTTCATATATTTATTTTGTGATTGCAAATTGATATTTTTATGCTATTGTGACACTTTTGTGAATGCACGGCTTTATGTTTTTATGATTATAAGTGTACATCTAATTTCTCTCTCATAGATGGAGGTTGAGTATAAGGGGTTTTCTAGTTATCCCTTAAGTGCATTTGGCTTTAAAATATCCTCATTGAGCTTGGAATTCCTCTTTTCAATTTATTTTTCATCTAATATAACAACCAATGAGCCATATATGTCTCATATAATCTTTCCCATCATCATTAGACCAAACATATTTAGGTTCACATTCACCTTCTAAGAAGTTGATATAAGAGTGGGTCATTCATTTTTGTTATTCTCCTATATTACAATAGGTCATAAATATTTTCACCAAAACTATCTCCATCTACAAGATCTCTTGAAACTATGGGACACTAATCCTTTAATGGGGGTTATTTATCTTTCTTGATTCATCCTCTCATAGGGGATCATTTTTCCGTTGTGCTTTATTCTTATCTTCTTTCTAGGAGGATTTCCTAGCTAATTCTCTACTTAGCTTATCTCACATTGGTAATATTTTTTTTTCTCTTGGGTGGTATATTATGTATATAGCCACCTATTATTTTTATTCTAATCACGCATTCTTGTATGCTTTATGTTTTTGTTGAATAAGATATATTTATTCTAAACTTTTTTTGTATTTTTATTAATGATATTTTTTACTCATTTGTATTTTGTGGTACCTTTATTGTCAAAACTTACATAATCCCTTATTAAATAAAATGCATTTTGAGTGCCACACAAACTTGTGTTAAGTCAACTCATAATGACTAATAAAAAATGATGGAAAACTTGAAATTTGAATTTGCACATTCAACTTTTATATTCATACTAAATTAATCCCATACCATATAAAAAATAACCCTAAAAAATAAAACAATAATTCTCAATCATGAAACACAAAAACAAAAAGTAGAATGAAAGAAGATAAATAAATGATGAAAATATGAAGAAAATGTAAATAATGATTAACAAAAATTAAGACAATGAACTAAAGATAATATAAGAACTTGTCAATATATTATTTCATTTAATACATTTCAATAAAATAAAATAAAACAAATAAATTTAATGATATAAAATAAAATTAAGCCTTTTAAGTTGGAAAATACTGATAATATATTGACGATATATTATTTCATTTAAGACATTTCAATAAAATAAAATAAAATAAATGAAATTTAATGAAATAAAATAAAATAAATCCTTTTTAGTTGGAAAATACTACTCTTAATGATAGACAACCAAAGAGATCACATGTATATCAACGTTGAAATCATGTTTTACATATGGCTAGTTTTCATATACATATGCATCATGCATATAAGAGGGCAGTGATCTACCTTTTCTTTATCGGACCATAGCAGACAATAGGAAAGTATACGTAGGCAGAAATCACCTTTTATTTACTTATTTATTTATAAGGGGATTCATACATATGTAATATGCATATAAGATGCATGATGAAAATACTCAGTGATAATACAATATAATGGATGGTTGGAGTTGATTTATAGGTTGCACTGGATTTGGACAATGTATTTTTTCATATTTTATAAACCAAATTTAATTTGAGGTCATGTTTTTTATAAAGGAAACAATGAGTTTTACAGGGACCTAAAACCACCAAGTTTACAACAAAAAGACAAAAAAGTTCAGTGGATAAAACAGGCTGCAATAAAAGAAAAAACCAGAAGAAACAACAGCCAAGCAAAAAAGGCCAGGAAGTTCAAACAAAAAGCCAGCTGAAACGTAGTCCAAAAAACTAGCAACAACTAACCCAAAGTCTTCAGAACAAACTCAGTCTTGGCCTCTAGGTCCTGCATATCCTGGACACCCTTCTTAAAATTTTGAATCATATTCAGTGTGGGGGGTGTCTTCCTTTTCAAATTGGCCTTGGTTCTCTTTGAAATGCCAATGTCATCTTCCTGGTATTTTCCTTTCACATTTTCCAAGTCGACAACCAAAGAACCCTATTGAGCTTTTTCCAAATTTTCAGTCATAGCATTGATAATGATGGCATTATGTTTTGCCATCTTATTGTTCTGTTCAGTAATTATTTTCATAGTATTTTTCATTTTTTCCAATTCAATTTCAATCCATCTATCCTTACCTGCATTGTCCTAGATCTCTTTGCTAGCAATGTTATCATTACTCTCAACATCCTTCTTGCATAATGCCAAAACCTTATCTCCCATTTCTTCTAATTTACTCTGTAGGGACCAGTTTTTTTATTTTGAGCTCATTAATTTCATGAAAAACCCATTTTGACAATTTGAAATGGTCCGCAACATTATTCTTAGCTATACCCAGAAAATCAACAGAAGAATCCCTTTCAATATTGAAGCAACTTTTAGCAAAGTCAGAGGCTCCAGGGGACCCAGTTCTAACCTCTCTGACCATCAACGGGGCAGCAGAGGAAGAAAAACTATTAGCGCCAAAATCCTCAGACTCAGGGGAATCTTCAGAATACGCAACAAGGTTTTTGACAGGAGGATTCATTCCCACACCTTTATCTTTAGGAGTAGTGCTTCTAGGCTTAGAAGCAAGGCTAACTTTATCATACTAGGAATCACGTATTTGGGTTATCATGCCAATTTGGATAGAGGGCAGATTCAGGACCATCCTAATCGGACTTAAATTAGGTTTATACTCTGAATAGCTAGGTTTAGTGTCATCCTCCTCAGACGCCAAAGAGGAATCCTGGTTAGCAGGGGCCGACATATTTTGGAAATGTTCATAAATTAACCTAATCAAACCAGTGTGTAGAATAGGATATCTTTTATGGTTTTTCTTATGGTCTTCTAGACTCTTTCTTAAGAAATAGAGAAGATAATAGGGGAGAGAAACACTAACCTTATAGCAGATATATTTTATGGTTTGCGGGCATGTTAATGGATGCATTATTTTCAATTAGACATATCATTTTGAATCTTTATTTTATTTTTTGTTTTTCTTTTCTTATAATCTTTTGCATGAAAATCAGCCTTGTCATGCCTCTAATATTTTGTCATAGATTTATTAGTAGATTAATGATCTTCCATAAAATTTAGATCTAGACTTGTCTATTTTTTTGTTCTTCGTGTATTTTTCTATCTATCTACCATGAATAACTCGACTATCTGTGGTAAATTCATAAGTATTACATTTTCTCTCTATAAAAGGAAATTGCGTTATCACCTCATCATTTCCTACTTGGTGGTAGTGTCTCCAATAGCTATAATATGATAGCCTCAAGAATCTACTAAATAAGACATGACAGTCATGCAACATACCTTCACTATGAATCTTGTCATGTTTACATGGAATAACCCAAGTTATTAATTTAGGATTCTTCATTGGTTTTTTGGCTATGGAAATCTCTTTATGGCCTTAAGCAAGTCTCATCGCCTTACTATGTCAAGATGGACTCCTTTCTTCCCTCTATTAGATTCTCTGAATATCATTATGATCTTAATGTCTACATTTAGAGAAAACAGAACTATCTTATTATTTAGTTCTTTATGTTGACAATTCTATTATCATATGGAACACTACATGTACCATTGACAAAGTCAACAACACTTTGCCTAAAATATTTGCAATGATTGAGTTGGGTTTTCTATATTACTTTGTTGGGATCAATAATAATTAGTTGTCTGACCATGAGGTGTAGACTAGTTAGTCGAACCATTGAAAGACATCGATGATCAACATAGGTTCAATCCCCACATTACCTAGTCTCATCCAATATGGGTCTACTACAAGTTATCACGAGGCCTAGAGGAGATAAGTATCACTTGGTAATAGAAGTGTAAGAGAAGCTAGATCGATCGTGAAGATACCACTCTAAGATATGAAAAAAATAGTTTTCTTCCAAAAAAACTCTCATAAAACCTAAGTATGCCCTTAATCTTTTTGTTTGACCTTTCATATGGATAGTTATAGTCTTTCACTAGTTTCTTCTCTATAAAGAGTGAAACTAAAGGCCAAGCATTCCACTCCCTTGGTTGATGCTACCTTGTACATATGTACCTCATTAGGCCTTGTAATCAAGTCCCATTTTTCCCATTGTTTATCTTATGCTGTACTTAAAGGGAGGTTTTTGTGTGAACAATAATGTTTCTGAACTCATCAACTTCTTATCTAGCTCTCCACATAGATCCTCTTTGCACTTAGTTAAGTTTACTTATAGAATTTTTCACTTTATCCCACATTGTTATTGTTTCTATTCTTTCAAGTAATATATCCTATATATACTGTAGTGATAGAAAAAAGTATCACTTTTTCCTCACTTGATTTGAGAATAATTATCATTGAATTAACCTAATTTTGTCTAGGTTTAATGTTGTAATGTGTTGTACACATTCGCATTGATCTTGGGCCCCCTTTTAATAAAATTTACTTAACTTGTACTCTATTTATGGTGTTGTAAAGTATTGTAACACACTTTCACACTTATCGAGGTTCCTCTTAATTAATTATGGTTAATTAGAGTTAATTAGCCCCATTAATTCAAATTTAAGCCTTATTTGTGATACCTTCTGAGGATCCATCCTGACACCAATAATTTAAATTGTAAAACATTTAATTGGGAAAAATCCAGGTCCTAGAAATTGGTGCTAGGACCCATTCTCCCTAGGTGGCAAATGGGCCCTCCCTCTATAGGACCCCCCTTTCTTTGTAGATTCAACATGGGATTTTTTTTATCTTATTTCACCCCTCAAAGGAATCGTCCTAGAAACTTGTGTCAGGACCCATTCACCCCAGGTGGTAATTGGGTCCTCCCTTAATAAGGACCCCCTTTTTGAATATGATTTTAGTAGGATTTTAATAACATTCATTTCCAGATCTGGTATTGGCTTGAATTGTTTGAATTTTGAGGTTAATTTCTTGATTTAGTATAAATAAGGGGTTAATTCACATAGTTTCATCCTATACTTCCAAACATTCATACATTATATCAATATTTGAGTTCACAAGAGTTTACAAGAGCAATTCAAAGGAATTTAAAGGAATATTATCAAGGTTTTATTGCATCAATTCATGATCATTTCATCATTACAAAGGCATAATGCATTCATGCATGTTGTTGAGCTAAGATAGTTGATGTAGCATTGAAGATCTACTTGGAAGCATTGTTTCTCATCTTATTCAAGGATTAAGATCTACATTCTTCATGGCCACTTCATGTTAGATATCAAATTTAAATTCCAAGACAACATCCAAGGTATCATCAATTACATATTTCATATTCATGCTTTAATTTCCTTATCTCATCGTTTGGTTTAATTACCTAAACAGGATTTGATTTAGGAAAACCCCTATTCACTAACAATCAACAATTTTTTCTCCTCTTGAGTGTTTATTTACAGATTTATGGGTAGAAGATCAAGTGGAAAAGAAGTTTAGAGAAAAAATACAAAAGTTATTAAGTTGCAAAGTTGACTTTCATAGTGCAAGAAGACATAATTGAAGCTATAGAATTTGTTACAAGTTTTCAGGAGCTGGCAATTAGGGATTTGAGAGTGTAGGAATCAAGGAACAAAACTTATAAGTTAGTTTTTTGAAATCCTAAAAGGACCCATTCACTAGTAAAGGCGAATGAGTCCTCAATAAGGCTTGAAGCAGTGAAAACCTGGGATCTATGGGTGTAGACTAGGAGCAATATAACCCAAAAGTTCATTTCTTGAACCCTAATAGGGAGCTATTCACCACTAAAGGAAAATGAGTCCTCCATGGCCTAAAAAAAACAAGTTTTCTACAAGGTACACACAATTTCAAGCTCTCAAAACTCCCCTCATAGTTGCTATAACAATTAGGGTTAGTTTTTGATTGTTATTTTCATATTTTGGCCCTCATAATTGAATGAAACACACACCTAATTAAAATTAGGTTCATCATTGATATCCTATTCATGGTGAACCTCTTTTTCTATTTTTCATATACTCAGTTATTGTTTTTATTGTAATCACTCATGCTCATATACATTTCATTCTTGTTGAATTGACTATAATTTATTGTATAGTTTTTATTTTATTTTAATTCTTTCTATACACTCTTTTGTATTCACAGGTGACTTCATAACCAAATCTTACATAATTTCAAATGAAATTAAATGAACATTGAATGTCACAGTGCTAACTCAGCTCATAATGACAAGTATAAAATAATGGAAAAGTTAAAATTTAAATTTGAATGTTTAAACTTTGTGCTCATCCACATATACTTTAGGATTGAATTAGATCAATCCCACACGATACAAAAATTTACCCTAGAAATAAAATAGTAATTTTGAGACGTAAATCAAACATATAAAGAATTAGAATAAATAAAGATAAAAAAAATGATAAAATAATGACAAAAATATAAAGATGAAAACAAAATGAATAAGAAAAATCAAAATCATAAACTAAAAATAATAGAAAAACTTATCACTTGTCCATATATTACTCCATTTAAAACATTATAAAAAATAAACATAAAACTAAATAAAATTAAGAAATATACAAATTTTACCATTACACATATTAATCATTTTTTTGTTAGAAAAGATACAGCAGAAAATTTTGCTTAAATTTGCTTCTAATTTTATCCAGCACAGCAGAGCGCATGAAAAAGTATCAAAGCTGAAATCATTTTATTTATTAATGGTAGGTTCTCATATACATATTCCTTTAAGATGCATATAAGAGGGTGATGATGTACCTTTTGTTTAGCACAGCACATGAGACAACATATGAAAGTACACGCACACAGAATCCACCTTTTATTTATTTAATTAATTATAGGGGAATTCATACAGATGTAATAGGCATATAAGAGAGCGATGACGTAAGTGCTCTGAGATAATATGCATAGTGGGTCGCGGGAGTTCATTTAGGCGTTGCATTGGCCTTGGACGATATATTTGTTATCGCCGAATCTGACGTCCTTTTGGCCATTATAAGCTTCGGGAGAAGTTTGAGGGTAGCCGGTGGGTCCGTCCAGGGATGCCCGGCGCTCAGGGCCATAGAAGTATACGCCAGAGCACGACACAACTATTCCCGGCACTCCTCTCTCGTATGCTCTTTTTATGTCGTCTGAGTTTACCCTCTGCGGTGTTTTGCCGGCGAACGGATGGGTGTGGAAGTCGGCCACCAATTTGTAATCCTCGCTGCTCAGAACGACGTCCTTCTCTGGATTATCCAACGCTATATCTCCATCTGTTTCTGAAACACTCATTTCATTATAAATTCTAAGACATAGTACATGATAGTAGTGTTACATTTAACTATGATATACGTACCCTGGGGTGAGCGGTCTTTAGAGGCATGTTGCACCAGGATATATTTGTGGGCATCGGGATAGTTGGAGTCGGCGTAAATCCACCCTCCTCTCACTTGGTAAGAGTTCGGGTCCTGCAAAAAACTTTCCTTCCATGCGCTACCAAGCGCTTCTTGGACATCCTCATTTGCTAGGATATCTGAGATCTTGGGAGCGTTTGTATTTCCTGCTAACGCAATATTCAAGATCCACAGCGCAGCAACTACTGAAAACAGCGCACGTCCAGCCATTTCAAAATTCACTATATTCAATAACCGTGTTGTGTGTGTACAATGAGAAGTAGTCGCAGGTATTTATAGTGAAGAAGAGGCGAGTGTTTATAGTGGAGAAGTGTGGGATCTAGAGAGAACGAGCAAAATTGTAATGCAAGGTGACTCAGATGCCACACTCACTTCATTATTAAATCAAAAAGTCGAAGGTGGTAGTAGATGTCAAAGGACTAGAGGATGGCTGGAAAGATAAAGTTGTATGTCGACATTAATCAGTATGCATTGCAGATGTCCTCATCATTTAAGAAATAAAATACCCATTAAAGAGAACTATCACCGCAGTTTAATGACAAGTTAATATTATAATAAAGTGTCATATAGTGGTATAGCAATTGTTTCTGAAATATTATAAAGATTAAATTTGTTTGATCTTGCAATGTTATGTTGTTAGGATGAGAACTATAATAGTACATCATATTAAATTATCAAAATAGATTGATAGTTTTTATATTGAAAATGGCAGCAGATAAATTAAACACGTCGGTCAATATTTATTAGATATAATGTAATACCATTGAAGAAAATAAAATTAAGTAGATTACATATTTCTTAAACTTTAAACTTCATAGACTTCATTATAAATTCAATAAAGAAATTATTATATTTTAGATTTTAATAATATAATAATATATAAATATTTATGTTTAATTATTAGTTATAGTAATAAATATAAATGTAATATATTGAATTTATATTATAATATATAATAGTTATATTCTATTCATATTATAATTTTCTAAAAGATTTTATGGAAATCTATTTTCTATCTTCAACTTTATTAAATAATACATTAGATTAATACTAAATGATCTATGAATACCAATGTGTTTATGACTTGGGTTCATACTAAAATTCATTAAATATCAAGTGTAGATAGTATGAAGAAACTAATTAAAATAGTACATTCAACTAGGAGATTTAGGATGTCTTCATAGAGTGGTTTAATGAAAATCCTAAACTTTCATAATTGAACATAAAATAACCTTTTAAGACGTACTTGCACATTGCCAAACCAATTCAATTTTAATCCTTTATTACACGTTTCAATACCATCCTTATAAATACTTCTAACTAATTAAATCTTCCTTCACAATAACCCATTTTATTTTTATTATTTTTAATTAATCATTCCCCTAGGTACTATTACACCATAATTGCACTTTTGACATCCGTTGTAGAAGTAACCCTAGAAGAATTTAAATAGAATTTGAATTTACATTGTATTAACTTAAACTACATTTTAACGATAAAAATGAAATTGAAGTTCCACTTGAAGCATGTTTTGAGTAATCCAAGTCTTTCAAAAAGATAGAGAGCTTCCCGAGTTAAGTTTTTTCTCTCATTATCATTTTTCCAGTAGGAGATACCCAGTTTTATTTTGTTCGTCGTGAACTAAATTAAGATTTAAGTAGTTTGTAGTCTATTGGTTGGAATTGTAGTGTATAGAATCATGAACGATATTAAAGAAGACTGAAATGAAATAAAATAGGGGAGAGGACCCAGTAGTTGTGCACCCTAACTTCGCGCTTCTAATTATCCTACGTAGAAATTTCAAATCACTCCCAATTTTTTACAACTTACTTGGCAAGTTCCCTGCTTATAACTAAGGTTTCAGGGCCACATCAGCATGCTTTTTGTCAAGGTGTCCAAAAAGGCCCAAAAAAAAAGTGAGACCAATAATTGTGCATTCACATCATGTTTTATTGAGCGCTGATGTGGAATCACGTGATTAGTTGCCTTTTAGATAAAAGAAATACATTTTGTTTAATTATGGGTAGTCATCATCAACACTAACAACTTTAAATTCACAACTATTGGTCTAATATTGATAGAAATATTAGGCATTATATACACAACTACTATCACAACTATTGAAACATGCTCAGGTACTGGGTCCTCTCCCCTATTGCATAACTCTCAAGTAGTTCCTCAACATATACACTAGAGACTAACTGTGACGTGTGATACATTAGAAAAAAGAATTATGAAAATGGGACCATGATGAGGATGCTCTCGTTAATGCTCTTGTCCAAAAGAACGTCAAATTTTGACCCTATCTATAGGAGGGAAGCGATACCATGAGGGTGTTTGATCAAATGGTTGGCACCTAGGCCCAATATGATGAACGATAAACGTGAATGGAAGCTAAAATAAGATGTGAGATGATTACATTAGCCATGTGTTTCTTTTTGGCCTATGGCCTTTCAATGTGTACCACATGACTGGTTAGCCGTCTTAATTTTGAAAAGAAAAAGCACTAAGGTGGCGACTTATGTGAGCGGTAGGGGTCAATTTATTAGAAATGATTGGTTGTAACTTGTTAATTCGTCAATAGAATAAAGCGCCAAGGAAATGGATCCAATGTGTAGCGCAAATGAGATTGGATAGGGGAGAAGGGCCTATAGTGGAGCACCCTAACTTTGTGTTTCTCAAAATCTTACATGGAAATTTCAAATCACTCCCAATTCTGTACAATAGTTTATTTGGTAACTCATGTGCTTCTATATTTTTTTTTAGGGCTACATCATCAAATATGATGCCACATTAGCATGCTTTTTGTTGAGGTATCCAAAAAGGCCGAAAAAAAAGGTGAGACCGATAATGGTGCACTAAGTCATGTTTTCTTGGTGCGCTGATGTGGCATCACATGATTTGTTACTTTGCATACTTTATGGATAAAAGGTGTTTTGCAATTGGATATTAAAGTGCTCCACTATAGGGTCCACTGAGGACTACTTTGACGAAGGTGCAACTTGAGACACAAAAAATTAACACACCAAACACAAAATGTTATTTTATTATTCTAAAAATGATCTTCTTACATGCAGAGAATCTGATATCCTCAAGTTATGGAAATATGCAAACTACAAAATTACAGAAAAACCCCTTTTTGCAGTATGCGAACTTGTTTCCCCAAAAGCTACACAAAAATCAGAAACCCGCCCATGAATAGAGCTCCTTTTTAGTTTGAAGCCAAAACAACATTCAAATTTGAGTTTTTGGTGGTCTGGTGCCAAAAATTACAACTTGAAATTCAAATTTCAAAAGTACATTCAAAAATTAGTATTTTCTAGAAAGTGCACCAACATCCGGGAACCATAACTTTTGATCCGAACTCCATTTTTTGAACTATTTGAACCGTTGGAAATGTCTCAGAGTCAAGAACATGCTCAAAATTAGCTACGTCAATTTTAGCAAGTTTCGAGGCCGTTTTGGGGCCATTTAGTTCCTCAAATCTGACCTGGAAGGTTTTCAGGTGCAATTCTAAGAAACTAAAACTACAATATCTTCCAACCCAGGAATAGAAAAGAAAAACCATAAGTTGGGAATTACATTACGATGAAAAGCGTATCCAGAAATGCAAAAAAATCTAAGAAACTACCAACATGAAATAAAACTTTTTTTGGGGGTGATGCAAGATTGCCCTTACACCATTGGATGCTCCTGCATCAGACACCCAGGGTAATTTGAGAAGTGACCCTGTCACGTCTCAAATGGTTGAGAGAAACCCAAATGGTCAACCTCTACCTTAGATAGCTAGGATGAATCTTCCACAGGTCATCCTCTCCATTTCACCATATATTCTTCATACTGCCTATTTCTGGTACTCCTTCCCACACAACTATCCATGATTGCTTCAATCTCCTCCTTCTTTGAAATAGGTGTTGGAATGTCATACTTCCCTATTACTGGTGCATCCTCTATGCCACCTTCATGATACTCTGTCAAATCTAAAATGTTGAACATAGGGGAAATGTTGACTCTATCTGACAACTTTACTTCATATGGATTCCCTGAATCACGCTTCAAAATATTATAGGGACTGAATTTCTTCATCTTCAATTTGTTATAGGTTCCCACTAGAAACCTTTATTTCCCCAAGTGGATCATTACTTCATCACCAATCTGAAACTCCTTATTCCTCCTTTTCTGATCTACCTTGGCCTTATACTGCATATTCATCTTGTTAATATGTTCTCTGTCCTTCTCATGTATACCCTTGATGTGCAATGCAAAATCCTTGGCTTCGACACTTAAATCTTCTTCTCTTGGTCCATCTTCCTCAATTTAGGAGTTGTTCTAAGGCTTCCTCCATACACAATCTAGAATGGTGATCTACTAGTGCTTTTTTTGACAGAATTGTTGTAAGCAAATTCTGCCTAGGGTAAGATCAAGTCCCATACCTTGGGTTTGTCTCCTACCAAGCATCTCAATAGGTTACCCAGACTCCTATTCACAACCTCTGTTTGCCCATTTGTTTGTGGATGGTGTGCAAAACTAAATTTCAACTTTTTTCTCAACTTCTTCCACAAAGTCCTTCAAAAGTATCCCACAAATTTGATGTCACAATCTGAGACAATACTCTTTGGAAGACCATGTAGTTGTACCAACTCTTTGAAGAATAAGTTAGCAATGTGGACTGCATCATAGGTCTTCTAACACAGAATGAAATGTGTCATTTTTTAAAACCTGTCAACCACCACAAATACAGAATCATTCCCTCTCTGTGTCCTTGGAAAACCAAGAACAAAATCCATACTTATATCCTCCCATGGCATGTCTGGTATAGGTAAGGGATGATATAACCCTGTATTCTACCTCACTCCTTTAGCCATCTGACATACCCTGCAGCTCTGTAAATACTTCTTTACATCTTGTGACAACTGAGGCCAATAATAATGCTCATTGATAATGGAAATGGTCTTATCCTGACCAAAATGTCATGTCATTCCTCCACTATGCTTCTCCTTTATCAAATTCTCCTTCATGGAACTCCTCAGAATACACAATTGGCTTCCCTTAAACAACATGCCATCCTAAATTATGAAATCCAGCCACCTTGTTCTGTCTACTATAACAGGCTCCTTGCAAGCTTTCCAAGCCTCTACAAAATCAGGATCTTCTACATACAATGTCTCAAGTTCATTAAACCCAACCACTTCAATCTACATCTTTTTCAGCAATGTATGCCTCCTACTTAAGGCATCTACAACCCTATTCGACCTCCCACTCCTATGTTTTAAAACAAAGGTATAACTCTGCAAAAATTCTACCTATTTCATATGCCTCTAATTTAATTTTCTCTAACTATTAAGATACTGTAATGCTTGATGATCAGTATACAAAAAAAATTCCTTCAACAATAGGTAATACCTCCATTTTTTTAGTGCTTGAACTATTGCATAAAATTTTTGATCATATATAGAATACTTTCTCTTGGCATCATTTAACTTTTCACTAAAATAGGCAATGGGCTTACCTTTTTGGCTCAACACTGCTCCAATGCCACAACCACTGGCATCACAATCTACCTAGAACACCTTATTGAAATATGGGAGGGCTAGAATAGGCTTCTCTGTCACCTTCTATTTCAACAGTTTGAAACTTTTCATTGCTCTAGTGCCACACTTAAACTCTTTTCTATCCCCTCTCATTGTTTCATTCAAGGTTGCACAAATACTATTGAAGTTTCTAATGAACTTTTTGTAAAAACTAGCCAAACCATGGAAAGATCTCACCTCAGTAGCAGTTCTTGGGGTTGGCCATTCCAGAATAGCCTTCACCTTCTTTGGGTCCATCTTGAGACCTTTTTCCAAGACAACAAAAATCCAAGTACACTAGCTCCTTCTTCACAAAACTACACTTCTTCATATTAATCAACAATTTCTCCTCTCTTAACTTCTCAAAGGCTCTTCGAATATGCATCAAATGCTCTTCCAAAGTCCTAAAAATCAAAATATCATCTAAATACACAATAACAAAACTTCCTAGAAACTTTTTCAGTACTTTGTTCATGAGCCGCATGAATGTGCTCTGTGCATTGATTAGCCCAAAAGGCATGACTAATGACTCATATAGGCCCTCTTAGGTCTTGAAGGTAGTCTTCTATTCATCTCCCTCTCGAATTCGGATCTAGTGATAACCAATCTTCAGATCAATCTTTGTGAAGTATTGAGCTCCACTCAAATAGTCCATCAAGTCATCCATCCTTGGTAGGGGAAATTTGTACTTGATTGTTATCTTGTTTATGGCTCGGGAGTCTATACACATCCTCCACTCCCTATCTTTCTACTATAGGTACTGCACATGGGCTCATGCTCTCTCAAATCAAACCCTTTCTTAACAACTCCTGAAATTTTCTGTTTAACTCCTCATTTTCTACTGGAGTCATTTTGTGAGCTACCTTATTTGACAAACTAGGAACAAGGATCAAGTCAATCTGATGACTGATCTTCCTCACTAGTGGTAAACCCTCAGATATGTTATCAAAAACAATATCCTGAAACTCATCCAACAACCTAGAAATTTCTACTGGCACCTTCTCACTATCCTCCTTACCCACTCTAGGAATCAATGCATAGAAAACACGCTCATGCTTCATACCTTATAAAAAATTTCTTCCATCAACATAGAAAATTCTAGCACTAGTGCTTACCTTTTCTTCGGCCTCCTTCAGGGGTTTCAACTTGTGACAAACCCCATCCCTCATCAAGGAATAAGTATTTTCATGGCCATCATGTATAACTCACTTGTCGAATTGCCATGACCTCCCCAATAGCATGTGACATGCATCCATGGGGATGATATCATAGAGTACCTCATCATGGTAGCTCCCAATCTTGAACTTCACCAGGCACTACTCATTGATCAGAACTTTGTGGTCCTTCTGCAACCAGGTAATCCGATAGGGATGTGGATGTCTTTCCCTCTTCAGCTTCAACTTTGTAACCATCTCCTCTAACACTAGATTATCAGTGCTTCCACTGTCAATGATGACATCATAGCATTTTCCTTCACATTTGCACCTTGTGCAAAATAGATTCTTCCTATGTTTAGGCTCCTTCTCTTTTGTCACCATTTCTCTTCTAATAACTAGGGCTTCTCCCCTTTTAGCATCATCTGAATGTTTAGATTGAGCCTCCTCATCTACATGTGCAACCCTTCCATGACCTTCTGGCCTTTTATTTTCCCTTCCTTGATGTTGCAGACATTCATAGGCTCGATGTCCTCCTTCACCACACTGGAAACGCGTTCTTCTGAAACCACCTCTTCTGGATCCTTGTCCAGATCCCCCTCATCCTCTGCCTCTTTAATCACCACTCTTTTGATCACGAGGGCAGTAGAAGTTATCATTCTTTTGGTTTTGATTGGTACCCACATCTTCATTTTTCTTCTCATCATCATTTCAGCTTTCAGAAGATCTTCCACTGCCCTTTCCACTTTGACCTCCTAGTCCTTTTTGCTTGTTGTCAAATCTTTTGTTCAACTTCTCTTCAACTTTTAGAGAAAACTAGTACACATCCTCAATGGTGGTCATTCTGACTAGGCTTAGCTCCTCCTGAATGCTCGGCCGTAACCCATGAAGATAACAGGCTACCTTCTCCTTGTTGGCCTCTGTATGACCTATTCTAATGATTATCTTGTGAAAATATTTAGTGTATTCTTTCATAGATTTTCTTCCTTGCTTCAACCCTTGCAATTTCTTCAGTAGATCTAGCTCGTAGTCCACCGGTATGAACTATTTTTTTAGTTTCTCCACCATATGATCCCATATGGTGATCTTTCCTTTTCCTCTTCGGTTTCTCTCCAATTGGATCTCTTTCCACCAAATACTGGCATGGCCTTTCAGCTTTGTTTTTGCAAACTTGACTTGATCTGGGTCCTCTATCTCCTCGTACTTGAAATATTCTTCCAACTCATTGATCCAGTCGATCAACTCTTTTGGGTTTAGACTTTTAGAATAATCAGGGACTTCTACTCTAGGTTTTTTCCCGATCTTCAAAATGGCCCTTATCAGTCGCATTTGGTCTTTATCAATTACTTCTTCTTCCTCCTCTTCCTCTGAATCTTCCTCCTCTTCTTCATCTTCACTTTCTTCTCTCCTTCTTAGGTTTAACCCTCTTCTCATCTGCTCCTGCAATGCATCAATCTATCTCTAGAGGGCTCTAAAACCCTTGGCCACCAGTGGATCTCTTCCACTAGCATTTATGCCACCTCGACCACCTCTGACACCACCATGCCTACTAGGCATCAATCTTGGAGGTATCTTTCTTGACCTTTACCCACAACCACTATCCTGGTGCGAACTACCTCATGATCAACAATCTATCCACATGCTCAAGAAAACCTCGCTTTGATACTACGTGGCGAGGGTGCAACCCGAGACATAGAAAATTAACACACCAAATAGAGCTCCTATAAGATATCCTCAAATGACCTTCTTACATGTAGAGGATTTGATATCCTCAAGTTCTAGAAATATGCAAACTATAGAATTACAGAAAAATCCCTTTTCATAGTATGCGAACTTGTTTGCCCAAAAGATACACAAAAATTAGAAACCCACCCATAAATAGAGCTCCTTTTTAGTTTGAATCCAAATCAACATTCAAATTTGAGTTTTTGGCAGTATGGCACTGAAAATTAAAACTTGAAATTGAAATTTTAAAAGTACATTCGAAAATTAGTATGTTCTAGAAAATGCGCAAACTTCCAAGAGCCATAACTTTTGATCCAAGACTTTGTTTTTTGAACCGTTTGAACTGTTGGAAAGGTTCCAAAGTCAAGAATCTGCTCAAAATACACTACGTCAATTTCATTGAGTTTCGAGGCCATTTTGGGACCTTTTAGTGCCTCAAATCTGACCTGGAAGGTTTTTAGGTGTAATTCTGGGAGACTAAAACTGCAATATCTTCCAACAAATGAATAGAAAAGCAAAAGCGTAAGTTAGGAATTACATTATGATGAAAAGGGTATCCAGAAATACAAAAACATCTAAGAAAATACCAACATGAAATGAAACTCTTTTTTTGGGTGATGCAGGATTGCCCTTACACCACTGGATGCTCCCACATCATACTTCTATCCCCACTATTCGACCCTACTCCATTATAGACCCCTCTCCCCTATCTATCGAAGTTAAACCTAGTGGCCAAGATAACATGCAAGATCTTTGATTTGAAAGGTGAGGATTGTCTCTTCTAGAGAAATACGTTGGCAGGTTTCCCTTATATATTAGTGATCTTTTTTTGATTGTTAGGTATCTTTAATGGATATGAGGGTAATCATTTTCATATTATCACTTTAATAATGATGTACGTATGTAAGTTAATATTAGCAAGATCCACATTATTCTATTTCTAGAAAGAGAAAGAAATATATACATGTTTATTTCAAAGAAAATATAAGTAGTTTGGGATTGATTTTGACAAGAAGTCTATTTTTTAAAATTATAGACGAGAATTTTGGGGTGGTCAAGAACATTTTTTCCCTTGAAAATATATGTATGCAAAGTTATTGTTCTAGAATACTATTTAGACTCTAATTAAGCTATTAGAAATTTTGGTGGAGTTTTATAGGCATGAAATATAGGCTAGCAATATTGTAGGCACCAAATAGATGTAAATAGATAGAATCCATAAACACATGATCACAAGAAAACTCCAATTAAAATAATTCATCACTTATAAGTTTTTTCTATTTGAAATAGGTACAATTCCTATTGACACCATTATTACAGTGCATCTCTTTAAGATTTTGAAAAAAAAAGGTAGATGGAGGCAATCTATGGCCCACTATTGTCTTTAAAGATATCTTAAATGAAATAAAGAGGTCATGGATGAATCAAAACTATAGGTGGATGACCAAATGATACACTCACTTGAATAATTACCCTAATGATAGTAAAGAAATAAAGGCATTTCTTGTAGATAAGTTTCATGAGTTTGTGGGAAAAAGCATTAGGGAGAAGGAATAAATATTATCTTGAGAAACTTAACCCCACTTCTAACCATCAACAAAATATATATTTAGAGGCCATGGCCTTTGGAGTGCAAATATTTTCATAGCTTAGTTAATGACTAACTTGCACCATCCTTAGTCTAAAATAGATGGATGGAAAGAAAGAAAAAAAAGGTATGGGAAGAGAGAGATTTTTTTACTTTTGCATAGTTGGGATAGTGGAAATAGAAAATAAATTTATTTTCTAATTTAAAAACTTTACAATGATATCAAGGTCAAGTTCATGTAACTAGTTAAGAAACAACTTCATTTCAAGATCTATTTAATGAGGAGATGGTTGAGATGATGAGGAAGTTAATTAGAAAATTAAACAGTATAATATCAACATATAGAAAATCATAAATGGTAGAGTCTATTGTCCCATAGACTATAGTTTGTCTAGTGGATATTTAAAAATATATATTTTATTGCATTTCCCTACTAAGGATATTTGACCCATTAGCACATGAATGCTTGGTATGCATCCAACAATGTTCCACCACATGAGTAAGATAATAATTTAATGACAAAGGTATGGAATCTATATAACATGTAGCATCTTGTGTACATGCTTAATCTTTCATGTAAACAAAATTGAATTTTAAATGAACAAGTTAAAATATATTTTGTATTGGTATTTATTAAAACTAGAAACAAATTGAAAAGGGTCTAAAATATTTTTTTTTTGGTGTGGTAATGTTGGGTTCTATTTGTCTTTAAAGTATTATAATAATAGTACATGCTTTGTAAAAAAAATGTTACTATCTATTGTGTTGTATTGTCAAAATGAGGATTGTAATAATTTCAACTTTTCATCAATAAATATTTAAAGTACATCTATCTAAAAAATGCCAATGAATATCAATCTTGAAATGTTTTATTTACTAATTCATTTTATTTACTTTACAATTATTTAGAGTTGTTTATTAGTACTTGCCACTGACATAGTACTATTGTAATGACTTTTTCTTTTTTTAGTTAACTAGTTATTAATAATTAAGTTTTCAACCAATCAAAAATAATATTTAAACAAAAATTAAAATAAAATAAAATTTTGTAAAGTCAACTTGTAAAATATTTAACTTTATAAATTATAAAAATTATTTTTTGTGTATATGATTGGTTAAAAAAGTTTTGTGTGTTATTGGCAGATAAAGCAAATTAAATATTTTTTTAAGGAATCATTTTTGATTTTTTTCTTTATAAAATCATTTCATTAAATATTTCTAAAATAAATAAATGTGATTTATTTTGATATTGTTTTAAGATATATATATATATTTTTTTATGTATGTAATTGTTATTTTTTTATTAAAGAAAATCTTACAAAAATCAATTAACTATTTTATAGAGATTTAGATTCACACTATTAAAAAAAATTTTTTTTTAAAGTTGTATTATTATTTCCATTAAACTAATATATTTATCTATATTTTTAATATTTTATGGTATAATTTGATTATATATGTTACTCCTTCTTTTTATTAATAATTTTTTTTTATATTAATTTATATTAATATATATACTTTCTTAAAAAAAAATTATAACCTATAATATATAGATATATAAGATAATATATAACTAATGTAGTTTTATATTAATTATATTATTTGTAATATTAATTTATATTATATATTTATATAGAATATAATATAGATTATTTTATTTTGTAGGTTCTTCTTTCATATATATTTATATATATTAATAAACTATCTTAATTAACTACTATGTTAATTATATTATTAATATTATTATATTATTACTATTAATATAATTAATATAATAGTAAATCACTATATTAATAATTATAATAATATTTTAAAGTATATTAATATTACAATATTATCTATTTACTTAGTTTATATAATATAATTTATAAATAATTAATATTAAATTAGAATATAATATATTTATTATATTAGTAGTATATTTAACTTCAACTATAATATGAAGATTTCACTATCAAATTCAAAATCAACTAGAATCAATCTAAGAATTATTTTTAATAATAAATCATTTGATTATTTAATGTTTAGCAAATATGTATTCTAAAGAACAAACTCAACTTCAACTTTATTAGTCATAGTTATGTCTAGTACAAATAATTCATAAACTACTTCCTTCTCTCAATGAATGGGTTCATTATATAAATATTCAAATGTATTCAACTTTAATTTTTTTTTAAAAAATAACACCAAACAATAAACATTTATTCCAATTTATTTTATTTTCAAATATTTAACATCAAATAAGATATTTACATTACATAATCAAAACATATAAAAAGACCAACGCTATTAATCAAACAAAACACAAAATACAAAAGTCAAAACTAAAATACAACAATTAAGAAAAAAAAGTTACTTTTAATTTTATTCACATTAATTAAACTTACATTTATTTTTATTCCAACTCTACAAATATCTAATTAAACTACTACAAAGGAAAGTACTGGTCACTACGTGGCACTTGTTTTATTTACATTGTTTACTTTATTTTCAATTGAAGAGTTGTTTTTATTTATAAAAATAATTATCTTATTTTCACTATAGAACTATCTAAGAATTTTTTTTTATATACATTATTTTATTTAGTTTTTTTTTTTTTAATTTACTTAAAAGACTTAATTTTACATATATCTTGACTATGTTTTATTTTTTATGAATAGTCACAAAACAATACTTAATGTCTTATTTTCTCAATATAATTAGACCAATTAAAATAAGTAAATTATATTTATAAAATATTATTAGATTAATTATAATATAAACACAATATAAATATATATAGAATAATTTTGAGTAATAATTTATTATAAATATTAATAATAAGAAAAACCACAAGCAATCCCAAATATATCTCTATATTTTAAAAATAAATCTCTATCACATAAAGTATTTTGTTAACATATGAATATAAATTGCGGTGTCATGGAGAATACAATTTGGCAAAGATAGATTAGTATAAAAAATAATTTTGTTTGAAGTCTAGAATGCGCTTGCATCAACGATATGTTTACACTACTCTTGATTTAATAAATGTGACATTTCACAGTTCATTAGTGCATCTATGTAATTTTTGTGGTAGACTTTAGGTTAAGCTAGTTGGGTGAAAATCATTCCTTTGATCATGGAAGTCAATGTGCATTCTAGTTTATAGAATATTTTAGAGGTCTATACATCATCAATTGCATGCGATGACAAGCTAGCACACCATAGATTCATAACTACAAGTACTTGTAATAAGAAAGGAATAGACTTGGTTACTTCTAGTTATAATTTGGTAAAGGCCTAAAAAAACTATTCAACCATAAATGAATTTTCTCTCTCCTTGTCCTCTATCCTTGTACTTGGCATTATTGAAAGTGATATTATCTTCAAATGAGGATTATCATTTAAAAAGTGTGCTTAGGTATGCCAAATATCTATAAGAATATGTAGGGCCATGATATGTTAACATATTTTTTAATCATCGACGTCTTTATGATATTTATATTAATTTCTTAAATACAACTTGTGTGTGAGAAAATTGGATCAAATCTAAATAAAAATTCAAACACATGTTAATAAAACATTAAATCGAAAAAGTTGTAAAAGAAAAATGAAATACGCAAACCGTAACAGCAGCTTCTTGAAACCGTCTTATCCTCCTTTAACTTCAGCGTTTTGTTGCTTCGAAATGGCTCTTAGATCAGCAGGTAGAGCTCAACAAAATGGCAGCATGAAGAACGAGATGAAATCTAAAAATGCATAATATGCAAAATGCAAGAAAGCTATGCTAGTATGAGAAATATTGCTATGCTATTAAAACTAATATGCATGCAAAGGCTGATGAAGATATGGCTATGTAAATGAGTATACGAAGTGTGCATATGTGAGCGATTATGCAAAGTGTATGTGGATGATTAACCAAGGCTTGGATTTGCACATGCTTTTATAGAGTTTTCAAACGAGTTTGATTGGCTGAATCGATCGACGGTCCGGATTAAGCTTGTTCCGAATGGATGGCGAGAGATTTTCGAAAGTGGACAGAAGAATGGAAGGTTTCCTTTCTCTTTATTGAGTTCGAAGGGAAAATTCCATTTTGAAGGATAAGATACGAATTTAGAAGGGCGAGTTAGCATGAGTTAGAATTTTGGGAAGGTGAGTTAATAATGAATTAGGATTAAATAAATTAAATTTATTTAATTAGGAGTGAAGATGGAAATGGAAACCCACATAATTAAATAATTCATATTTAATTATGTTTAAAAATGAAATTAGAGTGAGGTGGAAAATATTAAATAACATATTTAATATTTTAAAATTCGAAAATGGGATGGAGAATATTCCATTATTTAAATATTCAAAATATTTAAACTTTGGAATAAAAATGATAATTAAATATAAATAAATTATACAAATTTATTTAATTTAATTAAGCGGAGGGTAGAAATGTTAGTAATTAAATAAAATTATTTATTTAATTTAAGGTAGAAGAATTTGGAAGATGAACGATATAAATAAATAATTAAATTTATTTATATGTAGATGACATTAGAGGAATTAATTAAATAAATCATATTTAATTAATTAACAAGCTTAATCATGACCATTTTTAGACATATACATTTTGCCCCTCTTTGAAGTGATGTGTAAAACACATTGCTTCAAAGAAAATAAGATTTTGCCCCTGATATGCTTTCGATGTTGCTGCTGATGATGCCCCCTCGGGAGGTAAATCACGGATGATATGAAGTCTGAAAATGTGATAAAGAAGATTGGATAATGATATTCTGCAGAAGAGACAGTGATTTAGCTCCCGATAAATGATGAAAAAGATGCCCCTGTTGATATGATGCCCCTTTTGATGGAAATGGTAAAATGATGATGATGAACTGATAACTTTGCTTCCCGAAAAGAGAAAAACAAAGAGTAAATGACTGATAAAGTGTTTGATAGATTTGCTTTCTGCGATAGAAAACAAATAGTAGATGAATGATTTCCTTTTTGATAAATTTGCTTTCTGCGATAGAAAACAAATAGTGATTGATGGTAGATCAGATTGATATGGTATCGAGCTAGATAAATTTGTGTATTGGTTTGCCTGGTAGGATTGATTGGGTGATATGGGTCTGTGATATGATGCACTGGTATGAGTCACTGATATCGGTCACTGATATAGTTCACTTGATATGGGTTACTGATATGGGCCATTGATATGGGTCACTTTGATATGGGTTGCGATTACATGCTGTGAGGCATTGATAGATAGAGAGATTTTGATTGAGTTTTTCAAAATCGAGGTGTGTCGGGACCACACAGAGATCTTGGGGCAGGAGATAAGACTTCCATCACAGAGGCCAACCCTATCAGGGGGCTCTAATATTTTTGATGTATCATTATTGATTCATTCACACATCTCGATGTCTATTATGTTTGGAGCATGTACGTTATTTTGGTCATATCTCATGTATCTCTTTGGAATTTTTAGCTTCATTGGACATTGGACATTTGTATTATTTTTGATGAGTAATGATATGCAGCGGCGATGATTTGTGATGATGTGATGTGCATTTATGATGTGATATGCATTTTTTTTCTATGTGTTATGGATTTTGATATGAATTTTAATGATTTGATGACTACCATGATTTGCAGGATGATTCGATATGATGTTTTTATGATGATGATGATGACTGATGATGTAGACTAATGATGTCATGCAGGTGGATGACTTATGAAAATGATATGAAAATGTATATATGGAGTATTTGTTTTTTGAATGTTCAAATGTAAGATGATAAAGGATGACAAATGAATTTGCAAAATGAAAAGATATGGAAAATGATAGGATGATTAACGATACGATATGAATGTAATGTTCTATAAGGATGATCAAGTGAAATGATAAAATGAAATGCAATGATAATGACATGTATGAAAATGATAAGTGATATGAAATGAACTGCATGGTAAGATATGATAACGAAAATGATAATGAATGAAATAATAGTGAATGTATAAAAGGAACATGAAATAAATATGAAAATGATAAAGTGTTAATGAGATGAAGATGATAGAGAAACTACATGATATGCAAATGAATGATAAATGATAAATGATAATGCAGGTGAAAGGTGATGATGAAACAAATGTTCAAATGTCCTCCACAAGCAGTCCAAAGAGACATGACATCCATTGATGTGATTATTATCCTTTCAAAACTCGGGTGCAAATCCACTATGCAGGTATGTATAAATGATCTAAAATGAAATGCAACTAAATGAAACTGACCATTTTGTTGAGCTTGTTGGTATATTTTCTGGAATCATCATAGAGCGCTTTTAAAATGTTGGAAGTATGTACAAGCATTAGAGGGGAAATTAGCACCAATGATGACCTGAGTACAACTTTCATGATTTTTGATATAGCAAGTGAACACAAGCATCTAGGTATAATTGAACCGAGATGACCTGAGCATTTCTTGCGTAAACAGACAAAGACTAACCACTATCTGATGCAAATTTGGAACTGTCATCAATGATAAATCATCACGTCTCGTGACATATTTGCAACCGATAAATGATTAACCTCCAGACAACAGACAAAGAAAAAATCATCCTCTTTCCTCGCCACTCTAGTTCAGTACATCATCGAGTGTGCTCCAGAGAAATGATATCGAAAATTAAACAACCATTATTAAAAAATGAAATACTGTGATTCCAAACATTATTCATATTAGAGATCATCCAGATATGAGTCATGATAAGGTACGCAACTGAAAGCTACTGCGATATGGATCAATGGTTGGATGTTTTGGTTTAATTTGGTTGTTTTGTTTTGGGTGATTGGCTTTGATGTCATTGTCTTACTGTTTGAAAGGTGATTGCCCCCAATATGCCCCACGTTTTCCCTAGGTATCGTCACAACTTGTTGAAGTGAATAATAATCAAGCCATGATAAGACATTATCGCTCAAGGCAAATGATGATAGCATGGTGCTGGTGTGACCCTAAGATGATGGAAAAGATGCATGAAATGAAGACTGAAAAGTTAAGTGCAGAACATGAACTAATAGATGGAGAGCTTCCAAATAGCGTCTGTTTGCCAGATTTTCACTATTTGTTTTTATTGCATTTTTCTTGTCAATAGACTGCCTGTTTGCCAGGTTTTCACCCTATGACATTTTTAGGTTGTTATTTTTAATTAATTTTTTTTTTTAATTTTTTTTTTTTTTTTTAGGACTTTTTTAAGGTTTTTGGATTTTTGAGGGACTTTTCTCCGTTCCGTTTCCGGATTCCGGGGTCCCATTCCGGTCCCCATTCCCATTCCGGGCTTTGGTTTCAGGACTTTTTTCATAGTAATAACTTGAACCTTAATACTTTTTTAGATGCATGCTGTTGATAGGCTCGTCAAACAGGTCCCCTTCTGGCGTTGATAGCTTGTAGGCTCCTGAACCATAGACGGCGATAACCACATAAGGACCTAGCCAATTTGGTTCGAACTTTCCTTTCTTCTCTCTGTCTTGTTGATTGCGTGGATTCTCTTTCAGAACAAGATCACCCACTTGAAAGGTACGTGGCTTTACTTTATGGTTGTAGCTACGAGACATCATTTGTTGATAGGCTTTCAAATGATCAGCAGCTCTTTGCCTCTTTTCGTCTAGAAGTTCCAGTTCTTGAAGGCGGGAAACTCTGTATTCATCATCTGTTGTGAGGCCTTTCAAGGATACTCTGAGTGAGGGAATCTCAACTTCTAAGGGCAATATAGCTTCTGCTCCATAAACAAGGGCGAATGGTGTTGCCCCTGTTGGCGTGCGGACACTGGTTCTGTAGGCCCATAAAGCAGGATTGAGTTGAACGTGCCAATCTTTCCCTGATGTATTCACAGTCTTTTTCAAGATTTTCAATATGGTTTTATTTGAGGCTTCTGCTTGGCCATTCCCTTGTGGATAGTATGGTGTTGAATATCTGTGCTGTATGTGGAATCTCTCACAAAGTTCATCAACATCCTGATTTTTGAATGGACGTCCATTATCTGTAATAATGGAGTTGGGAATGCCATACCGACAAATAATATAGTTAAGTATGAATGAGGATATTTGTTTGCCGGTAACTTTGGTAAGAGGGACTGCCTCAATCCACTTGGTGAAATACTCTGTTGCTGTGATGATAAATTTATGCCCATTTGATGAAGAAGGATGAATCTTGCCCACTAGATCTAACCCCCATTGAGAAAATGGCCAGGTTGGTGTAAATGGTTGAAGTTCTTGTGCAGGAGCATGAATGAGATTCCCATGAATCTGACATTTTGAACATGTTTTCACAAAAGTGAATGATTCCTCTCCATTGTAGGCCAATAGTAACCCATTCTAATCAGTTTCTTAGATAAGGTCAGTCCACTCGAATGAGTACCACAGATGCCACCATGAACTTCTTGTAAAGCTTTATCAGTTCTTCGCGTTCAAGACATGGAGTAAAGTACCATCAAGACCACGACGATAAAGGGTATCAGCGATGAGGGTATAGCGAGCGGATTGGCGGATAAAGTTGCGTTTTTGGTTACGAGATAGATCAGGTGGTAAGATGTCGTCTTTGAGGTAGGCATAATTTTTTCCGTACCAAGGCGAATCGGATCCTACCAAATGACAAACGATTTGGCTTTCGGGTGTATCATAAGCAGGTGTAAATGATTGTTCCACCAGAAATTCATAACGATGTTGAGTTTCTGGGAGTTGTAACAATGATGCGATCGTAGCCATAGCATCAGCTGCTTTATTATCAAGCCTTGGAATTTGTGTAAATTTGATGTCCACAAAGTATTTCTTGAAGTCATCCACCATCTTTTTATAAGGTAGCAGTTTTTCATCTTTGGTTTGGTAGTCATTATTGATCTGACAAATGACCAATTGTGAGTCACCATATACCTGTAACTCTGTTATTCTCCATTCCAGTGCTATCTTGAGTCCAGTGATTAATGCCTCATATTCAGCTATGTTGTTGGTGCATGGGAACATTAGCCGATATGAACGAGGAATGGTGTGTCCTTGAGGGGTGACAAAAAGTATGCCTGCTCCCGATCCATGTTGAGTGAAAGAACCATCAAAGTATAATGACCATGGTTGTTTGGATTCTGCAGTGAAGACATCTGCATCTGGAAATTCAATGTGCAAGGGATGATCTGCTTGTAGTGGTGCTTCTGCTAATTGATCAGCTATAATTTGTCCTTTGATGGCCTTGCGGTCAACATAGTGTATGTCAAACTCACTTAGAATCATTACCCATTTCGCTAACCTTCCTGTCAATGAGGCCTTGCTCAACAAATACTTGAGTGGATCAATCTTCGAAACCAAATTGACCGTATGGGTCAGCATGTAATGCCGAAACTTTTGTGAAGCAAAGACTACTGCCAGACAAGCCTTCTCAATAGAAGTGTAGTTGAGCTCATGACTTGTTAATGTTCTACTGATGTAGTAGATTGCACGTTCCTTCCCGGTAGTGTCTTCTTGTGCTAGTAGTGCCCCCAGAGATGTTTCTGTTGCAGCAATGTATAAGATGAGTGATTTGTCTGGATCTGGTGATATGAGAACCGGTGGAGTCATTAGATATTCTTTAATTTTCTGAAAAGCCAATTCACATTTGTCATCCCACTTAAAAGGAACATTTTTATGCAGTAGATGTGTGAATGGTAAACTCTTGTCAGCCAATTGTGCGATGAACCTCCGTATAGATTGAAGTCGTCCTTGTAGTGATCTTAGCTGACTGATGTTCTTTGGTGGGGGCATTTCCATAATTGCTTGAACTTTTGCTGGATCTACTTCAATTCCTTTTTCTGAAATAATGTACCCCAAGAGTTTTCCAGACTTGACCCCAAAAACACATTTCTTAGGGTTGAGGCGAACTTTGAATTTCTGTAATCTTGCAAATATTTTGGACAATACTTCAAGATGTCCTTCTCTGGTGTATGATTTTGCCAATATGTCATCCACATAATCTTCCATGAAGACATGCATCATGTCGTGAAAGATGGTAGTCATGGCTCTTTGGTAGGTAGCTCCAGCATTTTTCAAACCAAAAGGCATGACATTCCAACAATAAGTTCCCCATGGACATGTGAAGGCTGTTTTCTCTTGATCTTCGGGTGCAATCTTGATTTGGTTATATCCAGAAAAACCGTCCATTAATGAATACATGGCGTGGCCAGCTGTTAGATCAACTATGGTGTCGATATTTGGCAGTGGGAAATCATCCTTAGGACATGCTTTATTAAGATCTCTAAAATCTGTACATATTCTAATAGTTTTATCCGGTTTGGATACAGGTACAATATTGGAGATCCATTCTGCATAGTCGATTGGTCTGATGAAGCCCACATCAAGAAGTTTTCTCAGTTCCTCTTTAACTAATAATGCAACATGAGGGTGCATTTTTCTGAGTTTTTGCTTTACCGGCTTGACCCCTGGTTTGATAGACAAATGATGCATGATAAGATCAGGATCCAGACCAGGCATGTCAGCATAAGACCATGCGAAATTGACTTGGTTTGCTTTCAGGAATTCCATAAACTTTGGTATTTCTTTCTCTGTCATAGATGCGGCTAACTGCAAAATTCTTGGTTTGTCAGAAGTCTCGAGATCGACAGCATTTGTAGACTCAATCAGAATAGGCGATCGCTCATGGTAGTGCTCCGGGAGAGTGTCAAAATTCCCATCGTTTGGTGCCTCTAAGAGGTTTTCACCATCAGATACGCTCTTTATTTTATCTTTTATTTGATCTAATACTGCCAGATTCTGGTTTTCACCATTAGATCTTTCTTTTTTGCTTTTACTTTTGCAGCTAGGAGACTTGACACTCTCCTGATCAAAAACTCTATGTCGAAAATCACTGGTGGAACAATCATTTGCATCATCTGCGGAAAGGAAGTTTACAATAGCTTCATCACTTGGAAACATAGGTATATTGATAGGTTCAGATGAATCCCAATCAATGAGATCTGGATAAATCAAGGGTATAGGATCGTTAGGTTGTGTGAAATCGGCTATGGTTATGGTCATAACAGAGTGATCGGTAGGATCTGAGGTATGACGTGAGTCAATGATGATACTATCCTCATGATAATCTTGTTCATTTAGATCTAACTCAGTATCACTAGAATCATAGTTGATTTGTGGTTCAGATTCTTGTGGTTGGGACCCTGACCCTTCACCTTCAATTAGAGTTGGGGCATACTGGTGTATTACATCAACCTCTTTATCTCTCCAAAATTCATCATTGTAAATGGTGTCCCATTCATATTCAGCCGAGTCTGTGTCAAAATTGTTATCCACGAAATTCTGAACTGTTGTCAAGCATGCTTCTTGCGAATCTGAGCTTTCTTGCAATGCGAAGACAGCGCCATGTAGTTGTTTGGATGTGTTTTTTTTGGAGTGAGTATCATAACCTAATCCAGTTTTCTCTTTTGCAGCAAGTCCGTGAAGGTGAATAGGTTCAACTACTCCTTCCTTCCTTTTTCCGATAGGACCTTCATCATAGCCCATCTTCTGCATGATTGAGTACCCTTTTCCATATTTGTCCGTGGGTAATTTAACATTAGAGACTACTTCATCTTCACCTTTATAGAGCCAATTTAAAATTTCTATATCCTCAGGATGTTCCATGGGGAATTTTTCTTTGATGAATTGTCCATTAAATTTTATAATTGGCTCTATTGGTGTTTGCTTTGATGTTGATGCTGCTGATGTTTGATGTTCCTTGATAGATGGTTGTCCATGTGATCGAGGTGATGTAGGTAAATTGACAAGACAAAGGGAGTATTCTCCAACTCCATGATCCTTGAATTTCATCTTTTTGTCAAAGCTATTGGTCAATTGACTGATTTGTGTGTCAATCTTTAGAGAAGTACTAGTATGAGCTTCTCGATTATTAGGGACCAAAGTATCTTGACTGGCCTTTATGTTGGCACAAGTTTGAGTGTTGGAATTATCAGCAGGTATCGTGATTTCTTGTCCATCATAAGGAAACTTGAGACATTGATGGTAGGTTGATGGGACGGCTTGCATTTCATGGATCCAAGGACGACCCAACAAAATGTTATATGCCAGATCGCGATCCAGTACTTGACAAAAAGTATTCTTTATAACAGGGCCCACTCTGATTGGCAGCATGATTAGACCTTTGGATGCTCTTTCTTCATCATCATAAGCTTTTATGGTAATCTTTCTTCTGAAATCAATAGAGTCCTCAGAAAATCCTAAGGCTTTTACCAACTTCAAAGTACAGATGTTCAAACCAGCACCTCCATCTATTAGAACTCGTCTAATGCGAAATTTATGGACCATGACTTCTAAGTACAAAGAGGAGTTATGAGGATGGGTTATGGAAACGTCATCTTTATCAGAAAATGAAAGACAAGTGGGCGAGGACAAATGCCCTACCATGGCTTGAAATTGATTCACATCCAAATCAGTAGATACGTTGGTTTCAATAAGGGCTTTTTCAAGAATTTCTTTATGGGCCGGAGAAATCTTTAATAGTTCAAAAATAGAAATTTGAGCGGGGGTTTTTCGAAGTTGATTGACCAAATCATATTGATGTTGAGGTGGAGGTTCAATGGATCTCGAGGAGGCACCCTTTAAGACCACTTTGGCTTGCGCTCTTGTTGTTGCATTGACTTCTCGATATTCCACCTTCTGGTTGACTTTTATGACATTCACCCGCTCATCATCTGCATAGAGATGGTTGATGATATGGTCATCATTGATGTGATTCACCTTTTTTTCAGAAGACTCACCTTTTTGATAATTAGGTAAAGGATTGCGAAATGCTTGGTGGTCTGCATTGGTTTGTTGATTTCCTTCTACTGTGATGATGTCATTATCAATCAAGTCTTGAATGGCATTTTTCAAGGCTTGGCAGTTGTTGGTGCGGTGACCTTTACATCGATGATAATCACAATAGTATGCCTCATTCCATGATGGAGGCTTTATAGTGGGTTCATAATTTCGTTGAGGCGGTAAAGTAATAACATTTTTGGCCATCAACTCTTTGAATGCAGATTCTAGGGATTGACCCAATGGAGTGAAAGATCTTCTATTGGAGAAGAACGAAAATCTTTGTGGATTTGAATTTGAGGTGTTTCCTAAAGAATTGTGATTGTTATTGTTTCCTCGATAACCCTGGTTGTTGTTTGAAGTCCCTTGATGGGAAGTTGAATGCTGATTTGTATTGTTCCTCTGAGGAGGAGGATTATTTTCGTGATTTGCAATTGAGTTGACATTGTTGTTGCGAGTGTTTGGAGTGCTGAGGACAAAGGGCTTGGTTGAGGCATGATTTGCCTCAACAACACCATCATTCACCATATTTTTGTTGCGAGTCCAGAATTTAGATTTGTCCTGATTATTGTGATGGTTGGATGAGTTGGGATTTTCTTTGTCATGCTTTATTATCCCTCTTTTGACCAAAGCATTTTCAATGGTTAAGGCATCTTCAATCATTTTCTCAAAAGAAGAAGGGCAATGTAAGTTCAAATGATAGCTCATCTCTGAATTTAAACTGTTAATGAAAGTAACTATCTTTTCCTTTTCAGGAACAGGACGTGGATATCTGGCGAACATTCTTCTCTATCTTTGTAGAAACGTAATGAAGGATTCACCAGGTTTTTGTGCAACTTTTCAAAGATCTATCATGGTGATCAGGTGTTGTATGTTGTAAGCATATTGTGATATGAATAGGTTGATCAATTCTTCAAATGTCTTGACAGGAGGTGTAATCTTAGATAACCATTCCATAGAGTTAACTCCAAGGCTCCTAGGAAACAATCGCAACAAGTAAGTATCTTCGTGAGCGAATTCCAATGTCATGTTCCTGAAGTCTCTAACGTGATCAATTGGATCCGTTTTCCCATTATAGCGATCAAATTTTGGTATTTCCCAATGCTGGGGAAAAGGAATCATGTTTAGACTTCGGTCAAAAGGATAAGGACAAATGTCCTCAAGAGTGTATTTCTTTGTGGTTGTTCCCCCTTGTAATTCTTTAACTTGTCCTTGAAGTGCCTTGATTTGTTGGGTCAAGGCACTAAGATCAGAAAGGGGTGTTTCTTCAGGTTTGTTTTTCAAATTTTCAGTATTAAAGTTATGAGGTAACTTAGCCCCTTGTTCGGCTAGATAGCGAAAATATTTTTCCTTGTCTCGCTGCAAGATCTTTTCAATGGCTTTATGGAATTTTGGATCTTGCTCAGCCTCTCTAAGACGTTCCTCATCTTGTTCCTCATCACTATCTATCTGTGTTCTGTTCATGTCTTTGTATTGATGGAACGGATTTTCTTCTCTGTTATCTGTATCTTTGTCAAAAAGTGGATTACGATTCATGATGTAAAGAGAATTGCTACTTTCACCCTCCTCTTGAATGTTTTGAGTATGTCCTTCTTGTTGAATTTCGTCCTTCAATTTATTGAATTGGGATCTTGTGAAGATAGGCATATGATTTTGAAAAATTCTTCTAGACTTAGATCACGATTTTGACAAGTGCGATGATAATGATCCGATAAGATGTAGAATCTTATGATATGATCAAGGATGCTCCTAATTTATTGATTGTGGCTTCCAATTGATGAAGGATTTCTGAATCCTGTTGGGGAAGTTGAACCAAAAATAAGAAAGTTGCTTGAGAGATGCACTCTTAAAGTTTTGATCTTTGTTTTTGAAGAAAGGTTCCAAAATTAATGAAGGATTTGATTGGGATGTGAAGGATACTCTATGGAAGGTTGTGGTATGTTGTCAAATTCAAGAGGTTGGTTATGATTATGCTGTTGTGATAAAGCTCTTCTTTGATAATAAGCTCGAGAATCTAAGGGATTTACAGCATATTCATCAGTGAATCCTCTAACAAAATCCTGATATCTGTGAAGAAATCCTCGATAGTGAAGCAAGACTTGTCGACTTTTGTATAAGAATTTCCTCTTTTGCAGTGTTTTCTTGTATCCTAAGGGTTTCTTAGGTTTCTTGACTCTCTTGGAAACTGATTTCTTGGGAAACTTTGTTGACTTCCAATCCCTAAGCATGGAGAAAGGTATTTGGAAATGTTTTTGAAGCAATGATATGACAAAAACTCTTAAGTGGCTTTCAGTTGTTGTTCTTCATGTTTCTTTTGAATGATCTCTTTATCTAAATTAATGTAATGGAAGACACAACAAACATTTTTGAAAACAGTTGTTCCTTAAAGCACTATACTAACATGAAGTGTTTGATCAAAAAATGTTTTTCATCAAATGTTTTCACAGGTTTTTGCACATGAAAGACAGTTCAGACAGACTCACTCTTAAGTGCTCAAGTAGGTCATTCTAGTAATCAACAGCCCACATCTTAGAACTGCGTCGACTCACACAGCCGTGTCACCCCCGAAGGGGCGCCCGTGTTTTTGTCTTTTCCAGGCGCGTACTCAGAGTTACGGAAGTGGATACCGGGTCCCCTGAGCAAACGGTCCTTGGCAGTTATATGGTGAGTATCTTGGGGGCAGATTCTTCCCTCCCCTTGCACTGTGATTATCAGAATGTTTGGCAACTGACTCGGCTGGCCACTACACTAGGTTCGTAGTAAGGATTTCCGTTCGGTGCGGCAATAATAAACTCCCTCAGGAGACCTCCCAACCTTTAGAACAAAGGCTTTGGGGATGGTTATCTTGCACACTACCGGCAAAAGAGGGTTTCCCCAAATTCGCTTTAAATTTTATAGTGGGGCGGAATAGCCTGGCTTTGGCTTGAACCCACTTGAGTCGTTCCCGTAGGGTGAGTACTTTTTCCCACTACGGCAGGCTCTCTAAAGGATGTAATTGAAAAGAAAAATAACATTGCATGAATTTAAAAGGCAAGTCTGGTATTCTGATCACCCAGTTAAGGGGAGAGCATAGACCTATTGCCACAATCACAGCAAGCAAATGTTCTTTTTAAAACCCAAATAATGATGAGCTAATCTAGGTGAAGATATTGCTTCACCAAAAACAGATTGTTCAATTTTAACTGCAAGATTCAAATGTTTGGTGACTATCCTAGATTGCTTCTTTTTATCCAGATGTGACTACCCTAGGATTGCTTCATTTTATCCAGATGTGACTACCCTAGGATTGCTTCATTTTATCCAGATGTGACTACCCTAGGATTGCTTCATTCTTTTAAAGTTATTATTGTCCGCGGTTGCGTCGGATTCAGTCAAATTAAATTACAAATTACAATTTGCAACCTTTTTCAAAAGTGTGCTATAACAGACCTCCGAGGCGCTGTAGGAATCTTCAAAGGTGCTAATTGATCCCAATGCTTTTCCAGCTCCATGTGATTCACCTACAAGAAAAAAAATGATTATAATGCAGCAAAAAAAAAACTAAAAAAAACTCATCAAAACAAATTGCAATTTTAGAGACATGTTTTTTTTTTTTTGGCATAGCCGAATTATATTTCAGTTTTTGACGATTTTATTGATCTAAAAAAATGAAAACTCAAAGAAGAGATCCCTATTAATTTTCTGAGAGATTTCCAGAAATGTAAAGAAGTCAGAAAGATTCTCTGTTTTACTCTCAGAAACGTGGATTTATGGAAATCACACAGAAAATGAAGATCGGATTTTTTTCACACTGTATTGACCTCAAAATTAAATCTGTAAAACACAAACCCCCATTAGAATTTAAAGAGATTTCTGAAAATGTAAAAAAATTTAAAAAAATCGCTGATTTACATTCAGGAAACCAATTTTATGAAAAAACATAAAATTATGATAACTTTTACAAAAACGATGATACACTCTCAATTTTTTTACTGTAGCCTCTTGAGATGATTTCAAAGACTCTGTAAAAATATTGTAGAAAAATTCGCTTATGTGTAGAAGATATCAAGAAATTGGTAAAACTTGCAGTTTTGTCCAAAAATTGTCAGATCTGCATCAAAAAAATCAATAAAACCTGCAAGTAGATATTAAAAACAGGGAAAATGGCCCCACGGTGGGTGCCATTTTAATGTGTGTGAGAAAATTGGATCAAATCTAAATAAAAATTCAAACACATGTTAATAAAACATTAAATCGAAAAAGCTGTAAAAGAAAAATGAAATACGCAAACCGTAACAGCAGCTTCTCGAAACCGTCTTATCCTCCTCTAACTTCAGCGTTTTGTTGCTTCGAAATGGCTCTCAGATCAGCAGGTAGAGCTCAACAAAATGGCAGCATGAAGAACGAGATGAAATCTAAAAATGCATAATATGCAAAATGCAAGAAAGCTATGCTAGTATGAGAAATATTGCTATGCTATTAAAACTAATATGCATGCAAAGGCTGATGAAAATATGGCTATGTAAATGAGTATACGAAGTGTGCATATGTGAGCGATTATGCAAAGTGTATGTGGATGATTAACCAAGGCTTGGATTTGCACATGCTTTTATAGAGTTTTCAAACGAGTTTGATTGGCTGAATCGATCGACGGTCCGGATTAAGCTTGTTTCGAATGGATGGCGAGAGATTTTCGAAAGTGGACAGAAGAATGGAAGGTTTCCTTTCTCTTTATTGAGTTCGAAGGGAAAATTCCATTTTGAAGGATAAGATACGAATTTAGAAGGGCGAGTTAGCATGAGTTAGAATTTTGGGAAGGTGAGTTAATAATGAATTAGGATTAAATAAATTAAATTTATTTAATTAGGAGTGAAGATGGAAATGGAAACCCACATAATTAAATAATTCATATTTAATTATGTTTAAAAATGAAATTAGAGTGAGATGGAAAATATTAAATAACATATTTAATATTTTAAAATTCGAAAATGGGATGGAGAATATTCCATTATTTAAATATTCAAAATATTTAAACTTTGGAATAAAATGATAATTAAATATAAATAAATTATACAAATTTATTTAATTTAATTAAGCGGAGGGTAGAAATGTTAGTAATTAAATAAAATTATTTATTTAATTTAAGGTAGAAGAATTTGGAAGATGAACGATATAAATAAATAATTAAATTTATTTATATGTAGATGACATTAGAGGAATTAATTAAATAAATCATATTTAATTAATTAACAAGCTTAATCATGACCATTTTTAGACATATACACAACTATTTCTTGTTTTTACAAATGAATAAATTTTTATTGTGATATATTATTTTGTCTTCAATTTACATGAAGGTGAGAATGAGAGGTCAAAAATATTAGCCAATAAAATTTATAATTAATCATTTCAAAAATAATTTTAGTTAAAAAGTATAAATCTTAGCTAGCAAAGTTAAGGGTAGGTAGTTAGCATTTAGGGAAATCATGCATACTACTTGTAGAAGGAGCTTGGATTTGGGACTAAAGGCATGAATGTGCATAGCCAAGTGTAGGGAATGATACCTATGTTCTTATATGTCTCATTAAATTTATTGCAACAATATTAATCACAATTATTAGTGAGATGAAGTAAGATACAAGGAAAAGAGAAATGAAATTAATATTAGAGGAGAGTATTGTAAATTTTTAGATCTCTACAATAAAAAAATATAAAAACATATAAAGCATAAACAAAATCATACCACAATATAGGTGTACATTTGGTAAACCCTTTTAGAAGAAAAGCACCACACTGAAAAGAAACCCCATGTGTTATTTAGTAATATAAACACCATTACAATATAATTTTAGTGAATTCCTGAGTTATATTATTACAAAAAATGATTTAGAGTACTTTTGGTACCATAATAGTGTGTACAAACTTGCTATATATATATATATATATATATATATATCAAAATCCTAATAGGAGAATTGAGAAACCATTAAATGGTATTTACAAAACCATGATATAAAATCAACAAAAAAAATTCTCCTAAATATTAAGTTATAAATCCAACACCCAAATTATCAACTGAGTTTATGAGCTAAAAAATAGCATGTGTCTTTACCATGTCATAAGTGCATCATAGACTCACCAATGCAAGTGTGTCATATGATAGGAGACCTAACTTCCAAAGGCCATATATTTTTATTCATGAGGCTATTAGGGCCTATTTTTTTATTTTGTAGAGGTCAAAAAATATCTCTACAATAACCATCACTAGAAATGATGTAGAACAACCCAAATTTTTCTTTCTCAAATATAATGTCATCATTATAAAAATGAGTTTTCATGTTTCATAGTCCAAAAATTACATTCCTTATTTATATAACGTTAGAAGTAACATCAAGATACCATTCCTAACACTCCTCTTGTTGAACATGTTGCAAGAGAAAAAGGAGTACCAAAATATCAAAATTAATTCCTAGTAGCTATAAGGCCTACAGACTTAGAGCACCATTTAATTTCTTTTGTGCTCACTAGTTTCATCAATGTAGTTATAAAATTTTACAAAGTGTCAATCTCCTCCAAAATCAACATACCATCCTCTACTATTTCATGAAAAAAATTGACTAGACAATAATATAATTCATCTTTGCATGAAATGTTGAGTTCTTCACAAGAACTATGACACTTTGACTATCACAACAAATTGTAATAGGTCATTGACTCAATCCCACAAATGAACATAATCTCTTAATCCATATGGATTCCTCACAAGCATGGGTAGCTACCATGTACTCTACTTCTAAAGTTGAAAACCAAATATATGCATGAAATTGAAATAAACAAAATAATAAAGTATGAAAAACTATTAACAATAGTTGTAACACCCCGTCGTATGAACCCTAAAGGACAATTAAACAATAATTACTGCACAAATTTTTTTTTTAAAAGTTAACATAACATACATGTAATACACATTAAGTCATAACATGAATTTCATTGAAGTAGATTCATTAACACATACATCCCTTGGGGTACACGAGGAGTCATTACGAGACTTAGATCCACACAACGACAATAAAGAATAAAAGCCAAAAATATAATCCACAACAAAGTAAACGTTAATAAATGTAACACATACATGATATATCATTGATAAGAAACCATTTTTGTACATAAATACAACGTATACATGATTAACTCAACACATTGAATAACAACTACCATGGTCAATATTCACACAAGGTTCAACGTTACATTACAGTACAATGTTCAAGAGGTACACTGATACAAAAAGTGTTTCCAAATATGAACGGAAACCATACAATAAGATAACACGATACAACTAAAAGATGAATACACAGTATCATAACTGGCTCCAAGATGGACACAACTCTAGAGTCGCCGCAATTAGCACCAATCTGCACCTCTCGATCCTCGACTAGGGACCCAATGGGGTGCTTAGCACGTTCCACCCGACCATGTGGGTCCGAAGACCCACCCCCCGTGCTAAGGAGCTAACAAGAAAGAGACCTCAACCAAGAACATCCAAACACGGAACCACAATACTCAACACCATACAAAAATATCATAAAACTCAAGGATTACAATGAGATAATCAACAACATTCATGAGTCACATAATGACTTAAAGTCATAAATCTCATCACAATAACCAAAAAAATAACCAGTAAACAAGTAACCAAAGGTTGATCATGAAACATTTCCAAAACAAACTAAAATAATAAACATAATACAATTCTAGAGTAACTGATACAACAATCAAAATACAAATTCCAGAGGCGACCAAAAACAATGCACAAGGGCATCTAGTGGAGAGTGTCATCGCATAGCTCTCATGGGATCTCCTGGCCCTTCCTCCAGCTTGAGGCGCAAGCACCCATCTATGGATCTCCTGGCTCTTCCTCCCACTTGAGGTGTCAGCACCATAGGGTAGCTCATGCAGAGTCAATAACCTCTCATGAAGACGAGATTATGACTTTGCTGACCATGACCTTCTCAGTCTATCATTGGTCTATGATAGCCCTAATGCATAGACGAGGTATTCAATGTTTATTATCTTGTGTGTTTTACTACCCATCCCCCTAAATTCTATTTTTAGGTTATCACTTGTTTAACTACTCTTACATGGGTTCTCCTGTGCACTTCCTCTTACCCGGGGCACTGACCCCCATGAAGAGCCACTCTCCCTAGAGACCCAACAAACATCAAAACCAAGGGTTGTACCATCATAATTTGAACAAATAATCACAACATAAAGGCATGCGAGGCATTACCCATCTCGCTAACAAGTACATAATCAGAGTCTCAAAAATTCTCGTACAACCCTTTCAAAATCAAGATACCAAGACACTTGCCACATCAAGGGCACATAAAGTGAGAACATCAACTGTCAATCGTCTCAAGCCTCTGGTAGCCAAAAAGAATGACAACCCACAAACAAGGGTAAAATGAAGCAACAAGAGTTTTTCCCCAATAATTCCAACACAAGGATAAAATTTCCCCTAAATATGAGATTAACTCAGAACAGCCATAAAAAAAAATATGAAGATTCATCAAGACCCATCCACAACTCAATCAACCCTAAAACACAAATTCAATCCACATATCAACAATGGTGTCACCTCAAAAAGGGAATCATAGAAGAAAATCAACCTTTAATTCAACAAAAATTCACTCAATATCCAAAAGCCACCAACTAGGCATTCCACGGAAGACCTCAATTTTCTCCTCACAAGAACCCCTTATAGTGGCACATAAATCACATTCATAAAATCAGCAACATGGCAATGACAACAGTTATCTAATCACATTCTCAATTAAAAGAAACCAACCTACTCAACAAGCAAAACAATTACAATCTCAAGGTTCTAAATAACTATCCATATAAGAACCTCATTTATTAGAGACTCTGATTGTCATAAAGTTATCTCCTAATGAACAATCCACGTGCAATAATTAAGAACGAAATCTCAATTCAAGAACAATTTATTTCGTTTATGCAAATTTATAAAACTACCAAAATGAAGAGAAATAGAGTTTACTACAATACCTATCCATGACCAAAGATGTCGATTAATTCTAATATACACAATTCCACTATTAAGGAGTTCAATACAACCACCAATTACGAGATTACCAAATGCAACCATATAACTAAACTCTCCAAGGATCCAAAATATAAATAAACCATTTCCCTCTGAACATTGCTCCCCCTAATTAATCAATTTACAAAACAATTTCACTAACCAACTATAAGGTACTTTAATCACTAATATTTTAATCATTCCATCCTATCTATTTTACAAAAACTACATGACTAACTATATTTTGTTTCATCAATTCCTAACTAGATATCTCTAATTTTTCTTTATAAGAAGAAAACCAACTATAACTTAATTACCAAATTTTATCAATAAACAATCAAATACATTTTATCTATTCAATTAGAAGTAATTTAAAATAAATTATGGAATTCTCTAAACATATTTTCTAGATATCCCAATAAATATTTTATCACATGCACAATTCTTTCACCAACAAATCACAAGTAATGAACTTCAAGAACATTTTAACCATTGCTTACATTTCACTTCTCTACTCATGATGGATTATTTAAAATATTATGAAAGACTATATTAGCATTTTTTTTAGTTATCTAAGTTCACTATTACACAACCAATTATATTTTCCTTTGAGTATATATTTATTTATTTAATTTTTCTCAATTCTCACTCATCTAACATATTCCTTTGTTTCCCCTTTTTCATCTATATTTCTATTTAAAGACTATTTTTCTATAAGAAAATAATTCAGATTCCCTAAATCTTTTTTTTTATACAAAAAAATAAAATAAAAACTGAAATTATTATTTCACTCTATTCCAGCTAAATTAATAAATATAATTTAATCCAAAGAAACATCTATAAAAGAATCCAAATTTTATTCCTCTTAAATAGTACTTTTAACTTCCTTTTAATAATACCTTCCTAATTTCTTCTAGTCAAGGAGATGACCCTCTGAGTAACTATAGAAAATCTTTTGAATAATTAAAAAGAGATTTCAACATTTAAAACAAGACTCCAAAAAATAGACCAAAACAACAGGAACAGGGTCTGTGGACTAAGTAACAGAATTCCTCAAAGAACTGTAGTCTCATGGAATGTGTTGAATGCAGGATATACAGAAAAAGGATTTTGCAAGGAAGCTCTCAAAATTTTTGAATTAATGAGGCCAATTAAACCTGTGGTGCCCGCTGAATCATACCAGATTGAAGGCTGGGGTTTTCCATCATTAAAACAGAGGCAATGTTCTGAAAGAATTAAACTGAAAAATAAGATTGCACCACAATACTATGTCAAGGCAGATTTGTATGCAAAAATGCAAAAGCATAGGCAAGGCGCGCATACTGTTGACGATTGAATCAGAGAGATTAAACCTCTACAACATTTCATTTTCAAGAACAGTAGATGAGCAGGTTGCGAATTGGATTAGGGAGGCTATTTAATTTACTACACCTTTGCAAATCTAAAAGTTGCAGCTGTGATAGGTTGCCAATGGTTTCAGGGAGGTTTTCTAATTCTGTACAATGCCTCAACTCAAAACGCTATAACAGTGACAGGTTGCCAAGTATATTAGAAAGTGAATATTGGAATTTGGAAATATCACCATCTTCTTACATTATTGTCAAATCCCAAGTGTTAACCACAAGATTGAAGCGAAGGAGACAAGTGAGGTGCAAATACGTGACTTAAGAGTAGAGGAAAATAAAGTACAAATTTTCTTTTCTTTTATTTGAACTTGACTCATTTCTGTCTGGTGGCGAGTTTCCATAGACGCGCTCACATTTGAAGTTTGGAAGTTGAACGTCGCCACGATCAAAGGTGAGCTCTCTATTATGTTAATACATTGACAATATTTATTTTTAAGTGTTGCAACTGCGATAGATTGTCTGAAGAATCAAGCAGGTTATTTAAATCTTAGACTTCCTATTCAAGCGCTATAGCAAGACAGGTTGGCAATGAAAACAGAGAGATTCTATAAACCTTTAAACTTCCTATTATGTTCAAGCTCGCGGCTGAGACAGGTACGATGTCCTTGAGGAGAACGAAGGAATTGCTGAATGAACAAACTGAAACAAACGGACTGCCAATTTAATATTGTGAAAAGGTAGACCTGCACATGATTGACATTTATGAAAAAAATGGGGGTGTGCGCATTGCGAAGAACAACCTCAACAAAGAGATGTTGTTACAAGAATTGCATAGATTATAAGATACATGCACAAGGACGTAGTAAGGCTTTCAATATCATCAAATTAATGAAGCTGGTTATGCATAAATTGGATCTTACAAAGACTCCTGAAATCCTCGAATTAAAGAACTCGGTATGCCTCCTATCATTGGAAGCTTGCGGGTGTACAAAACGCATGTAGGATCGTAGACTAGCAGATGGGACTTTGATAGGTATTGGAGAGACCGCACCAGGTACAGACAGAGACACCAAAATCCACACTCATTTGAATACGAATTACCAACAGAGTTATAACCTCGCCATATATAGACTACAAGCAGACTTTGGAATCATGGAATGAAATACTCGTAACCAATAAGAAGAAAAGAAACAGAGTTATAATTTTGAAAAAGAAACGATGGAACCTGAATCTCAAGGCTTTACAAGATGGAGCTCCAGCGCCGAGACCACATTTCTATCTTAGCTTTCTTCCAACTCATTGCAATTCTTCCCAATATCTTACAAACGATTCCACCGCCATGTAAGTCCAAAATTGTCCAAAACATTTGTGCATTCATCGGGTTCAAAACCTCCTAGTCTGAAAGGCTTGTGCGCAGAATAAGAAGGCATGAGCAAGGCGTGTCCTTCGTGTGATTGGCTTGCCATCAGAAAGCATAGATCCCCCCCTAAAAATCTCCTCCCAGCGGAGATAAGTAGAAGCTTTCCCAAAATTAAAAAAATAAAATCAAGCATTATAACAAGTTTCGCGTTAAATTCCCATTCCCCGCCATGCATGTGCATGCCTTCCAGACTCATTATTTTTATTTTTATTTATTTTTAATCTTTTCTCATCTTTTTCTATTTTCTTCCAGCTTTTCTAGCTTTTAACAAATCAACTCCGAATAATATCTGTCATATTTGTTTAATTTTTAGAATGCTTTCCATATTTTTCACTTGACTTTTATCAATCCAAATCTTATCTTCAAGATCACAATCACATTGCTTTATCTTATTTATATATTTATCCTCACATAATTAATAATTTATCAATCATTATTAATTACCCTATAAACCATACTATTTATAAAACAACTTAATTTTAATTATTAAATAATAAACTTTATACTTTACATTTTGTAATTTAATTTATTTTAAAACTCTTGATTGAAATAACTATCTTATCTCCATTTAATTTGTTCACTTACCATTATATCATTTTCATCTTTAAACAATTAACTTTCAATGATGACACACTTATCACTTATTATTAAATCTAATTCTTTATTTAATTCCAAATAAATCGAGTGATCATATAATTAAATTAATTTGACTAAATCAAATCTAATCATAATATTAGTGTTATCACATACCTCAAAATCAAATTAAATAATAAAATCACAAAATCATCATGACCTTACCAATCGACCATCCAAACTTAAAACCACTTTTTAACAATGAAGACAACACGACCACCCAACAAACTACCTACTAGAATGCCAAGAACAACCGAAATGGAGGGGCACTACAATAGTTCAATATGTGTAAAATTCATATAAAATGTTACTTCACTTGTAAGGAATGTGGATGCAACTTAGCAATGTAACACTATATTTTATTGATAATTAATTTTGAAATACTTGAGTTGCATAAAGACTTGGATGCTTTCAAAATGTTAAAGGAATTATTATATTTGTATAATTTGTGAGAATAATCAAATAGAATATAAGAATAATATTTGCGACTTGAGTTAATTGAACTAGCTATGGAGTCAACTCAACTAATAAATAAAAAATTTCCATTTCAAATATATGAGGATAAAATAGTTATTTAATTTAATAAATTGATAAATGTGAGGAATAATTTTGCATTCAAAGACAAAGTGAATTGATGTGTGAAGAAAAAGTTTCTAAAACTAGATGGAATGATATGAGAATAGGAGTTGTGTTTGAAAATGGATAATTAGCTATTGTTCAATTAAATGGAAAAATGGATAAAAAAAATCATAATTGATGATAATTATATAATAATGTGATATATATTAAATATGATAAATAAATGTTGGGAGGTTGGGTGGGTGTCCTTCCCACACATATCGTGTGGTTGGGAAAACAATCGAGGTGCCCGAGGAGTTATAATCTTGGCAAGATTTGGTGTGCCGGGGTGACAAGGTTGTAGACAACTCACATCCTTCACTCATGGCTTTGTTGTTAGGGAAATAATGAAGCTTTAAGGGGTATTACAAAGCCTGCAACATGGAGGTCCACACCGTCATTTCCATCCTGGCAAATCAAGGAAAGGACTGATTCGTGCAACCGTGGTGGCATTCATTGCAGTAACACCTACCACCTTCATTATTTCATGATAAGACATCGCCTCCATCACATGTGCTTAACTCGTTTGGTGGGTGTTTCATTTGCATCCCATACTATCTGCATTGTGGGTTTAGCATTGGCATGGGTTGCAGTCTGCAGTCTCAATGGGTGAATGATGTAAATTTGTGGTAAAGATTTCGGTGGAGATGATTACAAACATCGACGCTAACACCCCTATCCAATTGGATAGCTCGATGTTGGAGATGATGTTTCACAGTGAAATCTCTAACTAGCATCTTAGACAATTGCTAAAGAAATACGACTCATTCATCATCGCTGCAATGAAAATGGTTTCTGGTAAAGGTTTCATAAAGAATGGAGAGACCAAGTGTTTGGGAACACATATCAACTCAAGATTCCTGGCTGTCCTATTAGACATAAGGATGGAGAAGAAATATGCGGGGGAAATGGTGAAGAACCTCTTCTCTGCTAATAGGTTGGTTGGTCTGGATGAAGTCCTCACTATGGCCATATCAGGAATGGGCATGCTGAGGCCATGAGACATCCCCACCTTCTAAAAGCTGAGAAAACTGGTAAAATATTATTCCTTTATCTTTGATCTAAAAGGGATGGCTCTGGTCAAGCATAAACAAGTTGCTACTATTGGGGTAGATTATCTGCTAAGGACCTTCAACATTTTCCACTCCTTTGATCATTGTGTGGTCAAATATTTTCACGAATTTGCATTGACGAATGGCTTTCTGGGTTAGTATGGCATTGGAAATTATCATGCTATGGTTAGTTTAGATATGGTGTATAGATGTATACAGTTATGGGTTGTAGGGAATTTTGCATTTGGGCATCCCTAATTTTGTAATTATATTATGTATTCACCTATGTGGTTTGGTTCGGGTTTTGGTGGTGTGTTGGGTCTGGTTGTTGTTGGCTGTTTCAGTCATGGTGGATGTTGTAAAACTTTATTTTAATATTTCAATATAAAAACTCATCTTATGAATTAAAAAAAAGAGAAATAAATGTTAAATTAGGGTATGTGCAGGATCATCATGGAAAAAATAGGCCCCTTAAGTGGCAAAAAATTCAGAAAAATCAAAGTTAGAAAAATCAAAGTTAGAAAACTTGACGTAAAAATTTGAATAAGTTATCTATATTATTTCAAAATAATGTAAGAATAGAATCTGTAGAAAATTGAATGTAGTTTCTAAACTATTAGGTTTTTTTTTTTTTTTAAATCTATTTTGTGAAAATTTGAAATTTCAATGTAATAGTACTTAAATTTCGGAGAAAAAAAGAAAGTAGGTGTTTGTCGACCACCCTAACTATAATAAAATGATAATATTATTTTTATAATATTTTAGATATATAAGTAGAGGATTCATGTCCCGATGTGATGCATTTTTTTGTAAATTTTTTTCCAAGTAAATAATTAATTATAAAATTTTTACAACTTTTAAAAATATAAAAATTCATATTTTGACCACCTTAATTTGGTCAAAACTTCATGAAATTCATTTTTTTTTAATCCTATAGTATGTGAAGTATAGAATGTGACGTATGTTTCGGATTCAAAAAATATGATACCATTCGAAAGCTATAGATGTTTTTCAATCAGCCTATCAATTAGGAATTTAGTCATAAATCAAATAGAAAATGAATAATAATTATTTATTAAATTCAAAGTAAAGAATGATTTATACTGGTGGAAAGCTGAGAATCTCTTTTAAAAATCTTTTTCATTTTATCAATTTTGGGTAAAAAAAAAGTTGTCAGCCACATACCCTACACATAGCCATCATATCACTGCTTTTTGGCCATCATGGTCCTGCACATACCCATTAATGATATATTAAGAAAATGTGATAATAATTAATGAATACTATGATGATAATTAGGGTTTTATGATTAAGTGAATAATTTTAGTTTTTACACTAACTACAACTTTTCATGTCCTCATCTAGCTAATAACAACACTAAAGAAAGTCAAAATTTGTGAACTAGTAGTTCTCCTACTATCAACATACCAAACCTAATCAAAATCCATAACCACATAAGTATTTAGTGAGAGTTGTTACATTGTATATTTAACAAGATAATAAATGAAGTACTCAAAGGTACTTCACAAACATCTAAAAAGTCTTTTTGGTACATTCTAATGTACTTATCCTTGATTAGGAAATAAATGACTAAGTACTCTAATTAATAGGGTGATGTCTAGCCTTGTGCATAACATATATTGAGGTCCTAAAAATAGTAGAATAAGGTACTTTTCTTGTACCATATCACTAGGAAAATTCAAATATTACTTAATTGCTAATGTATATAGTGTGTCATAAATTGTCACCCTTGACAATTCCACACTACCTTGATGCCCTATTTTTCCTAAAATATTAATTATAATAATAATTTATTCTTTTGATATGTAATAATAACTTATTTATGACTCATCATGTGGTTCCATAACATAGTTTTCTCTATAAGAAGATTAATATCAATAAAATGAACACTATTAAATACCAAGAGAACATGGCCATTGTTAGTGTGAATGAGGATATTTCCTAAATAGATATTAGTGAGAACCTATTCACATCAATAATAGGTTTACTTAGGAGTTAGTTTCCTGGGTGGTATTCTGGAAACTAGTATTTAATGAGACCATATCTCATTAATAAGCATGTAGTTATCTAGGCATTTAATATTTCTATCATGCATTTCAAATTATGCATTAGGCATTTAAAGTTTTCAACCAAGGTAGTTATCCAACTACCTCTCTCCTTTCCTATATAAGAAAGGCTCTTGTACATTTGTAAATCATCTCAAAGATTCTAGATCAATTCATCATAGATCATCATTTGATCAATTTATATTCTTGTTCATGCTGCAACACTTTCTTATTCATGTGGATGGTATTCTTCTTGGTCGATCCTTTGAAGTGTGGCCAACTTCATTTGGGTTATTGTTCATATTTTCAACATGGTATCAGAGCACAAGCCATAGGATATCCATCTCATATCAGGAAGTTGAGCTAAGGAGACTATCATAAGCTGAAGGTTTTCATGAAGGGCTAGTTGTTCTCATCTGAGAGCCAAATAATTTCTAAGGCACTTTGGGTCAGATTTGACCCCACCATTGTGTTCAAAAGGTCTGAAAACCTAAGGAACACCTACCCATTCGTTGAAATTCGACTTCCTCATCCGGAGGCCATCAAAGGTTTTTGCATCGATATTGGAAGGGCATCATATGGATTGCACAAGTTGTAGGAAAAAATTTCCTCCCACTTGTGGAAAAAAATCCACTCTCTAGTTGGCATCATATAAAATACTTCATATTTTGAGGTAAATTTAATTTTGGGTGATTTTTTGAAAAAATCAAGTGACTATCTTAAATTTGATGGCCAAATGACTATCACAGAAGCCCCATCATGTCTTAATTAGGTATTTTTCTTAAAATTTCCATAACTTTTAACCTGGGTATTAGATTTTTGTAAATGAGATATCATTGGAAAGCTAGTTCCAAACACTATTCAGTGGTGTAGGATTTTTATTAGATTTTATTCTTGTAATATTTTATCATAGCTTGAAGTTAGTGCTTCCTTTTGGACTCCCGAGCTCATATCTTTTCACCAATTCGTCTGATTTTGGAGATTCCAATGGAATTTTGAAGGTGATTCAGAGCTCTATCATTTTGTCCATCTAATTTTCTTAGATTCAGGCCTAGGTATATTCTATTTATTTTTTGCAATTTTTGGCATTTACTTGATAACTTAGACATACTGCAATTTGGAGAAAGTCCATTTGCATTAGGAGGCTTCATTTTCAGTTGTGCATCATAGTTAGGAACTTTTCTATTTGATATTGAAGGTAAATGACTTTTTAATCTTGGAGATATATCATACTTCATTATGGGGTTTGCATATTATCCTTCTGTGATTATGTTGCAATAGGGAAACTATAAAAAATGGAGAGATGGCATCATAAGCCATCTCTAATCACTTGAATTGTTGCCACATTTGTATGGTATTGATCCCCATCAAGGTCAAGGTATTCAAATATTTACTTGGAGTTGCAGTAGATATAATGTCTTAGAGTTCATTTCAATGCATGTTGATGATGATATTTTGGAAGGTATTGATCATTGTGATTGTCCTCATATTCTTTGGACTAAGATTTGGGAGATATATGGAGATCTTCATACTCCACCATTACCTAATGAACATGATTCAGAATGTCATCTGCGTCTTCATTCTTCAAACAAGATACCCTATGATGATAATGTTATGCAGGAGCTTACAAATTTTAAATGCTTTTATTTTTCAAATGAGGATGTCAAGGGTTCTTCAGATGCTTCTTCTCCATTAGATACAGTTGATGTACCTTCACCTTCAGTGATTCTTTTCCTAGAGTTAATGATTGAGGCTTTCATCATTCCTATTCATCAGAACATATTCAGTTTTCTAGACTTGGGATCACATGATGACTTTGTTTCAAGTATTGTAGACTTGGCTACTTCTATAGGTTTGGAGGAAATTCTTGAGGGGATATCTTTCCTCTATGCAGATTCTACTTTAGAGGGTTTTCTTCAGTCTCTACATTCCATTGTTTCGACCTTGATTGGGGATCTTGATCTTAGTAAGACCACCTTGGAGGCACTTGATTCCATCTTAGAGATTTCATATATGAGGCTTCTTCCCTCTCATTTCATTATGGAGTTGGAGGTTCTTCAACATCTACCATTGGATTTACTTCTTCCTAGCAGGGGACATATGGTCATCACTGGACACTCTTTTCGCTTCATACTTCTTTCAGTGGTTTTGAGGACACTTCATTTTGGGTGGGAAATCTAGTCTCCATCTATTCCTTAAATGGAGGGAATATTGTATTGTCTTTGGATCTTTTTCAACATCAATTTTTGCATAGTCCTAGTTTTTCACCTTCTTCATTGATTGGGCATGTATGTAATTTGATTGTGGCATCTTCATCTTCCTTGGGAAAGGAGACACATGAGTAGTTTTCAGAGATTTCATCATCATCATCATCAACATCCATCCATCCTTCCTTCAATTCCTATCCAGAATAGGAAGCATCCCAACATTTGTACTTGGTTTTGTTTCTTCCAAAAGGGAAACAAGTTGTTTTTTGATATTGAATCATGTTTTTTCTTCAGGAATTTACCATTTTTGTAGGTGATTGCATACTATGGGGAGGCTACATAGTCTCTCTATTTCCCTCTTATGGGGGGCTATTGATTATTATATTCTTATGATGGATGTAGCTCTTGGGGTGTATTGATGTTGAGACCTCCATACATCACTTCCATTACTTGTGCATGATTAGCATTAGATTTTACATTATATCTCTTTTTTGGAGAGGTGTTTTGTCCCATGAGATTTTCTCCTTTTCTCCATTTGTAAGAGATTGCATTTTCATGATGCTATCTTGACTTTAGCCAAGTTTGATAATATAAAGATTTCACATGCCTATAGAGAAGCCAATGTTGTGGCAGATTTTTTTGCGAATGAAGGGGCTAGGAGCAAAGGACAATGCACTTGGCTAAATATTAGTAAATTAAGAATTAACGTCTGGGCCTTTCTGAACTATGATGCATCACATGGGAAAGAAGCATGTCACCCCATTAATTATGATAGGACAGGGTAATTACATCACAATCATTAGATTGTATGGGATCAAGCTTAGTCGCTTAATCTGTAAGGTTGCCTGGCATGCTTTGTGGGCTCTTAGATTTGGTAGGACCATTTCAAGTAAATATTTCATCGCTGTCTACCCCACTGTGCTTGCCAAAATGGGTGGAATTCTAGAAACTAGTATTTAATGGGACCATATCTCATTAATAGGCATGTAGCTATCTAGGAATTTAATATTTTTGCCATACATTTAAAATTATGCATTAAGAATTTAATGTTTGCAACCAAGGTGGTTATCCAACTACCTCTCTCCTTTCCTATATAAGAAAGGATATTTCACATTTGTAAATAATTTCAGAGATTCTAGATCAATTCATCATAGATCATCATTCGATCAATTTATCTTCGTGCACATGTTGCACAACACTTTCTTATTCATGTGGATGATATTCTTCTTGGTCGATCCTTGAAGTGTGGCCAAATTAATTTGGGTTTTTGTTCATATTTAAAACAACCATCACATTTGGATAAAATAATCCTTTTTGTAATTGATTTTAATGATGAAGGTGAAGATTTTAAGGATCTCCTGGCTACCTGAATATAATAACTATAACATTTAGTTGTGAAAGAATCTAGTTGAAATAGAGTGACAACCTAACTACTCTTAGAAAGAGCCATAGCTCCTCTCACCATCTTACACCCTCCACTTGAAAAAATAACCTAACACAAATAACTCATTCAATTTACTTATATAGTGTAGGTTTCATGAAAAGCCAGGGATATGAAGTACACAATTGATTCCCTTCACTCATCCATAAAGGAATCATCTCTAAGGTACACATTCCTACAATCATATTCTTCATATTTTGTAAACAAACATTGATGTCAAGTCATGTGAAAGTATGCAACATAGTTAAATAGTCATGTGCACCTTTTGATATACTTATAACTAAGAATGCAATAAAATAATCACCATCTTCTTAAGAGTTCTTCTCAAAATCATCATTAGAATCCATCTTAAATTTTCTTTTATATTCCTCTTTATGTTCTCTTATGTAATGGCCATTATTGTCATAGTCCAACATTTTCCCTTACACTTACTAAGGGATTTAGATCTAGAATTGTCTTTGCTCCTTTCCTTCTTTCCTTTTCCTTTCTATCTACAATGGAAATTTAGGGCCTCCTTGATAGATTTAGAAGTCTTTCTTTATGCCTCTTTGAAAAAAATTTATGCCACTACCTCATCCATTTTTAACTTGGAACAGTTCTCTGAATAGCTATAACAAGATAGTCCAATGATTTTAGTAAAGAATACAACAAATTCATGCAATGATCATCCTCTAATTTTATGTGAATAAAGTCCGACTAGGTAGCAACCATGTAATTTTATTCAAGTGTTCATCCATAAATCCACCATGGTCCATCCGTAGGGTATACAAATTATTTCATAGAAGAACTTTCTCAACAAGATATTCATCTTGATATAAATCTCCCAATTTATTCCAAAGCGATGTTCTAGTGGTCTCTTCAAGTACATTCAAAAACATTAAGTCATTCAAGAAAAGTCTAATGAGACCATTATATTTTCTATCTATTTTATCCTAATCTTCTTTGGATACAACAATAGGTTTGGATCTACATATTACAACCCATACATATCTATCAACAAGAATATATTTCATCTTGAGCTTCCAAATCTCTAGTTTTATTCTTGGAAATTGATTTTCCAAGGTAAAAATCATGATCTTAATGTCTATATTTAGAGAAAATAGGACCATCTTCTTATTTAGTTTCTTATTTTTATGATTTCATTATCATAGGGAGAACCTCATCTATCATTGATAGAGTCAATGATGCTTTGCATAAAATATTTGGAATGGTTGAGTTGGGTGTTGGACATTACATTGTTGAGATGAATATCAATTAGTCCTCTTCCTAGAACACACTTGAATAACCTTACAATGCCCTTTTTTTTCATATTTGGCATCATTTGTATAATTATAGTGTTAGACTTGCCTCCTTTTTATCAAGGGTCACACTTAAGGCCAAGTATTCCACTCCCTTGGCTGATGCTATCTTGTATCAACAAATTTTTGGGAACCTCATCTACTTGAATCATACTCTCCTTGGTATCTCATTTATAGTTGGACTGGTTTGGAACTTCATGTAGGAGGTGTAGTAACAGAAAAAGTAGCCTTTTCCTTGCTTGGTTGTGATAATTGACATTAAAACTAAACTAATGGTGTCTTGGAGTTGTGTTGTAATGTATTGTACACAATCACACTATTTTAGGACCATTATTTGATTAAAAAAAGACTTAATTGGTCCTTTGCAAAGGTTTTGTAAAGTGTTGTAACACTCTATCACACTTTTTTCTAGGACTTATTTGCTTAATTAAGCCTTATGGGCCCCTTTCTAAATAAAAAATACATAATGTGTACCTTGTTTAAGTGTTGTAAAGTGTTTTAAAGAACTTTCACACTTATCTAGGTGGTATTAATTGATTGTGGTTCATTGGAGTTATTAACCCCCTTTTTAGGCCTTAATTTTGACACCTCCCGAAGATCTATCCCGACAATCATAAATTAAATAACAAATTATTTCATTGGGAAAATTTTGGTTCTATTAAGTTGAGCTAGAAACCATTCACCCTTGATGGAAAATGGATCCTCCCTTAACAGGACCCCCCTTTCTCAATTAATCTAGAATGGGTTTTTGGGCTTTTTTTCAGTCTCCCAGAGCTTGGTCTTCGAAACTTAGCTAGGACCCACTGGCCTTTGGTGGTGAATGGGTCCTCCCATAATGAGACCCCTTTTTTTGAATTTTATTCTATTGGAAATTTAATTATCTTTCTTTCCAGATTTGGTGTTGGCCTTAGTTCTTTGAATTTTGGGGTTAATCTCCTAATTTAGTATAAATAAGTGGTTAATTCACATTGTTTCTCCTAGCAATATTATGCGACTTCATGAGATTGAAAGCAAGAGCATTATAGAGAATTTTAAGAGCATTCGTAAGGAATTTCAAGGTAGATTTCAATTGTTTATTGCAACAATTGAAATTCATATCATCATGTCAAGGGTTTAATGCATTCATGTGTGTTGAGCTAAGAAGTTAATGTTGCATAGAGGATACATTTACAAGCATCATTTTACATCCAAGATCTACATTCTTCATGGAAACTCCCTATTAGTTTGTAGATTTGCTTCACAAGACATCATCCAAGGTGATATCATTTGCATACTTCATATTTCATGCTTCATTTCATTTATTTCATCATTTGGTCTAATTACCTACAAGGGGTTTGACTGAGGCAAACCCCCATTCACTAAAAAACTAACAAGTTTTCTTTCCCTTGAGTGTGTGATTGCAAAGTTACGAGTTGAAGATCAAGTTGAGCAAGATTTGGAGAAAATTTGTCAAAGTTACAAAGTTGCAAAAGTTGTCATTCAAAGTGCAAGATCATGAAAAGAGCTCTACAAGATTGAATATTAACTTCCAGAACTTGATAACAGGGATTTCAAGAGTGTAGACATCAAGGAATAGGATCTTGAAATTATTTTTCCGAAACCCTAAAATGATCTATTCGCCACTAAAGGCGAATGAGTCCTCCATAGCTAAAAAAAAAACTTTTGGCCAAGTACACAACATTTTATGGTCTAAAAACATCCCCCATAGTTGCTATAATAATCAGATTGCATTTCTAGTTGTTATTAGCACCTTAAAACATTTAATAGTTGTAGAATCTTAAAACATTTTCATTATTACATGTTTTTACACTTATTGGAAATCATTTTCTCTAATACAAGGAGCTCATTTTCCTCACTTATCTCAGATCATTCTCGTCTTGCATAAAGTGGGGACAAGAATTTGATAGCCTTGTCCTAGTAATGCATCTTTCATTGCACCTTTGGTTGGTTTCCCACCTTCCATTTATACCGATTGAGATTGGGAGGTGGATGACATGCTTTAGGTTGAATCCCCTGTGCCTTACTAGTCTTTTGCTTTTCATTTTTCTTTATGTGATTGCATACATCAAGGAACATGATTTTCAAATTAGTTTTCCAAAACCCTAAAAGAACCCATTCGCCACTAAAGGTGAATGAGTCCTCCATAGCTCAAAAACAACAACTTTCTGGCCAAGTACATAACTTTTTATGCTCTAAAAACATCCCCCATAGTTGCTATAACAATTAGGTTGCATTTCTAGTTGTTATTAGCATCTCATTTTACATAATTTGAATTGATTAGGGCCTTTAAAAATAAGTTTTCCATCACATTTGCTCATGCATTTGGGTGGATCCTATTTTTCACCTTAATCAGGAGGCTGGCAAGCTTCATTGAAAACTAGTTGAATGCATTATTCATTACATAAATAACACTCATAGATATGATATTCACTATACAATGAGTATAAATTTAGATATTATTGAATCTATACACTTTGATTGGACTAGAAATATTCATGATCGTAAGTCCACGTCTAGCTACAACTCTCATATTGGTTCTAGTCTCATTTGTTGGTAGAGAAAGAAGCAACACACCATTGATATTTCATCAATTGAGGTTGTGTATCAATAAGTTGTTTATTCATTTGTTAAGGATATTTGGAATCACAATATCATCACTAAGCTCTCCATTCCTTCTTCAAATCTATTAGTCATATGAGATAATTAGAATTGGGTTATCCATCTATACTATTATCCTATAATAGAGTAGGTTACAAATATTTTCATAAAACTTTTCTATAAGAATAGGTATTACCATCTACAAGGTCTCTTGAGGATGTGGGACATCATTCTTTTAAGGGGGTTTACAAAGCCCTTAATACTTGTTAACCTCTCATGGGGAGAGCTTTTCTCCATGATAGTTTTTCCTCTTCTTTCTAGGAAGATTTGTTGTATATGTGTACACCTAATTGGGCATTGTAGTTGAGACCCATGTTTTTACCCCTATGTTGTACTTAAAGGGATGTGCTAGTGTGAACAATGTCATTCATTAACTCATCAATTTCCTATCTACTTCTCTGCTTAGGTTCTTTTTACAAAGTTTATTTGTGAAGTTTTTCATTTTATCACAAATTGGTTGTGTTTTTAATCTCTTGAGTACTATATATTATAGATATTCACCTATTTATTAATTGTAATCACTCATGCTTGAATTTTTTGCATTCTTGTTGATTAGAATACAATTTATTGTATAATTTTTTATTTTTTATTAATTCTTTCATTTCACTCATTTGCATTGCTAGATGGCTCTATAGTCAAATCTTACATAATCCCATATGAGATTAAAAGCACATTGAATGTTACACAAGCATGTGCTAAGTCAGCTCATAATGGCCAATAGAAACTAATAGGGATGTCAAAAATTTAATTTGAATGTTCAAATTATGCGTTCATTCACTAATTTGTTATGATTGAACTAGATCAATCCCACACCATACAAAAGTATTCCTCATAGATAAGAAAATAATGCTGAAGCATGGAGTAAAAGTATGGAAGTTAGAATAAATAAAGATAAAAAAAAAAAAGGGTGAAAAAATAATGAAATTATAAAGATAAGTATAAAATGAATAAGAGAAGTCAATACATGGGTTAAAGATAATATAAGAACATGCCACTAGATTACTCCATTTAAAACATTCCACCAAAATAGAAACAAAATTAAATGAAAAATAGCAAACATATATTTTTTACCATTACAAATATTGTTCCACATATTAATCAATTGTAGTTTGAAAAGATGCAGCAGAAAAACTTGGTTGTGATTTTATAGAGCACGGCAGAGCACATGAAAATATAATAAGGCTGAAATCACTTTTTATTTACCGCAGGATTTCATAATATGTAAGATGCATATAAGAGAGCGATGATATACCTTTTATTTAGCACAACACATCAGACAACAAGAAAATGCAAGCACACAGAATTCACCTTTTATTTATTTATTTAATTATAGGAGAATTCATAGAGATGTAATATCCATATAAGGCTAGGGCGACGACATAAGAGCTTCGAGATATTACGACATAAAGGGTGGTGGGAAATGATTTACTGGTTGCATTGGCCTTGGACGATATATTTGTTATCGCCAAATCTGACATCCTTTTGGCCATTGTAAGCTTCAGGAGAAGTTTGAGGGTAGCCGTTGGGTCCGTCCAGGGATGCCCGGCGCTCAGGGCCATAGAAGTATACGCCAGAGCAAGACACAACTATTCCCGGCACCCCTCTCTCGTATGCCCTTTTTATGTCATCTGAGTTCGCCCTCTGCGGTGTTTTGCCAGCGAATGGATGGGTGTGGAAGTCGGCCACCAATTTGTAATCCTCGCTGCTCAGAACGACGTCCTTCTCTGGATTATCCAGCGTTATATCTCCATCTGTTCCTGCAACACACATTTCACTGTAAATTCTAAGACATAGTACATGATAGTTATGTTACATTGAACTATGATATACAAACCCTGGGGTGAGCGGTCTTTAGAGGCATGTTGCACCAGGATATATTTGTGGGCGTCGGGATAGTTGGAGTCGGCGTAAATCCACCCTCCTCTCACTTGGTAAGAGTTCGGGTCCTGCAAAAAACTTTCCTTCCATGCGCTACCAAGCGCTTCTTGGACATCCTCATTTGCTAGGATATCTGAGATCTTGGGAGCGTTTGTATTTCCTGCTAACGTAATATTCAAGATCCACAGCGCAGCAATTACTGAAAACAGTGCACGTCCAGCCATTTCAAAATTCACTATATTTCAAAGACTTGGATGTGTGTATACAATCAGTAATACTCGCAGCTATTTATAGAGAAGAGAACGCAAATGTTCGTAATGGAGAGCTGCGGGAGAGAGAGAGAGAGAGACCGCGCTTGTAGTGCAAGTCGACTCGGATGCCACACAACTGAGATGTCACACTTACTCCATTATTAAAACAAAAAGTTAAAGGTCACGACTAGTGGATCTGCGAAGAGACAAAGTTGTGTGTCGACACTTATCACTATAAAGTGCAGATATCCGCCTCATTTAAGAGGTAAAATACCCATTCAATAGTTTTGTCGGTTATGTAAGTTAGTGACATGTTACTGTTAAAATAAAGTGAGAAACCAATCAAATTGAATATAGATCTAGTAGAATCCTTCTTTTGATAATAATTTGAATATTTAGTTTATTAAAATAATTAATATTTTTGTGTTATGATGAAATTTGAATATGTATGTTAATTTTTTATTGTAAAAAACTTAATATAATAATTAAATGTTATTTTTTTAATAAAATTCAAATATTTATTAATTATATTTTGGTAGAAATGGTTTGTAAAATTACTATTAAGTGTTTAATTATTTAAGAGTATTTTTTTTTTAAAAAATAAGGATAAGGAACATTAACCTAAACAAAACAACAACAAAAAAACAAGGTCACCAAACCACTGGTTCAAGCCAAAACAAGGTCAACATGCCAACTAGATAACAATTTAAGAGTATGTTATTCAAATGACTTAATAGAATTATATATTGACAAATGATAAAAAAATTATGTGAATCTGAACTTATTTTTTGATATATCAGTTTTTAAGTATATATGTTTATTACTTGACATCCAATCATATCTTACTTTTTTATATATAAATTCTTGTACATATGAAATTTAATTATATTTCTTATATTTAGATATTTATTTTTCACAATGTTATTTATATTTTCTTATCGTTGGACATATTGGAGTTGTGGGACTAATCACACACACCAATACTATATGGAGTTGACCCCTAAACATAAAAAATTTAGCATTTAGAATTTGCCAACTCCTACCCATTTCGTTCTAAGCATTAGCACACTTGGTCCATGTTCCATGTGATTTTTTTCTATGTGCTAATACTTAAAGGAATGTAATGTTATAGCATTTTATTTTAAAAAATATACAAGTATCTTGCAATTATAATTTATATTACTCCAACAACACTTTTATTGTGACACTAAAAGTAATTAGAATATTACTGATAGGGAGGTTGGATGAATCAATCACTGATTCATGCTCTAGGTCTTGTTTAGAAGGCCTCTAAGGTGTCTCACTTCACCACTTCAACCTATAGGATCTTCTCGTACTTAGGATCCCCTGGTCTAACTTTTCCAACCCCAACTACCAACACATTCTTGCTATGAAGTCAAAACTTGGTGCAATATTGCAACCCTAACTTTAGCCTTTAACTCACCCTAAAGGCTACAAACCTCCAAATTATTGAATTTAACTTTTCAGGGGTGTGGAGGTGCTTCAAATTTTTTCAATCCATCCTACTATGGCTCTTGAAGGTCCACCTAACTCCATTTCTTGGTCAGTTTCACCAAATCCTCATTTAGGTCTTAAGAAGGCTACTAGCCCTAGGAGCCCCAATTAGGCCTCCTCCTCCAAGAAAACAAGTTAGTTCCCCAAATATTTCCAAAGAACCCCAAATATTTCTTTTAGATTCCTGGTTCATTTACCCACCTCTCAAATATTTTTGGGGTCTTGGGCCTCATCTGTCCATACAAAGGCTTAACTTGAAAATGGGCAAATACTAGGGTTTCTTAAGCCATTTTCTAGTTTCTCTAAAACTATCAAGTCTTTCACCGACCAGATGAATTGGTGGAGTTTCATCCTGATTACCAGACCTTGGCAAGACTCCCACCTTCCTTCTCCAAAAGGAAAATTTTCAAGAATTTGTCACCCCTACAAATTATGTGCTCTGCACTTAAGTCTTCCTGGCTGGGCACTTTCCTTGGCTCGCCTAGGGCAAGACTTCCACAGGAGCTCTGGTGTTTTCAAAGACTCTAACTCCTACAATATTTACATCCATGGACTCTAGTCACTATTCCCAAAGGGTCGTACAATTTGTACAGTGGGAAAGTGAACTAACACTCCATTTGCTTGAAACTGTCTAGTTCAAACTAGTAATAGTGTGGAAACAAAACTATTTACAAACAATGATTGAAATATAATGAGAAAGCTATCTAAATGCCTCAAAAAGCTTGAAGGATAACCACACTACATTATACACTAATTACAGTGCCCTGTTCAATCCATTAAAGCAGCACTTCAAGCAAAAATTAGGAAATTAACACACAAAACACATTGTTTTCTTTCAATTCACAAAACTTCAAAGCAATACAAATGCTTCCAAACCCACTCTAATGTCGAAGCATCCCAAAAATAGGGTCTCCAATTGAGTTATGATCTTCCTTAGGATCTCTTTGGCCACTTGTAACTCCAATTGACCATTATTTGCAAAAAATGAAAACAACTCCTAAAAGGCCTAAAAGGTCAAAACCTTGTTTGAGCAAAAGCCTTAGGCATAACCAATGGTCAACATGACCTTCATCAGATGACCAAAACCTAATAAAAAAAAATACATTTAGGCTTACATCCAAAAAAACTAAGTTTCATTGCTCATTTGTCCTAGACAAGCCTGTCCTAGACAACCTATGATAACCTATGGGTGCTCCTACACCATTCCCCCCCTCAGCCAAACACTAAAGATTGTGGGGAGAGATCAGAGATAAATCAAGGCCCTACTTCTTGAACTGAACTTCATCCACCCATGTGGCCTCAGATTCTAGTTTCTCTTTCAATTTGATGAGATTTTCCATGTATACCTTATGCCGGGTAGACTTCTTCACCCTTGATTCTAGGATTCTCTCTACTTACAGCTTGTCTTTAGGAGGTAAGGCTATGTTACTCACATCCTTCAAGACATCCACACTTTTCTGATCCAAATCAGTAACTGGTCCTTTATACCTAATCAAATCAACCACATTAAACATTGGTGAAATGCCTAAGTCTGCAGGTAGCTCCACCTTGTAAGCATTCTTTCCATACTTGGCTAACACCTTACATGGTCCCACTCTCTTCATCTACAACTTGGTTGATGTTCCTTTCTACAACCTAGATTTGTTGAGATGGACCATGACATAGTCTCCTTCTACAAATTGTAGATCTTTCCTAGACATATCCACTTTAGCTTTCAGCTTGTGAGTAGAATTTGTAATTGTATTCTTCACTTGCTCCTGAATCTCCTTCATGTTCTGAGAGAAATTTTAAGCATTTCCACTCCTATGCTCCATAGCTCCTAAGTCTCTAAGTTCACACACACCTCTTGGGTGCATTCCATACACTATTTCAAAAGGCCTTCTGCCTATGGTCCGATTCACACTGTCATTGTAAGCATATTCAGCTTGTGATATGACCATGTCCCATGTCTATCCATACTCCTTGGTGAGGCACATTAGAAGGTTACCTAACACTTTATTGATCACCTCAGTTTGTCCATCGGTTTGAGGATGGTAGGCTGATCAAAAAGACAAGTTAGTACCTAATCTACTCCATAGAGTCTTCCAAATATGGCTCATGAACTTCACATCCCTGTCTGAGACAATGCTCAATGGCAATTCATGGATCCTCACAATCTCTTTGAAGAAGAGATGAGAAATGTAGCTAGCATCATGGGTGGTCTTGCAAGGAATAAAATGACTCATTTTACTAAATGTATCTACTACCACATAGACACTATCAAACCTTGTCTTGGTTTTAGGGAGTCCTAACACAAAGTCCATGCTGATACATTCCCATGGTCTATTGGGAATGGGCAGAGGTTGATACAAACCTGCATTATTGGCTCCCCCCTTGGCTTTCCTACAAACTAAAGACTGCTCCACATACCTTCTGACATCCCTTGGAAACTTGGGCCAATAATAGGACCTTTGCAATAGTTCCATTGTCTTGTTGATACCAAAATGACCACTAAGACTACCATTGTTATTCTCTTGGATAAGATTCTCTCTCACTGAACCTTTTAGAACACATAACTAATTTCCCTTGAACAAAAGTCCACACTACAATGTATACTCTGAGAATTGACTATGAAAATGATTCTCAACATCAGAACATACCTTATATGCTTCATAGAAGTCTTCATCTTCCCCATAGAGATCCTTGAAACTCTCTATCCCAATGCTCTTTATTTGTATCTGTTGCACTGTCAGCAACCTCCTACTTAATGCATCTGCCACATTGTTCAACTATCCCTTCTTGTGCTTAATGTTAAATGTGAAGGCTTGGAGGTATTCCATCCATTTCAAATGTCTATTGCTCAAATTTTCTTGTGTATTGGTGTACTAAGTGCTTGGTTATCAGTGAACACTACAACCTCTTTAGGTAGGAGATAATGACTCCACTTCCTAAGTGACTATACTAAAGCATATAGTTCCATGTCATAAGTAGAATACTTCTATTTAGCTTCATTGAGCTTTTCACTAAAGAAAGCTACAGGCATACTTCTTGGCTGAGTACTCCTACTACAATTCCACTGCATCACATTCTACAGTGAATAACTTATCAAAACTAGGTAACAAAAGGATGGGTTGAGTTGCCACTTCTTGTTTCAGTTCCTCAAAACCTTTTTTAGCTTCAAGAGTCCATTTGATCTTAATTTTTTAGACCACCTTTAATTGTATCAAGCACTAGTGCACATATGCCACTAAAGTTCCTTATAATCTTCCTATAAAATTGAGCTAACCCATGAAAACTTCTTACCTCTATCCCTATGGTGGGTGTAGGCTAGTTTAGGATAGCTTCCACCTTTCTTGGGTCCATCTTCAATGATCCTTGGGATACTAAAAACCCCAAATAGACAAGCTCTTGTTTAAAGAACTCACAATTTTCTAGGTTGATGGCTAACCTCTCCTCCTGCAATCTTTTAAGAACCAACTCCACATGCTTTAGATGTTCTTCTGTTGTCTTGCTAAAGATGAGCATATCATCAAGATATACCACAACAAATAACCCTGTGAAGTCCTTAAGTACTTCATTCATGAACCTCATGAATGTACTAGGGGCGTTTATGAGGCCAAATGGCATCACTTTCCACTCATACAACCCATCAGTGGTCTTAAAAGTTGTCTTCCATTCATCCCCATCTTTGATTCTAATTTGATGGTATCCACTCTTGAGATCCAACTTGGTAAAATATTAAGCTCCTCCGAGACAATCCATTAAATCCTCTATCCTAGGAATAGGGAACCTATATCTGATTGTAATTCTATTTATAGCCGTAGAATTAGTGCATAGCCTCTACTTACCACATTTCTTGGTTGCTCAGACCATAGGTACTGCACATGAACTGATGCTCTTCCTAATTAGTCCTTGGTCTAATAACTCCTGCACTTATCTAGCTACTTCTAGGTTATGATCTGGTGTAAGCTTGTATGCTACCTTGTTTGGTAGTGAAGCACCTGGTATAAAGTCAATCTGATGGTTGATGGCTTTCTTTGGAGGTAAGGTTGCTGGTGTCCCATCACTGACAATGTCCTTGTACTTCTCAAGAAACTTCTGGACTACTCTTGGTATGACTGTTTTCTTAATCTTATCTTCCTCCTTGGGTTGCACCATGACCACATATCCTTTCCCTCCTTGTTGCTCCTTGGTGAGGCACCTTACAAGGTTACCTAGCCTTCTATTGATCACCTCAGTTTCTCCATTGGTCTAACGATGGTAGGCTGATCCAAAACACAAGTTAGTGCCTAATCTGCTCCATAGAGTCTTCCAAAAATGGCTCATGAACTTCACATCCCTATCTAAGACAATGCTCAATGGCAATCCATGGATCCTCACAATCTCTTTGAAGAAGAGATCAACGATGTAGCTAGCATCATGGGTGGTCTTGCAAGGAATAAAATGACTCATTTTACTAAACCTATCTACTACCACATAGACACTATAAATCCATGTCTTGGTTTTAGGGAGTCCTACCACAAAGTCCATGCTGATACATTCCCATGGTCTATTGGGAATGGGTAGAGGTTGATAAAAACCTACATTACTGGCTCCCCCTTGGCTTTCCTACAAACTACACACTGCTCCACATACCTTCTGACATCCCTTGGCAACTTGGGCCAATAATAGAACCTCTGCACTAGTTCCATTGTCTTGTTGATACCAAAATGACCACTAAGACTACCATTGTTATTGTCTTAGATAAGATTCTCTCTTATTGAACCTTTTGGAGCACATAACTAATTTCCCTTCAAAAAAAGTTCACTCTGCAATATATACTCTTCGAATTGACTATGAAAATGATTCTCAACATCAGAACATACCTTATATGCTTCATAGAAGTCTTCATCTTCCCGATAGAGATCCTTGAAACTCTCTATCCCAATGCTCTTTATTTGTATCTCTTGCAGTGTCAGCAACCTCCTAGTTAATGCATCTACCACCTTGTTCAACTGTCCCTTCTTGTGCTTAATGGGAAATGTGAAGGCTTGGGGGTATTCCATCCATTTCAAATGTCTATTGCTCAAATTTTCTTCTCTATTGATGTACCTAAGTGCCTGGTTATCAGTGAACTCTACAAACTCTTTAGGTAGGATATAATGCCTCCACTTCCTAACTAACTGTACTAAAGCATATAGTTCCAAATCATAAGTAGAATACTTTTGTTTAGCTTCATTGAGATTTTCACTAAAGAAAGCTATAGGCCTACCTTCTTGGCTGAGTACTCCTCCTGCTGCAATTCTACTGGCATCACATTCTACAGTGAATAACTTATCAAAACTAGGTAACAAAAGGATGGGTTGAGTTGCCACTTCTTGTTTCAGTTTCTCAAAACCTTTTTTAGCTTCAAGAGTCCATTTGATCTTAATTTTCTAGACCACCTTTAATTGTATCAAGAACTAGCGCACATATGCCACTAAAGTTCCTTATAATCTTCCTATAAAATTGAGCTAACCCATGAAAACTTCTTACCTCTATCCCTATGGTGGGTGTAGGCTAGTTTAGGATAGCTTCCACCTTTCTTGGATCCATCTACAATGATCCTTGGGATACTACAAACCCCAAATATACAAGCTCTTGTTTAAAGAACTCACATTTTTCTAGGTTGATGGCTAACCTCTCCTCCTGCAATCTTTTAAGAACCAACTCCATGTGCTTTAGATGTTCTTATGTTGTCTTACTAAAGATGAGTATATCATCTAGATATACCAGCACAAATAACCCTATGAAGTCCTTAAGTACTTCATTCATGAACCTCATGAATGTACTAGGGGTGTTTGTGAGGCCAAATGGCATCACTTTCCACTCATACAAACCATCAGCGATGTTAAAAGCTATCTTCCATTCATCCCCAACTTTGATTCTAATCTGATGGTATCCACTCTTGAGATCCAACTTGGTAAAATATTGAGCTCCTTCGAGATAATCCATTAAATCCTCTATCCTAGGAATAGGGAACCTATATCTAATTTTAATTCTATTTATAGCCCTAGAATTAGTGCATAGCCTCCACTTACCACCTTTCTTGGTTGCTCAGACCACACGACTGCACATGAACTGATGCTCTTCCTAATTAGTCCTTGGTCTAATAACTCCTGCACTTGTCTAGCTACTTCTAGGTTCTGATCTGGTGTAAGCTTGTATGCTGCCTTGTTTGGTAGTGAAGCCCCTGGTATGAAGTCAATATGATGGCTAATGACTCTCTTTGGAGGTAAGGTTGCTGGTGTCCCATCACTGACTATGTCCTTGTACTTCTGAAGCATGTTTTGGACTGCTCCTGGTATGACTGTTTTCTTAGTCTTATCTTCCTCCTTGGGTTGCAGCATGACCACATATCCTTCCCCTCCTTGGCGCTCCTTGGTGAGGCACCTTAGAAGGTTATGTAACACTCTATTGATTACCTCAGTTTTTCCACCAGTCTGGGGATGGTAGGCTGATCCAAAAGACAAGTTAGTACCTAATCTACTCCATAGAGTCTTCCAAAAAAGGCTCATGAACTTCACATCCCTGTCTAAGACAATGCTCAATGGCAATCCATGTATCCTAACAATATTTTTGAATAAGAGATGAGCAATGTAGCTAGCATCATGGGTGGTCTTGCAAGGAATAAAATGACTCATTTTACTAAACCTATCTTTTACCACATAGACACTATCAAACGCTATCTTGGTTTTAGGGAGTCCTACCACAAAGTCCATGCTGATACATTCCCATTGTCTATTGGGATTGGGTAGAGGTTGATACAAACCTACATTCGGCTCCCCCCTTGGCTTTCCTACAAACTACACACTGCTCCACATACCTTTTGACATCCCTTGGCAACTTGGGCCAATAATAAAACCTCTGCACTAGTTCCATTGTCTTGTTGATACCAAAATGACCACTAAGATTACCATTGTTATTCTCTTGGATAAGATTTTCTCTTATTGAACCTTTTGGAACACATAACTAATTTCCCTTGAAAAAAGGTCCACTCTGCAATATATACTCTTTGAATTGACTATGAAAATGATTCTCAACATCAGAACATACCTTATATGCTTCATAGAAGTCTTCATCTTCCCGATAGAGATCCTTGAAACTCTCTATCCCAATGCTCTTTATTTGTATCTCTTGTAGTGTCAACAACCTCTTAGTTAATGCATCTGCCACCTTCTTCAACTGTCCCTTCTTGTGCTTAATGGTAAATGTGAAGGCTTGTAGGTATTCCATCCATTTCAAATGTCTATTGCTCAAATTTTCTTGTGTATTGATGTAGCTAAGTGCCTGTTTATCATTGAACACTACAAACTCTTTAGGTAGGAGATAATGCATCCACTTCCTAAGTGACTGTACTAAGCATATAGTTCCAAATAATAAGTTGAATACTTCTATTTAGCTTCATTGAGCTTTTCGCTTAAGAAAGCTATAGGCCTTCCTTCTTGTCTGAGTACTCCTCCTACTGTAATTCCACTGGCATCACATTCTATAGTGAATAACTTATCAAAACTAGGTAACAAAAAGATGGGTTGAGTTGCCACTTCTTGTTTCAGTTTTTCAAAACCTTTTTCAGCTTGAAGAGTCCATTTGAACTTAATTTTTTAGGCCACCTTTAATTATATCAAGCACTAGCACACATATGCCACTAAAGTTCCTTATAATCTTCCTATAAAATTGAGCTAACCCATGAAAATTTCTTACCTCTATCCCTGTGGTTGGTGTAGGCTAGTTTAGGATAGCTTCCACCTTTCTTGGGTCCATCTACAATGATCCTTGGGATACTACAAACCCCAAATATACAAGCTCTTGTTTAAAGAACTCACTTTTTTCTAGGTTGATGGGTAACCTCTCCTCCTGCAATCTTTTAAGAACCAACTCAACGTGCTTTAGATGTTCTTTTGTTGTCTTGCTAAAGATGAGTATATCATCTAGATATACTAGCACAAATAACCCTGTAAAGTCCTTAAGTACTTCATTCATGAACCTCATGAATGTACTAGAGGCGTTTGTGAGCCAAATGGCATCAATTTCCACTCATACAACCCATCAGCGGTCTTAAAAGCTATCTTCCATTCACCCCCAACTTTGATTCTAATCTGATGGTATCCACTCTTGAGATCCAACTTGGAAAAATATTGAGCTCCTTCGAGACAATCCATTAAATCCTCTATCCTAGGAATAGGGAACCTATATCTGATTTTAATTCTATTTATAACCCTAGAATTAGTGCATAGCCTCCACTTACCACCTTTCTTGGTTGCTCAGACCACAGGTACTGCACATGAATTGATGCTCTTCCTAATTAGTCCTTGGTCTAATAACTCCTGCACTTGTCTAGCTACTTCTAGGTTCTGATCTGGTGTAAGCTTGTATGCTACCTTGTTTGGTAGTGAAGCCCCTGGGATGAAGTCAATCTGATGGCTAATGGCTCTCTTTGGAGGTAAGGTTGCTGGTGTCCCATCACTAACTATGTCCTTATACTTCTCAAGAAAGTTTTGGACTACTCCTGGTATGATTGTTTTCTTAGTCTTATCTTCCTCGTTGGGTTGCACCATGACCACATATCCTTCCCCTCCTTGGTGCTCCTTGGTGAGGCATCTTAGAAGGTTATGTAACACTCTATTGATCACCTCAATTTTTCCATCAGTCTGAGGATGGTAGGCTGATCCAAAAGACAAGTTAGTACCTAATTTGCTCCATAGAGTCTTCCAAATATGGCTCATGAACTTCACATCCCTACTGAGACAGTGCTCAATGGAAATCCATGTATTCTCACAATATTTTTGAATAAGATATGAGAAAAATGTAGCTAGCATCATGGGTGGTCTTGCAAGGAATAAAATGACTCATTTTACTAAACCTATCTTTACCACATATACACTATCAAATGATGTCTTGGTTTTAGGGAGTCCTACCACAAAGTCCATGTTGATACATTCCCATGGTCTATTGGGAATGGGTAGAGGTTGATACAAACCTACATTACTAGCTCCCCCCTTGGCTTTTCTACAAACTACACACTGCTCCACATACCTTCTGACATCCCTTGGCAACATGGGCCAATAATAGAACCTTTGCACTAGTTCCATTGTCTTGTTGATACCAAAATGACCACTAAGACTACCATTGTTATTCTCTTGGATAAGATTCTCTCTCATTGAACCTTGTGGAACACATAACTAATTTCCATTGAACAAAAGTCCACTCTGCAATGTATACTCTAAGAATTGACTATGAAAATGATTCTCCACATCAAAACATACTTTATATTCTTCAGAGAAGTCTTCATCTTGCCCATAGAGATCCTTGAAACTCTCTATCACAATGCTCTTTATTTGTATCTCTTGCACTGTCAACAACCTCCTACTTACTACATCTGCCACCTTGTTCAACTTTCCATTATTGTGCTTAATGGTAAATGTGAAGGCTTGTAGGTATTCCATCCATTTCAAATGTCTATTGCTCAACTTTTCTTGTGTATTTATGTAGCTAAGTGCCTGGTTATCGGTGAACACTACAAAGTCTTTAGGTAGGAGATAATGCCTCCACTTCCTAAGTGACTGTACTAAAGCATATAGTTCCAAGTCATAAGTAGAATACTTTTGTTTAGCTTCATTGAGCTTTTCCCTAACGAAAGCTATAGGCCTGCCTTCTTAGCTGAGTACTCCTACTACAATTCCACTAGCATCACATTCTATAGTGAATAACTTATCAAAACTAGGTAACAAAAGGATGGGTTGAGTTGCCACTTCTTGTTTCAGTTCCTCAAAACCTTTTTTAGCTTCAAGAGTCCATTTGAACTTAGTTTTTTAGGCCACCTTTAATTGTATCAAGCACTGGTGCACATATACCACTAAAGTTCCTTATAAACTTCCTATAAAATTGAGCTAACCCATGAAAAATTCTTACCTCTGTCCTTGTGGTTGGTGTAGGCCAGTTTAGGATAGCTTCCACCTTGCTTGGGTCTATCTTCAATGATCCTTGGGATACTATAAACCCCCAATATACAAGCTCTTGTTTAAAGAACTCACATTTTTCTAGGTTGATGGCTAACCTCTCCTCCTGCAATCTCTTAAGAACCAACTCCACATGCTTTAGATTTTCTTCTACTGTCTTGCTAAAGATGAGTATGTCATCTAGATATATGACCAGAAATAACCCTGTGAAGTCCTTAAGTACTTCATTCATGAGCCTCATGAATGTACTAGGGGTGTTTGTGAGGCCAAATGGCATCACTTTCCACTCATACAACCCATCAGTGGTCTTACAAGCTGTCTTCCATTCATCTGCATCTTTGATTCTAATTTGATGGTATCCACTCTTGAGATCCAACTTGGTAAAATACTGAGCTCCTCCTAGACAATCCATTAAATCCTCTATCCTAGGAATAGGGAACCTATATCTGATTGTAATTCTATTTATAGCCCTAGAATTATTGCATAGCCTTCACTTACCACCTTTCTTGGTTGCTAAGACCACTGGTACTACTCATAGACTGATGGTCTTCCTAATTAGTCCTTGGGATAATAACTCATGCACTTGTCTAGCTACTTCTAGGTTTTGATATGGTGTAAGCTTGTATGCTACCTTGTTTGGTAGTGAAGCCCATGGTATGAAGTCAATCTGATGGCTGATGGCTCTCTTTGGAGGTAAGGTTGCTAGTGTCCCATCACTAATGATGTCCTTGTAGTTCTCAAGCAACTTCTGGACTGCTCCTGGTATGACTATTTTCTTAGTCTTATCTTCCTCCTTGGGTTGCACCATGACCACATATCCTTCCCCTCCTTGTTGTAGAGTATTGATAAACTCCGTGCCACTACTTAGCAAGACACTAGGGGTCCTTGACTATCCCTCTTCCTCATCTGACAATGACTGCAATTTGAATGTCTATCCATCCTTCTTGAATGAGATAGTGTTCTCCTTTCCATCATAGATGGATCCTCTGTCATACTGCCATGGTTTTCCCAATAGAAGAATGCATGCATCGATGGGTAACACATCACAAAGCAACTTGTCTTTGTGCCCTCCAATGGAGAACTGTACTGTTCTCTGCTCATTTACAAGAACACTCTACCCTTTGTTCAACCATGTCACCTTGTAAGGATTACTATGGGGTACTTTCTCCAACTTCAACTTACTCACTTCCTCCTCAGAGATGATGTTATCAGTAGACCTTGAATCCACTATAACCTTGCACACCTTTCCAAGTATTTTGCATCTTTCCCTGAATAAGGCTCTCCTTTGGTTTGGCTCTTCTTTGACTGGTTGTCTGATTAGAACCCTACTAAACATCAAGTTCTCTCCTATTTCTGACTCAATGTTACTAACCTCTAGTGACTTGACACTCAAAGTGTCTTCTTGAGCATATGCTACTCCCTTTTCTGTATTTGAAGAAGATGCTTTCTCCAGGCACCTATAAGCTGGATGACCTACTTGACCACAATTGTAACACTTCATACTAGCGAAGTAAGAATTACTTCTGTCTGCTCCTCTTCCTCTATTTGAAGCTCCTTGAGGTCATCTACCTCTTCCATAGCCTCCTCTAGAAGTTGTTTCACTTCCATGCTCTGTGAGTTTAGACTCTCCCTAATTTCTTTGTTCAATCCCTCTACCTTGGTATCCACCTCTATGCCCTCTTTGGTCTCTTCCTTTACCTCTTCTCTTAGAAGCCTGGTCTTGTTTTCTCTCACTCCTCTCTTCAATCTTTATAGCTAATTGATAGCATTGGTGCACTATTTTGGTACGTAGAAGGGTCATCTCCTCTTGAATGTTCCACTTCAAGCCATTAAGATAACTAGCTACCTTAAGACTTTCATCCTCTATAACATTAGACCTAATGCAAAGTTTTTGAAACTCCTTTGTATAGGAATTTACATCTTGATCTCTTTGTCTCAAGCTCTATCTTTTCTTGTGCAACTAAATCTCATAATCATCAAGAATGTATGCTTCTCTCACTTTAGCAACTATTCCCTTCCAAGTAGAAATAGGCTTCTTGCCTTCCTTTTCCCTCTCTATCTAAATGAACTTCCACCATGTCAAGGTAGAACCTCTTAATCTTGACTTTTCCACCTTCACCTTTTGTGCTTCAGTGACTCCATCACACTCAAAATGGTTTTCCATTCCCTCTATCCAATCCATGACTAGATCAGCTTCCATTTTCCCACTAAATAGTGGTATACCTTCAAGTGCCTTCCCACTAAAAGCCTTCAATTCCTTCAAGAAAGGTTCTTCTTGCAAAACAGGGTCAGGTTCAGGGATCTTGTCTTCCTCTGCAACCTCTTCTTTATTTGGTACCCTGCCTTCCAACTTATCACTAACCTCAATAGTCTTAGAATGCACATTACGCATTGCTTGCTCGAGTTGGGCTATTCTTTCCCTCAATAGCCTATTGTCTTCCTCCTGTTCTTCAACCATCTTAGCCAGCTCTGCATTTTTCACCATGATGGTAGAACCACTAGACTCAATCTCATACATACAATAGTCAATCCCAAATCTTTTTTTTCTTTGATACCAATCCGATAGGGAGGTTGGATGAATCAATCACTGATTCATGCTCTAGGTCTTGTTTAGAAGGCCTCTAAGGTGTCTCACTTCACCACTTCAACCTATAGGATCTTCTAGTACTTAGGATCCCCTGGTCTAACTTTTCCAACCCCAACTACCAACACAATTCTTGCTACAAAGTCAAGACTTGGTGCAATCTTGCAACACTAACTTTAGCCTTTAATTCAGCCTAAAGGCTACAAACCTCCAAATTATTGAATTTAACTTTGCAGGGGTGTGGAGGTGCTTCAAAAAATTTCAATCCATCCTACTATGGCTCTTGAAGGTTCACCTAACTCCATTTCTTGGTCGCTTTCACCAAACCCTCATTTAGGTCTTAAGAAGGCTACTAGCCCTAGGAACCCCAATTAGGCCTCCTCCTTCGAGAAAATAGGTTAGTTATCCAAATCTTTCCAAAGAACCCACAATCTTTCTTTTAGATTCCTGGTTCATTTACCCACCTCTCAAATATTTTTGGGGTCTTGGGCCTCAGCTGTCCGTACAAAGGCTTAACTTGAAAATGGGAAAATACTAGGGTTTCTTAAGCCATTTTTTGGTTTCTCTAAAACTGTCAAGTCTTTCACTGACCAGATGAATTGGTGGATTTTCCTCCTGATTACCAGAACTTGGCAAGACTCCCACCTACCTTCTCCAAAAGGAAATTTGTCAAGAATTTGTCACCCCTACAAATTATGTGCTCTGCACTTAAGTCTTCCTAGCTGTGCACTTTCCTTGGCTCACCTAGGGCAAGACTTCCACAGTAGCTCTGGTGTTTTCAAAGAGTCTAACTCATACTATATTTACAGCCATGGATCCTAGTCACTATTCCCAAAGGGCCGTACAATTTGTACAGTGGGAAAGTGAACTAACACTCCATTTTCTTGAAACTATCTGGTTTAGACCAGCAACAGTGTGGAAACAAAACTATTTACAAAAAAATATTGAAATCGAATGAGAAATCTATCTAAATGCCTCACAAAGCTTGAAGGATAACCACACTACATTATACACTAATTATAGTGCCCTATTCAATCCATTAAAGCAACACTTCAAGCAAAAATTAGGAAATTAACACACAAAACACACTGTTTTCTTTCAATTCACAAAACTTCAAAGCAATACAAATGCTTCCAACTCCACTCTAATGCTAAAGCATCCCTTAAATAGGGTCTCCAATTCAGTTATGATCTTCCTTAGGCTCTCTTTGGCCGCTTATAACTCCAATTGAGCATTATTTGCAAAAATTGAAAAAAAATCCTAAAAGGCCTAAAAGGTGAAAACCTTGTTTGAGCAAAAGCCTTAGGCCTAACCAATGGTCAACATGACCTTCATCAGATGATCAACACCTAATAAACAAAATTCCATTAAGGCTTACATCCAAAAGAACTAAGTTTCATTGCTCAGTTGTCTTAGACAACCTATGATAACCTATGGGTGCTCCTACGCCAATTACATTAGAACCAACATCTAGTTTACTTGTTATTTTCCAATCATCTCCATAATTGTAAAATAAATTTGACAAGTGACTTTACCTAAGAGAACATAGTAATGATAATCTAACAATCTTCCCAAAGTACTTTTAATTTCATCAAGCATTGAACAATCAACAAAAAAACAAGGTCACCAAACCACTGGTTCAAGTCAAAACAAGGCCAACAAGCCAACTAGACAACAATTTCAGAGTATGTTATTTAAATGACTTAATAGAATTATATATTGAGAAATTATAAAAAATTATGTGAATATGAACTTAGTTTTTAGCATATACATTTATTACTTGACATTCAATCATATCTTACTTTTGTTTATATATATTCTTTTACATATGAAATTTAATTATATTTCTTATATTTAGATATTCATTCTCCACATTGATATTTGTATTTTCTTATCTTTGGACATATTGGAGTTGTGGGACTAATCATACACAACCGTACTATATGGAGTTGACCCCTAAACTTAAAAAAATTAGCATTTAGAATTTATCAACTCCTATCCATTTCATTCTAAGCATTAGCAAACTTGGTCCATGTTCCATGTGCATTTTTTCTATGTGCTAATACTTAAAAGAATTTAATGTTACATCATTTTATGTTTAAGAACATAAAAGCATCTTGCAATTATCTTTTATATTACTCAAACAACACTTTGATTGTGACTCTAAAAGTAGTTAGAATATTACATTTGAACCAACATCTAGTTCACTTGTTATTTTCCAATCATCTCCATAATTGTAAAATCAATTTGACAAGAACCTTTACCTAAGAGAACATAATAATGAGAATCTAAAAATCTTCCCAAAGTACTTTTAATTTCATCAAGCATTGAACAATAAAAAAAAAACAAGGATAAGGGTCCTGAACCCAAACAAAACAACAACAAAAAAAGGAGGTCACCAAACCACTGGTTCAAGCCAAAACAAGGCCAACGAGCTAGCTAGATAACAATTTAAGAGTATTTTATTTAAATGACTTAATAGAATTATATATTGAGAAATTATAAAAAATTATGTGAATATGAACTCAGTTTTTTAGCATATACATTTATTACTTGACATTCAATTATATCTTACTTTATATATATATATTCTTGTACATATGAAATTTAAATATAATTCTTATATTTAGATATGCATTCTCCACATTGATATTTGTATTTTCTTATCTTTGGACATATTGGAGTTGTGGGACTAATCGTACACAACCATACTATATGGAGTTGACCCCTAAACTTAAAAAAATTAGCATTTAGAATTTTTCAACTCCTACCCATTTCATTCTAAGCATTATCAAACTTGGTCCATGTTCCATGTGATTTTTTTCTATGTGCCAATACTTAAAGGAATTTAATGTTACATCATTTTATTTTTAAAAACCTACAAGCATCTTGCAATTATCCTTTGTATTACTCTAGCAACACTTTGATTGTGACACTAAAAGTAATTACAATATTACATTAGAACCAACATCTAGTTCAGTTGATTTGTGTACATAATTTTAAATGAGCGGCACGTAAGCGGATGGTGCTGGGAGGGAATCTCCTAGGTCATGTACTTCCGTGTGAGGGGATTATGGAATTTTTTTTGGGAAAGGTGAGTTTCCCAAATATTCTCATGGGTCTTCTAGGTCACTTTTCATCCCTTCTAAAAAATTACCCCCACCACTTAACTAGAAAAATATTTTTCCATAAACTGATAGTGTGATCAGTGGTATGATCAGTGATGGGGTCCAAATCATGCACTCAAATGAGGGTACTACTATAAAAATCAAGGACCTATCTCTGGACCATTTGATTGCCAAAATGGAAAACTATCTGGTCAGGAGGTTTGTGGGAAGAAGGCCTAATATTGAATATGTTGATAAGTGGGTTTCTTCTAGGTGGACTATTAAAGGCTCTTTCTCCATTCCAACTTTTCTAAAAGGTTTATTTTGTTTCAAATTTAACCTTCATGAGGATTGCTTAGCTACCATCACTAGAAACCCTTGGTTCTTTGGTAAATAGAGCCTTGATTTGTTCAAATGGTGCCTTGGTTTTGACCATTCAACTCACTTGGAAATTACAATTCCTACCTGGGTTCATCTATCAAGCCTTGCTTTGGAGTTATGGGATGAAGAAATTATTGAGTGGCCAACTCATTTTGCAACTTCCTCTTGTTGGATTATGCCACCAAAGAAAGGTATAGATTTATGTTTTCCCATTTCTACATTAGAATTGAACAAAATATGGTCCTCTCGACTTCAATTATTCTGGAATACAAGCTTTTTAAGTTGTCCAAAACCATTGTGGAGTCACCAAAAAAGTAACCCTTCTACTTTTTCTGACTTGTTTCGGCCCTCCCTATGATTTTGGCTTAATGTTTCCTTGATTTAGTGTTGCATTGTGGATAACACATTCACATTAGGTCTTGGGTCTTTGTGAGCTAATGGGATTTTATTGGTTCCTTGCAAAAATGTTATGAAGTGTTGTACCACAGTTTCACACTTTTCTAGGGTTTTATCAAATAAGTTAAGTATTTTAATCATAATGAACCTTAATCTTACCTTATTTGGAGTGTTGTAACAGACTTTCACATTCCTCTAGGATTATCATTAATAATTAGGCTTTCTTGTGCTTTAATTGGCCCCATTTGTATCCACAAGCCTCATTTATTGCATCTTATGTATGATAATCCTGACACCAATTAGTAACCAATCATTATTTAGGTGTTTTTGGCTTGTGTGGCCTAGATTTAGTGATCCAAGACTCAGTCACCACTTTGGACGAATGAGTTCCACCTAATTTTTTTGGTCCCATACTTATTTTTTACACCTTTCTCAGCACTTTTGACTTTTGGTCCTTGTATCATAGAAAAAAGGCAACTTGCTTGATTTGAGGAATAATTGATGATAAATTAGACTTAAATGAGGCCTTGATTTGGTGTTGTGAGGTGCTTTTCATATCCAAACTAAGTCTTGGACCCTTTCAAATGCATTTAACGATGTCATGTAAAGATGTTGTAAAGTGTTGTAGAATACTTTCACACCTCTCTAGAATAAATGGACCCATTTCTCGCTAATTCAACACTATAAAATGTATTTAATTGCATCTTCACATCAATCTAGAAGGCTTGTAAAATAAAATTAATGCTAATCTAGTGTTTTAATGTGTCCTACACATTCACATTGGATGTTGTGCCTTCCTAGGCTAAGTGGACCTCATTTTAGTGTTGCAAAGTATATTTAATCATACTTTCACATTGAATTTTGTGTCCTAATCCCTAATTAATCTTTACTTCATCATTAATAGGCCCCTGTGATCCCATATTGTGCATCCTAAGGCAATATCTAATGAAATATCTGACAAAATCATCATATAAACCTTATTTCCTTACTTCCTAGCATCCTCGATGGAAAATGGGCCCCTTTGGGACTAATTCACCATTTTTGGTCAATCAATCCCTACCAAGTGTGACTAATTCACCCAAGGTGGTGAATGAGTCCCATTTGGGCCATTTTTGACTTTTGAGTGAGAAATTATGGAATTTAAGTTTTGTTTTTCTTCGAGTCAACCTTAGGGATCTAATTAATGGGTAAATAAGGTGAATTTCCTATAAATATAAGTGTCAAAACCATAATTTACATCTCATAACTCATTCACACATCTCTTATCATTCATTCATCATCTATCTTCTCCCTCAAGTCAAGCAAGTTAGGGTTTCACCATTGCAAGTCATCAAGATAACTTCTTAAGACATTCAAGGGAATATTCATTAAGTTTTGTTGCAAACATTCAAGATCAATCTTCATGGAAAGGTATTGACTCCATTGTTACATGATTCATTACATTCTTTCTCTATTTTGGTTTAATTACCTACAAAGGGGTCTGACCAAGGAAAACCCCCATGCCCTAACATCCAACATATTTCTTTATTTTCTTGTGTGTTTGTATATTTAGGAATCTTAGAGGCTTGCAAATAATTGAAGATCAAGTTTCAAATTTGTTCAAGTCATCTCTTTATTGGATAAGGAAAAACATCAACAAAAAGTCACCTTTAGGCCCAAATTTGATAGTTTCACAACTAGACATGTGGAGAAGCAGAAAGTGTCAACTGAAGGCTCCTATTTCCACCTTTGAATCTTTATAAATTCAAAAGTGGAATCATTCACCATGGGTGGAAAATTAGTTCCTCTTCTAGGCTTGATTTTGGTTTTCTACATTTTCGGATACCCATTTGTCCAAAATGAGATCCTGAACAATTTCCCAGATCTGGGACTAATTCACCTAGAGTGGAAAATGAGTCCCACTAGGTCTAAAAATCAAGATCATAAGCATTTTAGAAGTTATTTCTAGTCTCCATCAAGATCTCAGGTGCATAATTTCAAGTTCATCTATTGATGTTGCGATTTGTATTCATTTCTAGTTCATTTCTACATATCACAATGTGTTTTCCAACAAGTTGTATTTCAATAGTTTTCACTTAAAAATAAATAGCTTTTACTAGTTTACTACATCTAGATCATTAGATTTAGTCATAATTTCATCATACTTAGACTAGTTTGAGTGAACCACCTAGATTTTTTTGGTGTGGGATCTATTTCTTTCCTTTAGGTGAAAGGACCTAATTGATCAAGAGAGACATAACATCCCTAATCATAAAATCTATGGTTCATTTTTTTGAACCTTCTTTTCAAATACTTCCTTGTCTGATTTGGAGTCCTACATCATAGATGTAGCTTGCATTGACCTTGCATTGGGGTTTGCATGGATTAGTTTGCATGCTACTTGTCAAATTTTGCATTCATGAAAAGTGCATTTAGGTTACATTTTTGGCATCTACATTCATTTAAATTTACTAAAAATTTTCATTTTCATCTTAGTTCTGCATCTTATAGCCCAAAAAACATCAAAATTCATCAAAAACATTTGACATTTCTAAAAAAATCCCTCACTCACACTCATTCACCACCTTGGGTGAATCAGTCCCTTTTCACCCCTAAAATTGCCTTTTACAGGGTTCAAAACCCTATTTTTAGTCTTTTCTTTGGTGCAATTACCTAATTGTATCAGTTGGATGAATTTTTGTAACATGCATTTCATTAGATCTAGCCTAAATTAGCTCATTTCACATATGGTTTTAATTTCAAGTTTGCACTCCCATTTTGTTACATAGCATAATTAGTAAATTGTCATCCTTAAAATCTAAAAAATTGTATTCCTCTTTTGCATGATTGATTTGGCATAGTTACATTTCAAGTTTTTAGAATAATCATTATAACATGTTTTCTTTACACAAATCTATAATTATCATATTTCATGTTTTATTTTTTGATGTTATTGCATGTTGTGAGAGAGTTTTGTTAAGTGCATATGAATATGAGGTCTTTAGCCCTCTCTTTTTATTTGTCATTGATCCCTCTCGTAATTTCCCTTCTATGGATGAGGTTCGCGTAGTGAAAGAAACCTTAGATAATCATAACAACCACATTTTTTCTTCTCCTATATATTATCTCTCACACTGTGAAGCAGATATTATAGTGCTAGAAGAAACAATTGATGATAGTTTTGACAATCTGAGTTGTTTCTCTCCTCTTACCTCTCCTATTAGATAGAAAATTACTAAAGAAGAGGACATCACAATAAGTAATCATGACAATCACACAACACAACAAGAAGATGAAATCATAGACACATTTCTAGACATTACCTTACTTAGTCTCCATAATCATGATAATCAAACTTGTTCCTCTCCTAATATCCCTCCTTGATGCAAAGAGGATAGGTTGGTGTTAGAAGATAGACCTATTCAAGATCATGAGAATAGTGCCCCTCCCTTCCCTAGTGTCCATACCATATGGGAAGATCTATTTGAAAATCATAATTGTCCTTCTCTTGATGCCTCCCCCAATTGTGATGAAGCTACTTTGCAAATTTCAACATTAGATGAACATATTACAAGCTCTCTTAGTAGGGTAGATAATATGGAACAAGAGAATGAGACCTTATAGATAATGAAAAATCAAATAGAGTCTTCCCCTAATCTCCCCACTATCAATAATCAAACACATTCAACCATTAATAACTCTCTTAGTTACAATGAAGTTATTTTGGGTGAACCAAGCCTTAATTATCAAGAGCATGTGGTTTGTTGTTCTCTTAAGAACTCTCCTTCTAGGGAGGATATTATGATCCAAAACAAAGATAACATTGAGAATAATGAGATTAATCCCTTTGAAGACAATGCAGATCCCATGTTAGACTCTCATTCTCCAAGGGATATTAATATTCTTCAACCCCAACTAATCCTTTATCCACCATCATACCAACCTTCATCTCAACACAAACCAAAATTCACCCTCTACCCACCTCAGAATAATATGTCGCAACAACCGAGTCATACTACCATTTCTCATACATATCACACTAGAAATAATACACAACCACAACAACCCACACCAACACCCTTACCTTTTCCAAATCCCATTTGATCTAGAGATCCTCAATTAAACTCACACATCTAGGAGTACAATCTTGTTGGGCAACTATAGAATACTCCTACTAATATTTCCTTATGGGATCTTATTCAAGCATCCCCTCACTATTAGAACATGATCCAAATAGCCTTGCAACAAGTTCATGTACCTTCTAATGTGCAACCAAATGACATAGTGGCCATCATTCATAGAATAAACAATGACATTATTTTCCACCAAAGTGAACTCCCCTCTTTGTACATGTGCAAAAAAAAATGATCCTTTCATGATCATAGCTCAATACAAATGAAAATGGATAAAGAGAACTCTTCTAGATACCGGTTCTTCCCTTAATGCGTGTAGGGTGATACCACAAAGCTGGTTTTCAATTTATGGGAGATTCTATTTTTGCTGAAATCACATATTTTTATAAAATATAATGATTTAAGCCTTTAAAAGTTTTATTTAAATCTTTCCAATTGAAGGGGGTTTGATCAAACTACCTTATATCAAACCCCCTTGGACAAAACCCTGCTAGTTTTAAACCATACCTATAACAAAGTCTCCTTTACACCTATCAAAATGTTGATAAAAAACCACTTTTGATTTACCTTTTGGTGGATTAAATGAATTCATTTAAAATTTATTTTTTAAAGTATGTAGTCCTTATTATAAGCCAAAAAAGTATAATTTTAAATAAATTTAATTTAATTATTATATTTATTTTTTATTTCTTGTGAATATAGGTTTTTCACCAAAAATCAAGCTCTTTATTCTACACATGTGTAAAAATATAAGATTATCAAAAAGAAATTTGAAAAATATGAGTGCACCAGCTATCGAAGTCCTTGATCCAACAAAAAAATTTTGAATTTTGATTCATACAAAAAAAATTATGTGTTATACAGTCTGCTTATGTTTTAATTGTAATTGGTTTGACTTTGAAACTTGATTAAGGAAAAAAATTCAATAAAACACTATGAAACCAATTGGAAGCACTAGATATCATAGTTACAAATATAAATAAATAAATAAAAATTTTATCCTTCATGGAAAAAAATTGTGTTATACGGTGAGCGTCACTCCTTAAAAATGGTGTTTACTAAAAAAACTAGTTTTCAAAGGAGATGGAAAAAGAAGTGCAATATGATTCCAAAAAAATTGGAAAAAAAAATATTAGAATCTACAAAAAAATTGTCATAAATCACTAGTTTTCATCATCTTCAAATTCCTCATGGTTTAGCCACTATAGGTGCGCAAAAGTGAAAATTTAGTTAGAAAAAATTAGTTGAGTGTCCAGTTTGTCCAAAAATTGTAAACTAGTATTGTGGGATCACCCAATAGTGTAAGCCTTTTGGATAGGATTGGCATTGATCAATTGACCATTTGACCTAATTCTTTATCTATTAAGGGGTTTGACAATGTAAAAAAGAAACCACTCGAGGTCATCATTATACCTCTTACAGTTGGAGTGACCACTTTGAATAGACCAATCCATGCTATGCCTTATGACCTTTCATGTAATCTTATCTTAGGAAGATCGTGGATTTATGTAATGAAAGGTGTTCCTTCCACTCTTCATCAAAAATTGAAATACATTTACAACAACAAAGTATACACACTTGATGTTGATCCTGAGCCTTATAGTGTCTTACACCTTGAGAAATATAAAGAAAAAACCTTGAACATATCAACATAAACTACACCAATGGAACCTATATAACAAAACAACAAAGAACAACATATTGAAAATGTCGTGCAACTATTAGAAGATGATTGGGCTTCCTTGGATATCGAACATGAATTTAGGGGTCAGTACAAGATCATACACAAAGATTCAAATAGGGGAAATGAGAAAGCATATGACCCTTGGAAAGAATCCACCTCAACCACTTTAGACAACACAAAATACACAACCACCTTTAACAATGCTTATCACCAACCACCAACCGATCCAAAAGCAATGAAAAAGCTTTATGGAAAAGGGTATGATCTTTTGAAACAACTTGGCTATAGTGGAAAAGGATGTGGTGTTAATGAACAAGGTATCCACAACCCTATCGATCCTATCATGCAACAAGCAACTTATGGTCTTAGTTATTGTCCTTTAATAGAAATTTCCAAGCCTTCAATCAACATCAACACATCTTCACTTAATGCCAATGTCATCTCACAAAACATTAATGAATTGAATTCACTATATTTTACACCCTCCTATAAAGGAGAGAACAAAATCTCATGATTTAAACAATCTTGCGTAGATATGACATCTAATACTAAGCAAGATGTAACTTTGTACCAAACCATAGGAATATATTCTCTCGTTGATCAAGACAGTATCTTGTTGAGACTCCTCCAAGATCACTTGATCACCCTTCCTCCAAGAACTTGAAAGAAACTTTATTAGAAACCTTCATTCTGCACCTATCATAGAGTTCATGGCCACTCCACTAATGAATGTAAGGCTTTTAGTAGTAAAATCCAACATCTTAAGGAGTTTGGTATGCTTCCCTCTGAGGGGGCACCTAATTCCTCTAATTGATATTGATTTTCACTCTACCTTTCATCGTATGAATCATTTCAGCTCACCTTTGTCCTACACTCAGTGGGGGCAAGGGGTTTAGTAGCCTTGTCTTTATATGTCACTTGTCGTTGACTCTTTTGCTTAGTCGTTAAGAGAAAGATTGGGATGTGGATGAAATGCTTTAATTTTTCTCGCATGTGACATACTTCCATTTTTCATGACATAGCTTCTCAGAAACATATAGATTAGCATTAGGATTTCCAAATAATCTCTCATTTCTTCTTCTAGTTTAAAGCAATTACACACAATACTGGTGTCCACAATTGCTTTAAAGTGGGGGAATACATCACCACTCACATTTCATTGTGTAATTTATTTCTTCTTAAGATGCATCCTCTCCTTGGGGGAATCATTGGGCTTGATTCCCTCCACGAGCGTGATACTTCTTTGGACGAATCCTCTCTTGGAAATCGAGCCATCAATTTTGAGGGTGACAATGGACTTATCTTGCACTCTTAGGATCTTTCACCTAAAAGGAGAGAGATAGAACCCTAAAATTGAGGTCATTCACTCAAATAAAGGAATGCAAGATAGAATTATGACTAAATGCAATGATCTAAATGTAACTAAGCTATGAAATTGATTGATTATGAATGCAAGACTAATGAAATATGTAATGTTTGAAAATAGAGTAAGGTATGGAGAAATGAACTAAAACATGAACAAACACAAACAAAATTGAAAGAGGCTAAACAGAGTGCACCTAGGAATTGGATGTTGAATCTAGAAGGCTCTAAAAAAAGGAAAACATAATTGCGAATCACCAATGGGATGCATTCGCCACTAATGGCGAATCGGTCCTACTACTGAAAAATACCACTTGAAACTACTTTCCGACAGTTAGGCACTAGATTATGACAAAATCAACATTTTTAGCCCTGAAGTGGGACTCATTCACCAATGATGGTGAATCAGACCTCCTCCAAAAATCTACAAAATCAAAGGTCAATTTTGTAGCTCTAGGTCTGCACTTATCTTCTTGTCAGGTTGACAAAGTCAAATCTATAGAAAGTTGATCGTAGGTTGTCACCAAGCTTGAAATAGGGTTTATTTGACTTGAAACACTTTGTTGTCTTCTTTTCTACTTTTCAACACCTAATTTCTTGACAAATATGCATACAAAATTCTACAAACACGCATGCAAAAGGGGAAAAATGGTTAAGGGTTAGAGTATAGGGATTTCCCTTGGTCAAATCCCACTTTGATAATCAAAACCTTAATAAAGAAATGAAATGAAATGAAAAAGGAATGATGTATAAACAACATGCAAATTTCCTTAGCTCACCAAAAACCTTGTTGTAGAAGTCTTAATATATGTCAATGGCTGCTCCAAGATGTTTGATGTTTTCTTGATTGAATGATGCTTGAATGTAATTGAATGAACTAGTTAATGAGTGAACTTGATGAATGGTTGAATGAATGGGGGTTGAAATGAGAATAAAAACACTTATTTTGCACACTTATGCCCTAATGACCTAATAATACCTCATCATAGGCTAACATATAAGGTCTTTTTGAATAAAAACATGAAAGGAATTTTGAATTATTTTGAATTTGGAGCCAAGAGGGACTCATTCACTACTCATGGTGAATGGGCCCCACCTTGGGCTTGTAAGGTTGTTTGTCAGGTTTACATTAAAAAATACACTTAATTAAGTCTTATGAGTGCATAAATGGGTCAAATAAAGCATAAGAAAGGTGTAAATAGTGATAACAAACCTAGAAAAGTGTGAAATCTTGTTAGAAGACTTTACAACCCTTTAGAATTGGACTTGACAAGTGATGAAAGCTGATTTTTAGGTGAATTGTAATGAGAAGAGTCTAGAAAAGTGTAGAAATGCGTTACAACACTTCACAACACTTACATAAGACATCATAATTTGAATGTTTAGGACCTAATGTGAATGCATAAGTTACATTGCAACATTAAATAAAAACAAGATAAGTCAAACATCACAAGAGAAATACCTAAAAGACCATGAAAATGTCAATGATCCATTTTTCTATGGTACATTTAGCCCCCACTTTAGTGAGAGGATGAACTTGCTTCAAACTCACACTAAAGTGGCCATGCACATCAAGAGGGATCCAAATGCACTTATACTAGAAAGATTGAATGGAAATGATCAAGAGGGATCATCAGGTCCCCAAGGTGAAGATCCCATGGAAAACTAAAGATAAGAACATAGAAACACATGTGAAAGAATGAGAGAAGGGAGGGGAAAAAGGAAAAGTCAGATCAAGTTTCAATCATTTGTTTAGATAGTTGTGAATCAAATCTAGGATGCTTGTCTAAAAAAGAGAATGCATACTCACTCTGGGGTGGAAAAACTCATGGCAGTTTTCCTGGTGAAAAGGACCAAAAGGTTAAATACATATGCTAGTTTGTGTGCACACACAAACACATAGGTGGGTATGGGGAAAGTCATGTAGAATGGGCTTCCCACTCAACCATATCAAAGTCATACCTCCTGATAACTTTAACAAGGAAGGTCACAAAGGAAAATGTTAGTTCATGCATCATGGGACAAGCAAAGCTTCATATGCTTAGAACTCATGAACAAATGCAAAGGTACCACATGAATGCAAGTTATGTTATGAAAGATGGAAAAGATGTAAAATGTAAAAATGAAAAAGATGTTCAAAGGATTCTTATTAAGTTCATGCAAGGTCTATCACTTAGGGAACATTGTGTCTAATGTCTGCAAGAGAGGACTAATCAAAGAATAGAATATTCACAACTTAGGGCATGTTGTGCATCGCATTAGGGCACCAAGAGGAATGTAATATGCTAATATAGATCACACTTAAATGAAGGAAATCACACCCAATGACATCCACAAAGTGAAAAATGCATCATATGAAGTGACAAGGATGCTCTAAGAGCCAAGAATTTGAATAAAATGATGCCAATGTATGCCCCCCACTTTGAAGGAATTGCTACACATTGTTCTGTGGGAAATTACTTTAAAGTAGCGAAGGAAAAAAAAATCAAAAATAAAACAAGACATGATATCCAACTTGGAATCCCCTATGCCAAGTCATATGTTTCTTTAGGTTGATTCATGTAAATGAGAAAGAAAACAAAAGAAAGGAGGGTTTCCCCCCCAAAAAGGAACACACCAAACACAAAATGGATCTATGGATTTGGGGTCAATATGTTTGTTTCTGTAATGCTTTTATGAAAGATCTCAAAACTGTCATCATTCCCCTAAGCACATAGAACTGGAAGAATGACACAAAGAGGGAAAAAAAAAACAAAGTCCATTTTGGGTCAACATGGAAGACACATTGCGGTCTCAGCGCTTTGCATCATCCCCAAAAGGAAAAAGAAAAGGAAAAGCTTTTGGGTCAACATGAAGGAGACATTTCTATCTCAATGCCTTGTATCAAACCCAAAAGGAAAAACACAAGAAAAGATAAAAATGAAAATGAAAAGGGACCTTTTGGGTCAACATGGAAGAGACATAGGGTGTCTCAATGCTTTTCATCATCCCCAAATAACAAAAGAAGAGAAAAGAAAAGGAAAAGGGACCTTTTGTGTCAACATGGGAAAGACATAGGGTGTCTCAACGCTTTGCGTCATCCCCAAAAGGAAAAAAAAAACCAAAAGTGAAAAGGAAATGATAAATTATGGCATATAGAAGAATAGAGGTACAAATAGAGGAACTGCACAAAGAGAGAACATCAAACACACATTATGTGGGAACACAATACACACATGCAAGCACTAAAGAAAATAAAAAGAAAAAGGAATATGAGAAAATGTACTATGGGATGATAGGATAACATTCGATATCAGTGAAGTGATACTTGTTTAGTATGTGCTCCAATGTTCGACATTCATCAGTTCGATGTCCAAGAATATGATGATATTTGCAATATGGTATGTTAGAATCTTTAGGATGGATGACCAACCTATTTGAAGCTGGTAAGAGTATAAGGCCTTTGTTTAAGAGCATCTAGAGTCTCCTTTCACATTCAGGTGGTGGATGGAGAGGAAAATTTAGTTTCTTCAATTTGTAAGGTTGTTTTTGTTTACTTGTTTCTCCTTTTTCATGGATGGAAGGAGGAAGAGGACCCATGGGGACCCTAGAATCCTTGTCATTAGAATCAAGTAATGGTTCTTCACATGGAAGGAGGACATCCAAGTCAGGAGGAGAATCAAAGATCACTGTACCATCATCTCTAAGTTTCCAATATTTAAAAGGATGCTTGTTAACATTAGAAGGATCTTTATATCCTAATCGTGTTGTGTTTTCATCTGTTGTTCTTTGTTCCACAATTTGGAGAATGTTATGCTCAGTTGTTGTATCACAACCTTGTTTGCTTAAGATAGTAAAGCCTTTTCCATATGCTTCTTCAAGGTTTATTATTTTATTTGTAACTTTGTTATTATAAAATGGTTGAGGATGTGGTTTTGTAGAGGAATTAGGTACACCTATTGGAGGGAACTTAGGCCCTTCATCCAATTTAGGATGTAAATAACCAAACATGTTAGGAGGTGAAACAATAGGAAGATCTTGTGACTTCAGGGATGGGTAAAAGGTTGCATTGGCTTCAAGGTTTTCAAGGAATGAATTTAAGAACTTGGTCATGCTATAATTATCTTCTCCAATTTTTTCTATAGCATGAGGAGGACATTAATTTTGAGTTGAAGGAGCATGAAGAAGCTAAAGTTCATTAGGATCATCGCCAAAGTCATAATTGGACATGTCTACAAGGGATTTCAATGAATTCCAATACTTATTAAAGCAGAAAGGCATGATGACAATGAATAAAAGTAAACTAATATGAAAGAAAGTGTATAAAATAGAAAATCAGGAAAGTATGAAAAAAATTAATAACAAAAAACTGTGATGCAAAAAATACCTAGAAAATGCCTAAAAAATACAATTCAAAATGTGTAGGTAGATGGATTTGCCAAGGGTGGTGAATGAGTCCAGCTATGAGATTTTTTTTTGTTTTTAAAAACAATTAAAATGATTTCAATTCTTTTTAGATGCAAAATGAGGATGCAAATGCAAATTTTTCATTTTTTTAATAATTTGATATGCAAAAATGAAATCTATATGATTCTTTCACTAATGTAATTTTATAAACCTTAGGATGTAAAAAAAAAATGAAACCTAGGGTGCAAGATGCAGTTAAAATTATAAATATAATGTGTTCAATATGCAGGTTCACCAAAATGAACCATCAATTTTGAGGGTGACTATGGACTTCTCTTGGACTCTTAGGATCTTTCACCTAAAAGGAGAGAGATAAAACCATAAAATTGAGGTGGTTCACTCAAATAAAGGAATTAAAGACAAAATTATTACTACATTCAATGACCTAAATGAAACTAAGCTATGGAATTGATTGATTATGAATGCAAGACTAATGAAATATGTAATGTTTGAAAACATAGTGAGGTATGCAAAAATGAACTAAAACATGGACAAACACAAAAAAATTTGAACGAGGATGGAAAAAGTGCACGTAGGAATTGGATCTTGAATCTGGAAGGCTTTGAAAAATATAATAAATCATTGTAAATCACTAGTGGGACTCATTTTCCACTGATGGCGAATCAATCTTGCTACAAACAAAACCACCTGAAACTACTTTTTGTCAGTTGGGAATTGGATTCTGACAAAATAAAAAATTTCAGCCCTCAAATGGGACTCATTCACCACTAATGGTGAGTTATTCGTCCTCCAAAAATATACAAAATCAAAGGTCATTTCTGTAGCTCCACATTTGCACTTGTCTTCTTATCAAGTTGACGAAGTCAAATTTGTAAAAAACTGACTGTAGGTTGTCTCCAAGCTTAAAACATGGTTTAGTTGACCTGAAACACTTTGTTTACTTCTTTTCCACTTTTCAACACCTAATTTCTTGACAAATATACATACAAAAGTCTATAAAAACACATGGAAAAGGGGAAAAATGGTTAAGGGTTAGAGTATAGGGATTTTCCTTGCTGAAATCCCACTTTGGTAATCAAACCCTTAAAAAAGAAATGAAATGAAATGAGAAAGGAATGATGAATAAAAAACATGCAAATGTCCTAAACTCACAAAAAACCTTATTGAAGAAGTCTGAAGATATGTCAATGGCTTCTCCAAGATGTTTGATGTTTTCTTGATTGAATGTAATTGAATGAACTAGTGAATGGGTGAAATTGATGAATGATTGAATGAATGGGGGTTGAAATGAGAATAAAAAAACTTATTTTACACAATTATTCCCTAATGACCTAATACTACCTCATCATAGGCTAATATAAGGTCTTTTTGAATAAAAACATGAAAGGAATTTTGAATTATTTTGAATTTGGAGTCAAGAGGGGCTCATTTGCTACCCATGGAAAATGAGTCCCACCTTGGGCTTGTAAGTGCATGTTAGGAATTAACTTGTATTTAATGTTTTTTTTCAAGTTTACATTAAAAAATACACTTAATTAAGTCTTATGAGTCCATAAATAGTGATAACAAGCCTAGAAAAGTGTGAAATCTTGTTACAATACTTTACAACAATTTAGAATAAGACTTGACAAGTGATGAAAAAGTTATTTTTAGGTGAATTGTAATGTGAAGAGTCTAGAAAAGTGTAGAAATGTGTTACAAAACTTCACAACACCTTCACAAGATGTCATAATTTGAATGTTTAGGACCTTAATGAATGCATAAGTTATGTAGCAAGATTAAATCAAAACATGATAAGTAAAACATCACAAGAGAAAGACCTAAAATACCATGAAAATGTCAATGATCCATTTTTCTATGGTACATAAACATTAAGCATGATGCTCCATAAGATGAGACCTTGCATGAATTAAGAAAAATCCCTTTGAATAGTCCTTGCACTATCTTGCATTCACAATGTCTATGAGTGTCAAGCATACAAAATTTTTCTTGCTTCATAGAGCTTGAAAATCATTTTCCTTTGTGGCTCCTTATTAAAGTTATTATGAGATACAACATTGGTATGGTTGAGCGGGAAGCCCATTTCGAGGCACAACTTTCCCCATAGCCACCTATGTGTTTGTGAGTACATAATAGCCGAGCATATGTTTCTCACCTTTTGGGATTTCTCACTCAGTAGATAGCCAAGAGTTTCGTCACCCTAGAGTGAGTATGCATTTTATTTTTGGAAAAAAAGCCTAGATCTAATCCACAATGAGTTGGAAAAATGATCAAAGCTTGATCCACCTCATTTTCATTTCTCTTCCTTCTAGTTCTTTCCATTTCATGATCATGTATCTTGTTTTGCTGCACCTTGTGTGTGTCCTTTTGCACTCATGTCGGTTTGACTTAGGATCTTAGATCCTAGGGGCTTGATTTCCTTCTCAATCTTTGATATCCTAGACCATTCCATTGGTATGATTGCACCTCTCTTGAATGTCTACTTTAGTGTGAGTTTGAAGCAAGTTCATCCTCTCACTAAAGTGGGGGCTAAATGTACCATAGAAAAAAGGAAACTTGCTTGATTTGGGGAATAATTGATGATAAATTAGGATTAATGAGTCCTTTATTTGGTGTTGTGAGGTGTTTTTCACATCCACACTAGGTCTGGGTCCCTTTCAAATGCATTTAACGATTCCTTGTAAAGATGTTGTAAAGTGTTGTAAAATACTTTCACGCCTCTCTAGACTAAATGGACCCATTTCTCCCTAATTCAACATTATAAGATGTATTTAATTGCATATTCACATAAATATAGAAGGCTTGTAAAATAAACATAATGCTAATCTAGTGTTGTAATGTGTCCTACACATTCACATTGGATGTTGTGCTTTCCTAGGCTAAGTGGACCTCATTTTAATGTTTCAAAGTATATTTAATCATACTTTCACATTGAATTTTGTGTCCCAAGCCCTAAATACTCTTTACATCATCACTAATAGGCCCCTGTGACCCCATATTGTGCATCCCAAGACAATATCTAATGATATACTTGACAAAGTCATCAGGTAAACCTTATTTCTTTACTTCCTAGCAACCTAGCTAGCAAATGGGCCCCTCTAGGACTAATTTTCCATCTATAGAGAATCAGTCCTTGCCAGGTGGGACTAATTCACCCAAGGTTGCAAATGAGTCCCATTTGGGCCATTTTTGACTTTTGAGCAAGAAATTTTGGAATTTAAGTTTTGTTTCTCTTCATGTAGGCCTTAGAGATCTAATTAATGGATAAATAAGGTGAATTTGCTATAAATATAAGTCTCAAAACCCTAATTTACATCTCGTCACTTATTCACAAATCTCTTATCATTCATTGATCATCTTTCTTCTCCCTCAAGTCAAACAAGTTAGGGTTTCATCATTGCAAGTCATCAAGATAGCTTCTTAGGACATTCAAGGGAATATTCTTCATGCTTTTTTGTAGATAATCAAGATCAATCTTCATGGAAAGGTATTGAAACCATTGTTACATCCTTCATTACATTCTTTCTCTATATTGGTTTAATTACCTACAAAGAGGTTTGACCAAGGCAAACCCCCATGCCCTAACATCCAACATCTTTCCTTCGCTTCTTGTGTATTTACATATTTAGGAATCTTGGAGGCTTGGAAATCATTGAAGATAATTTTTCAAGGTTTTTCAAGTCATCTCTTCATTAGATAAGGAAAAACATCAACAAAAAGTCACCTTCATGCTAAATTTAACAGTTTCATAACCAAGCACCTAGAGAAGCAAAAAGTGTAGACCGAAGGCACCTATTTCCACCTTCAATCTTCAAAAATTCAAAAGTGGACTCATTAACCATGGGCGGAAAATGAGTTGCACTTCCAGTATTGATTTTTGTTTTCTACATTTTTGGATTCCCATTTGTCCAAAACAGGTTTTGAAACAATTTCCCAAATCTGGGACTAATTCACCCAGTGTGGCAAATGAGTCCCACCAAGCCTAAAAATTAGGATCAACAACATTTCAAAAGTCATTTCTAGTCTCCATCAAGATCTTAGGTGCACACTTTCAGTTTTATCAATTTGTATTTATTTCTAGTTCATTTTTGCATATCACAATGTATTTTCCAACAAGTTGCATTTCAATAGTTTTCACCTAATAACAAATATATTTTACTAGTTTATTGCATCTATATCATTTCATTTAGTCATAATTGCATCATACTTATACTATTTTGAGTGAACCACCTAGATTTTTTTGTGTGCAATCTATCGGTTTCCTTTAGGTGAAAGACCTTAATTGAGCAAAAGAGACATAGCATCTCTAAAATTAAAATATATGGTTTAGTACCATACATTATGTGTGATGGGAATCATTCAAAAACTTGGTAGAATGAGTCCCATGTGACCAAAATTCAAATTTAATGCAAATCTTTGGGAGGATTTTGTCCTCCTAGATTTGATTAGCTTGTAGTGTTGTAATTTTGGGAATTCTCACATAATTTAAGTATAAATACAAGGTTCTTTCTTTCATTTATCATATCCTAGAACCTAAGAATTTTTTGAGAGCATTCATAATAGAAAATTGAGTTCACAAGAGCACTCAAGCATTCACAAGGGCATTCTAGTGTTTTCAAGGGAAAAATCCTCATTAATTATTGTAGCAATTCAAGATCCATCATCATGGCAAGCTTCTAATTGAATTATTTCATGTTCATGCTTCATTATCTTATTTCATCATTTGGTTTAATTACCTAAAAGGTATTTTACCAAGGAAAACCCCTATTCCCTAATAATCAACAAGTTTTCCCCTCTTTAATGTGTGATTGCAGGTTTGTAGATTGAAGAAAAGTAGATTTGAAGCCTTGAAAAGCACCAAAATGATAAAGTTTCAAATGTTGTCATTAAAAGTTGTCAAGACTCATTGAAACTCATATCTAGGGCATAATATCCATCCAATTTGCATGAAATTAGTGGGAAAGTGCTTATTTTATCCATCATCCAAGTCTTGCAAAGTTTTAGTTCAAGATTTTTCTCCTGGGGCACTTCATGAAAAAATGGTAATGATCCCCTAGTTGTGGTGAATGAGTCCAAGTGTAAGTGTTTTTCATAGATCTTTCCAAATTTGGATACCCATTTTCCTGAAACCTACTCCTATTCAAAAATCTAGATCTGACACGCTCACCTAGAATGGTGAATGAGTCCGACCAGGTCTAAAAATCAACATTTTTAGGATTTCAAAGCTCCATTCCATCTTCAACAAGTTTTCAGGTGCACACATTCTATTTTGTATCTTTTTGTTCTATTTCATTTTCATTTCTAGGTCATTTACATCAAGTTTGCATCAAACTAGGGTTTTTCATTTCATCTTGCATATCATTGTCTTTTCCAAGTCTAAACTTGGTGATGAACCCCCTATTAGCTATCATTCAATCCCTGGGATAGCCCTATTGCTATATTTTGAAATCTCCTTTGCATTGAGATCTCTAGGGTTATCCTTGAATGGAATATATTGGAAAGTGGGTGCAAATATATAATCATTCCCCTTTTTTCTTTGGTTCCACATTGAATATGAAAAATCTTCTCTTTTTTGCCAAAAATGTTATTTTGTTGGTCATCTACGCAATGCTTACCCCAGAGGCTTTCTTAGATCCTCATGGGTAAAGCTAAGGTTGTGGCCTCCCCTTCCCCTGGTGCTAGTGCTGGGGGATCTATTTTGGCATTAGATTCATCCATTCTAACTACCCTATTTCCCCCTACACTTTTGGTCCCCTCGTCTTGCACGATTAATCTTCTTGGCTTGCTAGCCTCTTCCCCTTCTCTTGTACTTGTTATTGCTAAGCCCATTCCATCTGCCCAAATTCTAGTGTCCCTGCTCTCTTGTGTGATTGACCAATTTTTTTCCTCAAACTCCTCTGAGTTCTAGTTGAAGGCCTCCTCTTTAAACTTGTCCCCTTAGCTGCATATTTTTGGACTACAGTCTGTGCCTAATGGGATCCCTACTAATGTTTCTTTTGCCATCCCTTGTGTTATCCACCCTCTCCAATGAAGACTAGTCTTCTTAGTCCTTCTCGGTTGTTTAACCCTCAGAAGTTGGTGGATGTGTGGATTGCTACTAAGGCAAGAAGAAAACCTAGTAAAGTCACCAAAAAGAAAAAAAATGGCTAAAGATATTATGAATGGCAATCGGGCAACACTCAAGTAGGTTGGCCCTAAACATAGTACAAGAAGTGTTGATCCTCTCTTGGAATATTTTAGGGCTTAACAACCTTAATAAGAAGCATCTTGTCAAGGATTTCATTAAGGAGATCAATCCCAGTCCATTCTTCTCTTGCAATAAACCAAAATGACTATTGCCGAGTTTGACAAATCTACTAAGTTTATCTAGCCTAATGCTTTGTTCCTAATGGTGGATGTTGTTGGTGTTGGAATATTGTTGTCATTGAGTTCAAAAAGGGAAATCATGCAAGGGAGATTGTTAGAAAATTTGATGAAAGAGGATCAGAGGTGAGATGGACTTGATTTGGTAAAGGAGGATGTTGGCATTAATGTAAACGTGTCATTGATGTCAAAGGTTGAAGCTATGTTGTAGATGTTGTTTAAGTGTTGAAGTGATTGCATAAGTTTGGGTCTCAAACCTTGGGCTTACCATGTATCACTTATTGAAGAAGTAAGGTGTTAGAAGTTAGTTTTTTTTTACTATGCGTCCAATATTTCAGACATTGGGCCTCAGTCATACCTCTTATCTAGTCCTTTAGAAGGATAAAGTAAAATTTGCTAAGTCTAGTGCATTTCAGACTTTGAACTTTGTGTGTGCATCTTACCTTGTTGTTCGAAGATGGAAAGGTGGAAGGATGATCCTTGACATCTAAAAAGATTAATGCAAAGTTAGTGTTTCACACTTTGAGTTTCATGGGTATAAGTTATGGTTTGTGATAAATGTGAAAGTCCAGGTAAATGGAAAAGAGTAAGGTTGATGGACAAATCCTAACAAAAGAAAGAGTCTATCAAATTTGTGTGTTAAGACTTACTTGTATAAAGCTACAATGAACTCCAAGTATAAGGTTCTAGAGGAATGAGAGAAATTCAACCCCCTGAAAAGAAAGAGGAAGGATATGAATGTTGATTTTTGGTATTGCATGATCAATTCATAGTTAGAAGGCATGGTTATCGATTTACTTGCTCAAGCTCTATGTTGTATGAAGAACATGGGATTTTCATTCCCCAATAGTTGAGTAGGATAGGTAAAGTGGTGTCCATATGTTTGTATTAGAGAGACCTGAACATTTTGGTAGGAGTCCTTTTAGTGTCTCTTCAACACTATGATGGCAGCATATGAAGAACCATGGAGATACATTGATGAGACAATGTCATTTCAATGAGAGACATTTTGAAGTCCCTTCGACACTTAGATGTTGGTTCCAATAGGTAGATGACATGGAAGCATGTGAAAATACAAGAGAATAGGTGGCACTAGCTCAATAGTTCACAATTTTTTTTGGACCCATGCTTTTAGCAGGTGGTATAACGAGTAATGTAGTGATCAAATGATCATGATTGAATGATAGAGATTGAATGAAGTACATTGAAGAGACAACACATTTTTGAAGTGAGTAGTTTTGGTGTCTCCTCTATATTGCGATGAAGGTTTGCTTCATTCAGTTGACAAATATTTTTTGGTGAGACTTGTTATTGAGTCCCTCCATCATGCCAATAGAGTGGACCCAATAAAGGTGACATGTGATGACAAATGGAAATGAGCGATTGCTTGAGATAGAAATTCACATCCTTGTTGTGAATTGTGTAGCGATTATGAGGACATGCATGTTGAAGGAATCTTATCAAAGAGAAAGAAATAATTTATTGTGATTAATTTATAAGTCCCTCCAATGTAACGATGCACAATGATCATATAGCTGCAAGATTAATGATAGAGATTTAAAGAAGAATAACTAGATGATGGTGTTCTAATGTTATCAAGATGATTAGAGAATCATGGATCATGGCATGTAGAGACATAATCAATCATTAGAATTTGAAGGTAAAGGCTTCAAATGGCTAAGCCAGTGTATGTGGTTTCTAACTAGCTACTGACCAGAAGAATGAAATTAATTGGGATACCTACTCCAACAATTGATTTAATTAAATGTTTGATGCATAAAATGGTGGCAAAGATTGCTAAAAAGGATGGAATCAATATCAAATCAAATAATAAAAAGGATGTATTCATTTCATATCCAATCTTAGGGTTTGAAATAGAGACTAAGAGGGAAAGTTCTTTGCACTAGAATTTAATGTTTTGCATCTCAATATAGGAGTATGGAAGTATCAAAGATATCCTAAAACTGTAACAAAATATCTGATAATGGTAGAGAATCCTGAGGAATTCACTATCGATGATGAAATAATAAAGAAGTTGTTGTATGTGTGTTAGTTGAGAGAAGAAGTGTGAGTACATATGTAATAGAAGGTATGTTGGGGTCCTACAAAAAACAAAGAATACATTGAAAAGAAAAGTGAGAGCTACAAAAGGTGTGTGAGTGTGCATTAAGGAGGACAAAGAATGCACTGAGAGAAGAAGAGAAAAAAAGAGCAGCACAGAGGGGTGTAGAGAAAATAAGTGAGTTGTTGTGACAAAAATAGAAAATTGAATAGTTGCAAAATAAGTTGTAACATTGAATTGTATTCTTTATGAAAAAATTGTATTAATCCTATATGTTGTAAATCTGATTGGTTGGCTCCATCATATTACTAAGTTGGTGCTTACATTAGGGGATTAGTGTCTCCTTAGGGTTGGTTCCCTTAAAATTTGTAACATAAGATTTCATTGTGAGGCTAGATTAGAGCAGTAGATCCTAGCAACATTTTTTCACTGTGGTATTTCCCATCTTGGGTTTTCCACATATATCATGTGTTATGTGATGCTTGATTGTGTGCTTGTTTACATTTATATATTTAATATTTCAATTTGCACACTAAGTGTTTGAGAAGTCAATCTACTCAAAATGTTAAAGGGTTAAAATTTTAATATCTATTGATTCATCCCCCTCTCAATAGATTGTTTTGTTCCAAAAATTGGTATAAGAACCCTAGGCTCCCTAGGAGAAGATTAATTAGCTTGGGTAGATCCATGGATTTGTGAAAACAATGGCCAATCAAGAAATTTCTTCCACAAACAAGCCTCATCAATTTGGTGGAACAAATTATACTTTTTGGAGTTCATTGATGAATAGAAACTTGGGATCTTTAGGGTTTTATGTGTGGGTTTCTATTGTGAATGGATACACACTACCATCCTCACTTCCTACTGATGCTACAAGAAAAATAGATTATGAGAAAAATGAAAAAGCATGGTTTTCTATTACAAATAGTCTATCTAGATTTATCCATAGCAAGGTTATGTATTGTAAGAATGCACAAGATGTCTGGGATACATTGAAAAAGATCTACGAAGGATATGGAAAGGTAAAATTGGCCAAGCTTCAAGTACTAAGAGATAGATTTGAATGTCTAAAAATGACAAGAAGAGAAGACTACTAACTATCTTCTGAGAGTTAATGATATAGTGAACTCCATTAGAGGATTTGGAGAATATGTGAAAGAAGATTTTGTTGTACTAAAATTTCTAACATTAATGACATAAAAGTATGATTCTAATATCTTAGCAATAGATGAAGAGAAATAGATAAACTTACTCTAAATGAGTTACATGGTATATTCACTGCATATGAGATGAGAATGGGAGATGTAGAACCATCTAGAAAAGAAGGTGCATTCCAGGTCAACGACAAAGTGAAGGGTGAAGCACCTAAGAAAGATAAGACTCAGTTGATCACATCCACGAATGATGAGACTAATGAAGAAGAAGCAAATTTCATCAGGAGACTAAGAAGAGGATCTGACAAATACAAAGGTAAGTTGCCCTTTAAATGATTTGAATGTAGTAAAGTAGGCTATTTTGCTGCTAAATGTCCCTATAATAAGAAAATATTTTTGAACATGAGAAAGATGATAAAATGAAGAAACCCTACCACCCCAGCAGAAATAACTTTTAGAAAAAGAAGAGTGATATTTCATATAACTGCAATACCTCAGATCATGAGCAAAATTGTGCTTCTATTGTAAAAGAAAATGAATTTCTCTTCATGGAAAAAGTGTCCAAGGAAAAAAATGATGGAAAAGTTGAAGACCTTGGTAAAAATGGTGAAGAAGAAGAAGGGATTAACTGGGAAGGAGAACTTATCTATTCCCTAGATGAGATTGAACAATGGGAAAAGGAGAAAAAGTAGTAGAAGAAATTTGTATTTAAATAGAGTCAAACAAACTAAGAAAGATTCTTGATTGATCTAATCAGATCATAGTAGATCTAAAGCTTCAAGTGGAGGAAGCCAAAAGAATGGAAGAAGTGGTGAAATCAAAATTAAAATCTGAAATGGATAGATGCATGAAGCTTGAGGTAGAAATTGTTTCCTTGAGAAAGGATTTGGAGAAAGCTAAGGAGCATGCTAAAAAGGGAATAAAGTTGAAAGGTGGTTCTGAAATTCTGGATGAATTGTTGAGTACACAAAAGCCAACTAACAAAGAAAAATCAGGCTTAGGACTAGAAAAGGACAAAGTTCCTTTGTTGATGCTTCTACAAAATTATATGAACAATTTAGGGAAGGAGAAAAATCTGAATCTATCAATGATAGTGATACAAAAGGGAGTAAACTCAAAGAGAAATCTACATAAGTTGAGAAAACCAAGGAAGAAAAGAAGCTTGAGCTGTAGACAAGAAGGATAACAAATCTACTCCAGATCATCAAAAGACAAGGAAATTTTTTAGGACTAATGTTGATGGATTTACAAGAGTGCATGATCCAAGGAGACCAAGACAAAAAATACCACCTCACCTAGTGCAAAATACTATGACTAGGTATTCTTCAATTACATCATAGGGGCTCTCATATAAATCATTCCTTCTTATGATGCTCTCTTCAATGTCCATTCTTTCTTTCTATATCTAACAACCTCATCAATTGTCAATTTTCTCAATATATCATCTGTGTACAAGAACTAGTGATAAATTTGTCTCCCTTCTCTTTGCATGCACAAATTCTTTAGGGTAAAAAATCCCAACCTCATTAAAAGGTAACCTGAGCTTATTCACCATGATTCCAAATTTCCCATACCCTTATGGGGTAGTAACCTTAAAGTAAGAAAAAGAACATTAGGGAGTAACCACAATTCATTTCCTAGGATTTTTGAACATTTCATAGTACATAAAATCAACCTATTACATTAACTCCATAAATTCCAATCTGTCAGATACATAAAGGGGTAAACAATTTGGTGCTACCTTAGATCCATAAGCGCTGATCAAAGTATACTCTGAGTGTAGAAACCAATCTACCCAATTATGCTTTGCAATTGATCCCACTATATCCTTTGGGTGCAAGATATTTTTGATTGCCTAAGAGAGCCTCTGAGTAGGTTTTATGCCTGAAATTTCTAGGATACCAAACCTTATGACATTACCAAACATGAAATAATTGGAACAATTCAGATCCAAAATATGTGTCCACATTTGGACTGGTAAAACATTATTCTCATTGTCCCTCAATCCTAATTTGAGATTTCTTTTCCAACTATGATCTCCCTCATACAAAAGCATATGTATTAATAGAGAATAAGGTAGGAAATGTAGAGGGAGAACTTCTTTCTTCAAATTAATGAAATCCTGATGCATTTGCTTAATAACATAGGCAACATAATCAAAACCAGTGTTCTAATTATCCACTATCATCACCAACAGGTCAAGATCTATCCTTACCTTAAAATTTTGACCTAAAACTTGATTCAAGCAATAATATGTGTTCTTGAAGTAATTCAAAAATTCTTCACATTCAAAGGGCTCAAGATCTTTAGGGTGAAAAGTTTCCCTCTTTTTCTATGCCGAACAAGAAGCCTATTCCTATATGCAAATGTGTTATGTTCATATTCACCATATAGACATGCATGCTTAATTTTCACAATATAATTAGGATTCAACCCAAATATCTCCACAACCTTATCCCTTATCACCTCAAGGATTACATCTTTGTTTTCATTCCTGATTGTTCTATCAGTGGGGTCATAGTGCCTGGCCAACTCCATCATCACATCCACTTCCATGAACACATTGGGTACCACTAGCTTATCGAGGTTGAGCCCCCATAACTAATATGTCGACTTCTTAGAATACTTCCTGTTAAAATCATATAGGAATAATTGCCATCCACTATGAGGTTGGGCTAATTCTTCAATTTCACTAGCGTTGTCAATTAGTATGGTCATCACAACAACCTAACCCATAGATCTCTTTCCAATTCATGACCCTCCCTCCTTTACTTCTCAAGAGGCCCCTTCCATGAACCTATTTTGTTCTTTCTTTGAACTCTTGATACTAGTAGATACTGCAAGTTTATTTGGCATAGGGTTAGATGCTGCAAGTGGTTTTAGTTAACCACATATGAAACATCCTAGGTTTTAAGCCTCTTAACCCTTTTTTTCTTTAGTTTCCTCTTAGGTCTAATGTTGGATTCACTGGGTTCTAGCTCACTTGTATTTACAAGTGGTAGGATAAGGGTTTACAGTTGTTTTAATTGAAAATACCTACCAAGGTATGAAAACTCAAGACACAAATTACAAAACAAAGTATTCCCAAGATTTACATAACACTCATCACCCCAATTGAAGATACTTAAATGAATAGATCGTAAGCAAGTGACTTCCCAAATCCCCCACTACCCTTTCATAATAGCATAAATTGGTATTTTGGATAGGAAGAGGTATAACAATTTTCTTACCCGGGTGAGCGAGTGATGCAGTTGTTGTAATTTCTTGTTGGAGCTTTCCACACTGCTTCTTCCACTTTTGGATTTCTTCTCTACTCTTGAGAAGTTCCAAATGTGTGAAAAATATAGCTAGCTACCTTCCTTATGGTCAGGGCACCGACATATCACCATTAATTTTTTATAGAAGGCTCACACAAGCAAACTAACATTTAGTCATTCATATTCAAACCCTGATCATTGATTGCTTCATTTTAAAAATGCATCAATGGTTCCCCCTTTTAGCTTGCTACTTTCTTTCTTGCTTTAAATGATGTCCTCAAGATGGTGCCACATTTTCCTTTATTTTGTAGCCATTTCTCATCATTGATACATTTCACCTTTCACAATTCCTATTAGCAACACTAGCATCTACATTATGAGATCTTAGCCCTTGAATTCAAAATGCATCCTTGATCATGTTCATCACCCATCGTGTGTCGCTTATCCATGCTTCGAACTCCATATCACATTAGTGACGAGAGGTGTGGTGATAGGACAAGATTAAGACAAGTGCACCTATGTGGAAATCAAAAGAACAAAAGACATCACTCACAAGAAAAATTCAAATCAATGAAAGAAAGTTTAAAACAAATGACTCCATCACTTATCGCTATTTTGGAACTCAAATCTAGAACACATTTGCGATGAGTGATAAGAAGCACCAAGGTTCATCACACATCATTGATTCCCATCATAAAATATTCAAGAAATTAGAGATGAGAAGGAAGCCAATGCTAACACATAGGACACTTGCATCACGTATTGCTGATACAAAACTCAACATTCAAAACCCCTCTACGATATGTGAAATGAAAGAGAATACTTTCCATCACTCATCACCAATTTAAAAAAGATAATCACACATTCATCCACAATGGAAACAAAAGCCCAAAGGTTGTCACTAATCGCTAATTCCATACTAAAAATTCAAGAGTAATTAGTGATAGTCAAAACTTTCAATGTTACAAAGAGAAACCCAAACATCGCTCATCACTGATACATATCAAACATTCTCAAAGCCATCTGCGATGCATGAAACCAAAGAAACATAGCTTATTGCTCATTGTTGATTAAAATTTACATTTTAGAAGCCATCTACGATGAATGATAAAGGGAAGTGGTGGATAGGATTTAAGTGAAAATAATTCAGCATGTGCCCACAAGTTGTTTTAAGAAGAGGACCACCAAGGACATAAGATAAATGGAGAAAGATAGAAAATCTAGTGGGAAAAAACTATCCTCCAAAAGAGAGATAAGATGTCCCATGAATATAGGAAAATTATGATGAAGAACTCTTGAAGCATGTAAAAGTTGTAAACTTTGTCAATGATGAACTGGTGTTTGCTAGAATCAACAAACCTCTGAGAAATATAAATCAAGATAAGAGATACAAAACATTGCATGAGTGAACATAGCGAACACTACTAAACGATGAATACATAAATGCCTTAGAAGTTGAAAATATAGATAGTACTATGATTTTGGTGTACAATCAATAAATGCACGAGTGACATGTGTACACTACTAAAATGTGCACCATGGTGCTTTACATAAGTGCTAGAATCTCACAAAATATGATCCACTAAAATAATCCTTGACTGTAGAGATAAAATCGAAGGTTCTTCATCTACTCTATTGAAAGAAGCATTAGCATAACACTATTATAATCACCCCTTAATGTGAAGGGGTATAAGCAGACCAACTGAAATCGAGCACAAAAGTGTGCAAGGAATTTAGACCTAGAATTAGATCCAAAATATGTACATGAAAATAAAAAAGAGTGTGCATCAAGGCATACATGCATGAGGCAATAATCACAAGGATCCATTGTTGTGATGGAAAATCAAGGTAGTACATGCATTTCATAAGAATCACGAGGATTCATTATTGTGATGGAAAATCAAAGCACTATAGAACCTCCCCCTCGCCCCACTTTATAATTCAGTGTAAATACAAAATTCCCTCCCTAAGAAACACATTCAATTTTTGTGGCATTTTATACGAGTGCATTTACAAACTTATTTGTTGTTGAGCTCTTAGAAATTTATGTGATTTATGTCATAAGGTGAATAATGAAGACATAGATTACGTATGTCTTTCAAACCTCAAAAATATGATAAAAACATAAAATTAAAACCCCCCATTAAAATGAACTCCCATGTGTGCAAATTATTTCAAAGCAAAGAAAAGATTCTGGCCCTCTCGCCCTCCTCCCCCTCGCACAAGCTTTAGATGGTTAAATAAGCTACTAAGCTTTAAAAAATACCCAATCGGTCAACTAATTGTTAAAAGGTTAATAAAAATTTCTTTTATGAAAAAAAGGCTAACTGAGTAAATAAATTATAATGCAATAATTCTGGAATTAATGGTTAAGTCACGACTTTATGGAAGCCGTTGGAGATCTTGACCGGTTCTTTTGGGGACCATGGGACAAATACAAATGTGGATGATGGGGCACCAATTCAGGAGCTGTTATTAAGAAACTCCTCAGCGTTTGGCGCTGGTGGAGGTCGTTGTGAATATTATAGAAGCCCCTGGTTTTACATTCGCCTGGCTACGTCTCATGTAGCTACCTATCAATTTACTGTTTGAGGGGAATCTGTAATGTTACGTTTACTTTTAAAAGATTTTTGAAATCTCTATCAATTTACAGTTTGAGCGAAATCTGTAATGTTATGTTTACGTTGAAAGATTTTGGAAAACCATTTTCTCTAGAAGTGTCAATCAAAGCTATTAAATCATTGTCTCAAGATATTACAATTTTCTCTGTCACTGCAATATATGTACGTAGATTAAGAAGATTATTCACAATTCCAGTTGAAGTAATATTAGATTATATGTATAACCAAGGAAATATTCAAGATAACAGGTTCAATGCTTAAAACTGAACTGCGTCGCTGCAGTTGATTATTACATTAACAATTTTAATTATCACACTTGCTTAATTGACGTATAGAGAGAAGTCTAATGAACCATCTCTATGCTATGAACACCATGTCTTTGTTACCAACAAGTGACAAATATTTGGTGCAACCAATATACAAAATCAAACTATAATTTTTACCAATATATCCCTGCTATGCTGAGCCCATCAATAAGGCCTATCACCAACGTAGTTACCCGGGGGATCATAGCTGCATATAACCCATGTGTCCCTGCTCTTACATTTTATAATAGCACACCCAACGCTTGTGGTGGTTCTCCACACAATCTGAGTATAGTGTGTGCAATCTGAGCCTGTGCAAGTGTTATTGGCATGGATATACCACTTCCCTTCATCAATCCATGCATTTACCGCCTGTAGAGGTGTCCAAGATGGGCCGCTGCCCCAGAATATGTTTTCACCGTAGGGCGATCCTTCAGAATGTTGGAGGAGGCAGTCATTTCTTCTCTGGTTCGCATAATTACGGGCATAAGCGGTAACCGTGCTGTTCCATGTAAGCAGGGGAACTCCAACGGCTTGTCTCGCCTTGTTCTGTGGATCAAGGAATTGCTTCACGGCCTCCGAGCTGGTTATGCCTTCCACACGGCCTAGTAACCCCACCACCAACAGCATTAGCACTAACTGGCAAAATTGACCCATCTTCACCACAATAAAACTTCTGTTCTCACAAGACTGCTGAGAATTGCGAACAATTGATAACAACTGAATTGATTTTTGTGATTGAAATGTAATTCTATTCAACAATAAAAATTGATCACAGATTTTTAAGAAAGATTGAGATATTGCAATGTTGTGCAACAACTGTCTTCTTAAATAGGATGATGAGATGATATAATTAAAGATTGAGTAAATAACTCAGAATTCCAAAGAGAATAGTCAATCGAATCCTTATCGCTTTGAGCTTTGATGTCTTCAATTCTACGATTAATCTTATTCGCGCTGGCCTTGCTATGATTTCTTTCTAAGATCTCTGCTTTGCCCACAAGTTTTGTTATTTTAACAGGGATTTGGTTTTATTAAGTTTTATTTAACCAGAACAACACAGCGTTTGGCATTAAGTAATGCAGCCGACTGTGTAAATGCGCCCGCCGTAGCGAGCGGCACGTTGAGGAGAACGTGAAGGTTGTTTAAATGTAATTGCTTGAGACATGGTCAAAACAATAGGCAATTTCTGAGAGATTCACGAGTCTGGTATTTTAATAGTTTGAGAAAGGAACATGTGAGGTAATTTGCTATATTGTAATTTAGTAATAAAGTATATTACTATTTTCTAAGTATAAAAGATAAATAATAGATGTCAATACTTAATTCTACATGGGATATAAGTTCATGTAATTTATCTATTAAAAAATTGTGTTAATAGTACACAATAAAATATTATATTTGTGTTATAAATACTTTTAGTTTGTATATGTAGTGTAGAAAAATGTATCCCTCTAAATTTTCACACTTGTTTGGACCCTCCTCATTAAAATGGAGTTAATTATGTCTTTGAATTTACATTTTCACACTCACACTTATTTGGGGTCTCCTAATTAAATTGAACTTAACTATGCCTTAATAAGCCCTATTTTACATTTACAAGCCTAATAAATTATATTTTCCAAAGGAAAAACGTGACAATAATTAATTCCAATACATAACACTTTACTTTGAACAATGTGTGTTCTACGAATAGGGAAATATGACCCACATGGAAGAATGGGTCCTCCCTAGACCTTTGGACCTAAATTTAAATTATGTTTTTTCTAGTATTTTAATATCTCCAAATCCATATTTCGATGTCAGCTTGTGATATTTGAATTTCAGGAAGTTAAAGATACATACCTATAAATACAAGGTTATTTCACTAAGTTTCACCTAACATTTTCATGATACCTCAAGAGAACTTTCAAGAGTAATTTCACAAGAGCATAGTTGATAATCAAGAGCATTCAAGAACAAATATATTAGAGATTTATTGCAGCAATCAAGATCTATTCATCATGTCACAGTCTTCTTGCATCATGCATGTTTTTGAAGCTAACATTCTAATGTAGGTTTCAAGATCAAGTTCAAGCATTCAAAGCATTATTCAAACATCAAGATCTACATCCATTAAAGTCATTTCATTCAAGTTGTAGATCTACATTCCAAGGTTCATTCAAGGGTTTGTTGAGTGGTAACATAGGTTTGTTCATTCTTCATTCGCTCTTTCATTCTCTATTTCATTTCAAGGGTTGATTACAAAAATGGGGTTTGACCAAGGCAAACCCCCATTCACCAAAAATAAACAATTTTTCCCTCTTGTGTGTGTTGCAGATTTAGGTTGAAGAAGGATTAAAGACCTCTTCAAGTGTAAGATTGGAAAAGTTGTTAAAGTTGAAAAATGTTGTCAAAGTTGTCAAATAACATAATCTAACCTATAGATCTGATTTCAAACTTTCTAACACTAAAACTTTGACAAATCAAAAGTTACAGATCAATATGAAAGGCTCTTGAAAGTTGCAGAAAAACCTTGAGAAAAGACCCATTTTCCCATGGGTGAATAAGTCCCAGTTAGCCTTCAAAAACTGACTTTTGGTGATAGGTAAACACATTTATGCCCTTCTCAGATTTTCAATTGGTTTTCTAGTTCTACTTATATTGAATTTAATATTGTTTTTGAAAGAGGAAAAAATAGGTTTTACAAGGACCTGAAACCACAAAGTTTACAAAAAATGAGATAAAATGTCAAAGAACTCAAAAACAGAGAGGTTGTAGAAAGGACATTAAAATTACAAAGCAACAACCACCAAAAAAAAGGCCAGCAAAGGCCACAAAAAGGACCCCAAAAAGACCAAATAAAACACCAGCAGCAACTAAGCTTAGGACTTTAAAATTTCCGTTGTCTCAGCTTCCATGTCGTTCATCTCCTAAACCCCCTCTTTAAGATCTGGACCATTTGGAAAGTAGGAGGCACTTTCCTCTTAAGGTTGGCATGGGTCCTCTTCGATATTCCTTAGCCCTCATTCTTGATTTTATCCTTGTCCTCTTCTAGATCAACAACATGCGAGCCCTGTTGCGACTTTTCCAACTTTTCAAGATTGCATTAATGATAATGGCATTGTGCCTTGCCATTCTATGGTTTTGTTCCATAACAATTTTTGTATTTTTTTTTATTATAACAATTTCAGCTTCCAGAATCTTATACTTATCCTTAATGTCATCATCTCCCATCCTAGTATTGTTCTTTTTCCATTTTCCTTCTTCATTGTTCAAAGTTGACAACTTCATTTCTAGTTCCTCAAACTTGCTATTTAGAACCCTATTTCTAAGATTAAGATCATTGATTTCTTGATAGGCCCATTTCATAAACCTAAAAATATTACCAACGCCACATCTAGCAGAGGAAAGGATTTCTCCAGACTGATCCCCATCTAAAATGAGGTTGAAATCACCTAGATTAGGGGAGCTGGGAAATCTGGTTCCAACATCTCTAACAGAGGCAGGAAGGGTAGAAACAAAATCTCTACTAGCTTTAGCGTTCTTAGTATTGTTCTCCAAAGAGTCTGCAAAGTAGGACACCAACTTTTTGATATGAGAACCCTTGAGAACGGGTTTCTTTAAAGGGGCCGAGTAGCTAGGGTAATTCTCAAGGTTAACTTTTGTGTGTTGGGGTTTACAAACCTGGGATTTCTTGCCAGAAAGGATAGGGGACAGATGGGCTTCAAAAATACCCTTCGAGTTAGGCTTAGAATGAATCTCTGAGCCACCACTGTCCGTATTATAGTCCTCAAATTCCGTGGAGGCAACCGGTTTGGATAAAGCTGGCAGGCTTTGAAAATTTTCATAAATGAACCTAATAAGCCCAGGATGAAGAATAGGGTATCTCCTGAGATTTTTCTTATGGTCCTCAAGGCTATTCCTCAATGAGCAGAACAAGTAGTAAGGAAAAGAAATCCATACCTTATGGTGGAAGTGGTTAAGGAGAGAAAAATGATGACCATAAAATCTGGTGAATCTCCTATCCAGGGTAATATACTCCATAATGATACATAACACCTTTCTCCAAAGTGCCTTGATGGAGTCAATTTCGAAATAGCTATTGGAAACTTTGACCAGATTTAGTTTCTCCTTTTCTTTCTTTGGGAAATTGATTACCGCCTCATCTGAAAACCTTCTGTCAAGATAAAATTTCATGCCCTCAGTGGACATTCCAGTCACCTCTCATATGATTTTCTCATCTAATTTCACCTTTCTCCCAAAGAGAAGAATTTCTCCATTATTCCATTTCTTCTCAAAGTAGTCAGTGGCTTGAGGATCAGGCCCATGAAGTTTTTCTAGGAATGGAACCAAACCTCCTCGATAAACCCATTTCCAGACCTTAGCATTCCTCGTGTGTGTTTTGTAGCTATTTGGCTCGACTCTTTTCCTGTGCCCCCATTCTCGCATGCATGTCACTACAATTGAGCTACTAGTGTCAAGAACCTATTGCAAATTTATGGAGCCATTCCAATGGACCCACAAAAGTGTGTCGCTTTTTCTTACAAGCTAAGTTATTTGACACAACCCCATCAAATCTCTTGATTTTGATGTACTTAGCACTTTTCCCTATCATCATTAAAAATATTTGCTTCTTTCCCATGCGTAATATCATAATAAGGCCTTGACTTCAGCTTCTAAGTCCCGAAAATTTTACCACGTGTTCAAACCTCCCCGCTTAACCACCTCATTCGCAAAGTAATCTGCTAGGCTATTAGCTTCCTTGTAGATGTGGGAGATTTTAAATTTTTCAAACTTATCTAAGATAGCTTTAGAATCTTCAATCCAATTATTAATAGAATAGGAGGGTGGGGTCCTACCTAGGATACAATCAATGATGTTTTTGGAGTCCCCTTCAAGCCATAAATATTTTATATTCAGATTCTATGCTAAATTTTAAAATTGAAAAAATCCTATAGCCTCTGCCACATGATTGGTTTGAGAACCAAGGGAAATGGCCATAGCCGCCAAAAATTTACCATTTGAGTCCCTTAACACACCTCCACTTCCGACCATCCCCAGATTTCCCTTCACAGCACCATCGAAGTTGGCTTTTGTCCAACCATTTGGAGGAAAGGTCCAACACATGCCCTCCCTTTCTTTCTTAGCTGGCTTGGATGCCTTAGATACATCCATTTTGAGATTCCAATCCTTGCCTATCATTAGATCATAGGGAGTGCACACCACAGCTTCAAGATTTAAAGATTTTTGGGGAATAACATTGAAGTTTTCCTTTATTAGCCTATTTTTTTTTTCAAAAACATTAATCTCCAACATTTCCTTACCATTGAAAAGTCAGTTATTACGTTATTTCCACACTCCCCACACAACAAAAGGGAAAATAAAATCCCATAATATTCAAATGAAGGGATTTTGAGATGGGCTTTCCATTGTGAGAAGAAATCTTCAATGGACAGGGGGAACACCCAAGAAATATTCTAGAGAGCCAAATATTTTCCCCAGATTGTAGCAACAAATGGATAGTGGAGAAACAAATGGTTTTCTAACTCCGCTTCACTCTTGCAAAGGTGACATCTATTGGGGATTTTTAATCTTTGTTTTCAAATATTATCCACCATGAGCACCTTATTTTGAAGCAGAATCCAAAAGAAAAAAAAATTGAAAGAGGAAAAAATGGGTTTTATAAGGACCCGAAACCACAAAGTTTACATAAAAAAGAAAAGATCATCAAAGTCACCATTAGTAGAAAGGCTGTAAAAAAAATAACAAAATACAAAGCCACAACCACCAAAAAATCTAGCAAGGGCCACAGAAAGACCCAAAAAGACCAGACAAAATGCTAGCATCAACTAAACTTGGGACTTTAAAGTTTTTCATAGTCTTAGCTTCCAAGTCGTTCATTTCCTAAACCCCCTCCTCTTTAAGATCTGGACCATTTGGGTAGTAGGAGGTGCTTTCCTCTTAAGGTTGGCACGGGTCCTTTTTGATATACCTTGGTCCTCGTTCTTTCTTTTATCCATGTCCTCTTCTTGATCGACAACCAACGAGCCCTATTGTGACTTCTCCAACTTTTCAGACATTGCATTGATGATAATGGCATTGTGCCTAGCCATTTTATGGTTTTGTTCCACAACGGTTTTCATGTTATTTTTTATTTTAAGAATTTCAACTTCCAGAGTCTTATACTTGTCCTCAATGTCATCTTCTCCCGTTCTAGTATTGTTCTTTTTCCATTTTCCATCTTCATTGCTAAGAGCGGACAACTTCAATTCCAGTTCTGCCAACTTGCTATTTAGAACCCTATTTCTGTGATTAAGATCATTAATTTCTTGATAGGCCCATTTCAAAACCATAAAAATGTCACCAATGCCACTTTTGGCAGAGGCAAGAATATCTCCAGACTGAACCCAGTCTAAAATTAGGTTAACATCATCCAGATTGGGGGAGCAAGGAATTCTGGTACCATCAACTCTGAAAGAGGTAGGAGGGGTAGACACGAAGTTTCTGCTAGCTTTAGGGTTCTCAGTTTTGTCCTCCAGAGAGTCCACAAAGTAGGAAACCAACTTATTGGCAGTGAAGCCCTTAAGAGTGGGATTCTTTAAGGGAACTGGGTAGTCAAGTGTTTAATCCATGCTTTAGACTAGAAAGGAGGGGGGGTTTGAGAGAGGGACAACAAAGAAACAACCGATGAAATAGAGTAGTTACCCAAAGGGTTGTCCATCTAGACAAGATGATCATCCAATTGATTATGTCCCAATCTGATAGCCATCAAGGAAGATTGAAGCAGAGCCAATTCCTGGCTAACCATACACAAATCCACCCAATCTCCTTCACTCCAATTATCTTTTACATACTCTCCAAAAGCAACTTTGCTAAACTCAACCCATTTGTTGAATCTTTCAATTTTAATTAGGGGATCCTTAAAAAGCCATCTGTCCTCCCATAACTTGGAAAGATTACCACTTCTAATGTGCCAACCAACCCCTGATTCCAAAATATTTCTACCAGCAATCATGTCATTCCAACAAGTTGAACCATGGGGCAGAATAGGAGAATGCAACAAGGCTTTGAGGGACACACAATTGGTCATATATTTAATTTTTAAGATATCTTTCCATTCTCCATCAGATGAAAAGGATCTCCATATTTGTTTAGCAAGAAGAGTCTTATTAATCATTCTAATTTTTCTAAGACCTACTCCCCCCAAGGATTTCGGTCTGCAAACCAAGTCCCATCCTATTAGAGGCATCCTCTTTTTCTCCTCCACACTAGACCAAAGGAATCATTTTTGGATCTTCTTAATGGCCTCCGCATATTTGGCAGGTATTTTGAAAAGGCTAAGTGCATAAGCTGAGAAGTTCTGAAGAGAAGCTTTGAGGAGCTAATTTTTTCCTATTTGACTCAGAAGAGCTCCTTTCCATCCCACCAGCTTCTTACTAAGCCTATCAACCAGTGAACACCAAAAGGATTCCAGAGGTTTAAGGAATAGAGGTAACCCAAGCTAATTACAGGGTAAGGATTCCACTCTACAACCAAGGATTCTAGCAATCTTTATCTATCTATGCTCAAGGATATTAAAGAAATAAAGAGAACTCTTCTATCTGTTGACCATCTGCCCAATTTCCTTCTCATACACGTTCAATATTTTTTTCAAGGTCTTAGCCTCAGTCACCGTTGATCTTCCCATCAGCATTGTGTCATCAACAAACTGTTGGTGAGAGAAAATCAAATTAGAAGAAGAAGGTCTAAGACCAGCTAGAGATTTTTGTTCAATCAATCTTTTTCAAGTGTTGAATTGCATTTTGGAGTTGATTTGCTATTTTTAGTTTTTCTCTCAACAGTGTTATTTGACCTTGACCCCCATCCTCAAAGCATAAGAAAATCGAAAGATTCTCACATTGAGTTTATTCAACTAAGGGTTGTTAGTCAATTCTTTGTGTGGATCTCATTTCCTAATGAAATAAAGGAAAATAGGATTCGTCATACCCCCTTTGTTATCATTTCATATTGATTGGTGAGCCCTTAATCCATTTTTTGGTGTTTCAGTATATAAAATTGATTTTTTTTATGTGAAGATATAAAATATAGTTGTTAAAATTATAATAAATATTTTAAATTAAATACACAATTGATAATTTGAAAAATATATTAGTATAAAAAATTTTACTGTAAAATAAAATTAAAAAACTTTTTTTTATTGAATGATATGTGTTCTTATCTCTTCATATTTAGATATCTTAATTTTTAGGTAATTTTCTAACTTCTAAGGTATGTATGATTAATATCTTTTTTGACACTTTAACTACAAACTTGCATGAAAAAAAGGTGTAAAACTAACTACTTATGCATAAATCATGTTTAATACAAATTTCAAATATGAAATCTAAATAATAACACCTAAATTTTAAAATGGACTCCCTCTCATTCCATCCCAACCCCATTAAAAAAATAAAATTCATGTTCATAATAAAATAAGTTCAAATTTTAAGAGGAGAAAATATTGTATAGATTGAAACAAAGTTTCAATAAACCACTCCCATTCAATGTAATACATATGTCTATTTTTTTTTTATTACAAGATTATTAGACCATCACAACTTACCCAATTATTTTACTACACAAGTTTTCAAATTTTCTCTTTTTAATAAATCATATATATTATAATTTATCACTTCTTTCCATCTAACTAATTTGACATTTTTTTCTTGTAAAAAAATCAATAGATAGCAATGCTACATTTTCCTAATAATATTTCAAACATTTTGAATTCATCATTAATATGATGTTGAGTACATGAGATATTAATTAATATCATCAATTTATTGCATCTATATTCAATTTAAATGAATATCTATCATTCAATATTTCTTTTGACACTATATATGATTTAAAAAAACTATATGTAAAATAGTTGTCAATGTTTAGTTTGAGTTAATTATTTTTTTAGTGGTATTCTTATGCATTTTGCTACTTGTAGTTTTGTTCCCCCTTTCTTTTGGTATAGGTTGGTTGTATTTAATATTATTTTTTTAATATAATTACACACTTATAACTTCTTTAAAAAACATTAATTTGAAATTTAAAATATGCAACAAGGGTGAATTAATTTTTTCACTAATTATAAGAATTTTTGGTAAGCTTTAGTTATTTAATGTTTTGAGAAATATGAATTTTGATATGTCCAACATGGTTGACTAACAAGTGGATACACTAGTGATGATTGTTTTATTTCCTAATATTTGGCTTGCATTACTTTAGTGAAGTTTTAAAGAGAATTATATTCTTATTCTCAATAAATTTAGATGCTTCCACACTTTTTCTCTCCTTCTCTAGAGAGGTGTTGTCATTTTTAATAGATATTATATGATATAAATATAAATATACCCACACAATTGTATATCATTTATAATTTATATATGTCATAATTATAATTCATTATATACAATAGGATACTACTACTATTCACTTTCCTATTATGGCCCCCTTTTATCCCAACATTCCTAAGTCTAATTTGTTCTAAACAATACGTTCAATTGTATTTGTTTCTAGTCCTCTTGATTTTAATCCCTCTAAGAATTCGTTTTAGTTCTTAGTGTTAGTATATTCACCTTCCAAAGCCTATATATTGATGATTATAAGTATTCATGTAGAATGTAAATAATAGTGTTTTCTAAGCTTCATTCAAAGTGTACTTTGATACACATGTGAAGGTGAGTATAATATTTATTTATTATGCTTCTATAAATTTAAAATAAATTATCTCAAGTAAGTATTCAATTTAGGGTTATAGTTGAATGGTAAATAATGATATTATTGAGCATACTCCTTAAAGATTTTTGTGAGTTTATTTCAACTCACTATTTATTTGCATACGTGTAATTATGTCTTTATATAATGTTATTCTTACGTTCCAAAATATTAGAACAAGGAATGATTATTGTGCTTAATTTTTATCTTCTTTTTCTATAATGAATGCACTATGGGGTGTTAGATTTTTCCTAGTTAAGTTTAGCAAATTAGTTTTGGGCCTATTATTTTAACTTCTAGTTTTGGATAAAACTTGGTGGTTTCATTTTTTTTTCCTATGTATTGAAGGAAAGAGAAAGAAGTATTATGCTATTTTAAGTCAAGAAAGGTTATATTTTAAAATTAGAATCCTATTAAAGATATGGATTATTGTATTGATGTAATCTCTTTATTGAGATTAATACATGAATGGTGCTTTCTTTTGTAGTGAATTTTTTTCAAAAGATTTTTTCCATAAAATTTTAGTGTCATTTTATAATATGATAATTTTATATGTCTCTCTTTATTATATTTTATTTTTTATGATATATAGTTTATTCAAATTTAATCACTTTTTTAATGTTTTCATTTCCGTATTTATCCAATTATCAACATTTGGTATAAGAGGTATGCTTTTATTAGAGAGGGAGAATATTTACTTAGAGTTGCACATTTTTATGGTTGTAGTATAGGTATTTTGATTTAATATTTTTATAAATTTGAGTATAGTCAAGATTATTGAAATCACATGTTGATTAGTGGTTACAAAGTTCATTGGATCTCATCACTAATTGAGAAAATTAAAAAATTTATCGAGCTTAGAGGAGAGGGATAAATAAAGATATTTGAGATACAAAGAGATGACTCTTTATGTATTACATGAAAACTAATTAAAGATAACACAAAAAAAAAAATTGAGGAATGCTAATGTTATGCCTATCTAATTTAATTCTTATGAATATTTGCAAAGAAACATATGCATACATGTAAAAGAGAATAGTTGAAAACTATCAAACTAAAGCTTTTATTATTAAGAAACATCTTAAAACAAAGATTTATTCTCTAAAAGTTAAATAATGAGAATTGGTTTGATAGTATTTGAATAATTTTAAATTAATTTTGAGCCAACCTAGAATCTATTGATGTTAAGATTGATGAAAATGATATATATATTCTATTATTCTTCCTTTTACATGAATATTACAAAATTAAAATAAGTAGTGGTTTTGATTAGATTAAAGAATGCAAGGGCTAATGCCCATATACAAAACAACCATAGAGGTGCAACGAGGGGGCTCACAAGGAGTGATATTCCCAAAAATAAAAGAGAAGTATATACAAATGAACTAGAAATAGAAAACAAAAGAGAAAGCACTAGATAAAACCAACACATGACTGGACCAGCTACTGGTCACCCAACAACTAAAGGCCACTAATGGCCTACCACTCTTTAGCAAAGAATTAAAGTTTCTCCTCAAAGGTCAAAGTCCCATTGTGAGTCAGTTAGGTCTCCTGAGTATTGGGTGAGATAGAGCTACCTCCTTTCTTACCTTTTTTTCTTGGAGTGACCAACATATTGACTATCCTCAGCATCCCTTTTACCATGACCATTGTGAAATTCCTGTTGAAAAACCTGGAGAGTGAACATGGTTTTTTTGAGATATCTTTGCTAAAGTTCATAATATCCTAGAGGAACTTCATGGTCTTATCTTTGTTATTGTGTATGGTCACAATTTCCTTGAGGAGTTTCATCTTATCATTCTTCGTATCCACCAATGCTATGAGCTCTTCAACCTCCCTCTCCTAGTTTTCTTGTTTATCAAAGGATTTTTCAAGCAAAGACAACAAACCACAACACCCTTCATCCTTAGCCTCACTGACCAGTCCACTTTCTACTTTAACACCTTCTCCTCCAACACCTAATTTTTTTTCTTGGTTGTGATAAACTAGGGAAACAACCATTTGAGGATATCATTATGGAAATTGATGGACATCGAGACATCATTAAATTTATTCTTTAGGGGAAAACATTGAGAAAAAAACTCTTTCTCCAACTAGAGATCACGTAGGAATCCTCCAAATTAACACAAAGGTTAGGGGATCTCAAAGAACTGGGGGATTAAAATGGGTAACCTTAGAAACATCACCATATCTAGGGGAACCAATAGGGGAATTAATAGGGGTGGATTTCCAAGACTCATGATCTGAGTTATTCATACCAAAATAAGAGCTAGTAATAGGGGTATGGTCAGTGATTAAAAAAAAAATTAGGGTCAAGAGATGGGTCCTTAGTGATAGGGGTATTACCTTTTTTCTTAGTAATATGACTAGAGGAGAACATAGTTAACACATAACTATTATTAGAAAGGGTATCCTCAAAGGGTTTTGAGAGGTCTCTAATGAAAAGGGAATTCTTTTTGACAGAGGATAGGGAAGGGGTTAGAATGTCCTAGTAGCCACATTAACATAAGATTAACCTCTGGTGAATAGGGGGGGTTTTTCTTTTAACTTGTATAGCTTTAATAGACTACTCCAACGAGGATAGGATCTAGAAAGAAAACTTCATCTTTACATTATAAAAAAAATGATTTAGCATAGGGAAGATATATGCATGGAAACATCTAAACTACCCCTCAAAAGTAACATACCTCATTAAGACCTCCACCAACCTACTCCACACCCCAAGGTATTCTCTACAAAACCCATTTTGTAAAGGATTGACTTTTTCACCCTCCTTCAGGAACCTATCCTATTGGATCTCAGTTGTGTTTATAGTTTTTCCTTGATGAAAAAATCCCTTTCAGTTAGTTCTCTTTGATAATCCATCTCAGTTTGGATCCTTATGCTTTATTTTGGCACTTCTTTGATGTCTCTTGGCTATTCCAAAAATATATTTGTTATGATTCAAATTCATGGTGATGAGATTTCGGGTTCATGTTATGAATGCTACTTCTTTGACTGACAGAGCTTGACAGATGGTTTCTTTGTCAGGATGGTTCTCTTTGCATACCATAGGTGTATTTCACATGATTTCAAGCCATTTGATTACATTCTTTCAACTCACATTTTTGAAGGCATTACATTTATCTTGGTTCTAACATCTCATTTGTCTAATGGTATTGGTTGTTTCTCATGGCATATATTCCTTTTGGAGTCTTCTATACACTAAGAGTCGACATGTTCTTTTTCGGGCTTACACTTATCGGCGTGAGAATGCCAGGGTCTCCCAAAACCATTCTTCTGGTAAACGTCTGTGTTGCCTATTGGCAAGACGTTTCTGATGTCTTGTCGATTGATTTTTATCTACAGGTGGTTTTGGGCATGACATATTTATTGTCTCAGTGACAAAGGTTATATCGGCAAGAGTTTAAGGCTTCGGTGAAGGGTCATAGCGAAAAGGGTTATGTCTCTCTGACTAATGCATGTGGAAGTCTATCAGCAAGTATTACACCATCGGTACGAGGTCACAGTGAAATTGTTAGGCCTCACCGACCGGTGGTGGATGGATGCGTATCGGTAAGAGTCAGGGTTTTCGGCGTGTGGTCTCCCCGAGAGTGATATGTTACGGCGACAAGTTTGATCACGGGGGCTCTCGGTGTGACATAATGTTTTTGTTATGACTTCTCACTTATTTTGTTGGGTCATGGCGAAAGCGATAACTAAGGGGAATGACTGGAGATTTAATTTCCTTCGGTAGGTCTATTTGGATGTCTCAACAAACATGTGTGAATTCGGGGTGTTTCGGTATGACATAAAACAATCTACAAGATGTCTCCCCGATAGTTTGAAGTTACAGTGACATATATAGGGTGGATGGACTCGTCGACAAGAAAAACCATGTGTCACAGCGACTGATGTGTATCAAGTGGGCTTTCGGTAAAATAAAAGGTATTCTATATAAGGTCTCCCCGATTATGAATTGTCTCAGCGACAAACATAGGGATCTCTGATGGTGATAAAGTTGCCCTTGAAATAATGTTACATCGATGGAAATGAGAGTTTATGGAAAAATTTCATGATTATTCTTTTTGGCTGTGTATGGAACCCTAGCCTGGCCACCATCATGAGAGTGTTAGTTTCTATTGTTGTTGGCTATAATGACTTTATCAGTGGTATATGGAAGCTTTATTTGGTGCATTTCTGGCTGAAAGCTCAACAGTGGTTGATGGAGCCATGGGAGTTGCAGATTTGTCTGTGGTGGGAAGTTGTGCTTTTTAAGTAGTGAAATGATCACATACTTTTCAAATTTGTTGAGGTCGGCTCTTAGCTGGGTGAAACGACTCTTGTATTAGGAAATCAATTTCACCTCGACTAATAATCTTGCTAGGTACAAGATGAAGATTTCTATTATAAAAAAATTTGGTAACTTTAGTATGAATATTCTTAGGTTGGTTGTTCAACTATTACTTTTGATGACAGTTACTTATCTGGCATTTACATCACAAAGAGTTATCTTTTCTCTATGCTCCTTTGACCACGAAATTCATTGAAGATTTGATACCTAAAAAGATGTATAAATAGAAGTAGAAAACTATGTTTTTGTTTGGTTGTTGTAATTCTAAGATTATCATTCCTTGGCTGTATGGATAAACTTTGCAATAAAATCTAAATAACAAGATGTAGAGATATTGTAAATTTCTTCTCTATATAGTATTTTAGGGATTCAATTATTGAATCTTTAAGGTATTCTATAGACGAGAAAATAGAGAAACATGTGCTTAACTGAAAACAGAGAAATCCTTTGAGTTATTATTGTTGTTCAAATCATAATTTGAGGGGTTGGTATTCCTTGAGGTAGATATCTCTAAACGAGGGGTTGGTGCTCCTTGAGTGGGTGCTCAAAAATTAGCCTATAAGGCATTGTGAATAGTTGATTAAAAGATTAAGCCTGGAAGGCATTTCAGGAGTGGTTTTTATACCCCAAGAGGGTTTTCCACTCGAGAAATTTTGTGTCTCTTTGTTCCTCTATGTTCTCACTGCTTTACTGTGTTGTTGTTTCAATTCACTGTTGGGATTACTACTTTTCTCAATTCTGTTTATGAATGATTACATTCAACTCATGAATGCATTAATCAGAGTATTATTGAGATCAAATCTGATCTATGTTTTTGAATTTTTGAAAATTAGTCAAATCTGTTAAGACATTGATTCACCCCCTGCCTCTCAGTGTCATTTTAACTCCAACAATTGGTATCAGAGCGTAGGGTCCTCTGATAGGTTTTAATCACCTTGGATTGATCTTGGTCTTGGAGTTTGTTTTTAATGGCACATTCTCAAGATGATGCCTCTATAACCAGAGCTCTGTTATTTGATGGAACATATTATGTGTTCTGGAAAATCAGAATGGAAGCTTTTCTTTTTTATTTTAATGTTGATGTTTGGTGCATTGTTATAAATGCTTACAATGTACCAGCCTCTATTCCCACTGATCTTGCTGAAAAAAAGAGGTATGAAACAAATGCCAGAGCTAAGCATGCCATCTTGTGTGGGTTAACTAAAGATTTGTTCATTAAAGTCATGCATTGCAAATCTGCTCATGATATTTGGGAAAAACTTGAAACTATAGATCAAGGGAATAAGAAAGTCAAATTGTCAAAAATCATTACACTCAAACATCAGTTTGAGGAGTTGAAAATGAAGGATGATGAAAAAGTGGCTGAATATTTCCTAAGAGTTGTTGAAGTTGTCAATGCAATGAAAGGTCTAGGTCAAGAGGTTAATGAATTTGATGTGGTCACAAAGGTTGTTAGAACCTTACCATCCAAATTTGAATCTAAGGTTTCAGCCCTAGAAGAAAAGAAACACTTTGATTAGCTTACCCTAGATAGCCTACAAGGAATACTTACTGCCTATGAAATGAGAACTAGCGAAAACAATTCAACAGGAAAAGAAACTTCCTTTAACACTGAAAAGAAAGAAAAAGTTGAAGTCAGTGAATCAAAGTTGTCAGATTCTAAAGAATCCCATTTTGTTAGAAGATTTAAAAAGGGATCATGAAAATATAAGGGAAAACTTCCCTTTAAATGTTTTAACTATGGCAAAATAGGTCACTTTGCTGCAAAGTGTCCCTATGATGATCAAATCTGTGACAACTAGAAAACTGAAAAACATCCTAAGAAGAAGGCCTTCAAACCTAAACGAAACTTCAATTTCAAAAATAAGAAAATTCTATTTAGTAAGGATGAATCTGATATTGAGTCTGAAGATTCATCAGTTGAAGAAGATGAAACTTTGTTCATGGATGAAATTACTCAGCAAAATGATTCAAACACTATTGATGTTGAAGAAGGCGAAGTAGATCTTGAAAGTGAGCTAAAATGTGCTTTACAAGAAGTCAGAAAACTCAAAAAACAAGTTCTTGCTCAAGAACATAAACTAGATCAAGAAATGGTCTCTCTAAAAAATCAGCTTGAAGAAGCTAAAAGAGTTGAAGATTGTCTTTGAGAGACTGTAAGGTGCAAAGATCAAGAAATTCAAAAACTGGAACAAGAAGTAGTCTGTCTTAGGAAGGAAATTGAAAAATATGAAAGCACTCTAAAACTGAATGAGATGCTCAGCAAGCAGAAACTGTATAAAGATAAAACTGGTATTGGTTTTGAAAAGGGTGAATGTTCAATTGATAATACAAAACAAAACCTCTCTTTTGAAGTCAAAAGTTCAAGTTCAAATCACTCAAAATTTAGTAAGGATCATGTTCAGTCTTTAAGAGGTAATAGATCTTCATACATAGTCAATCCTTTCTTCTATGGTTATTGTTTTTTCTGCAACAAATTTGGCCATAAGGTGAGCAGATGCAGGCTTATGAATCCTAGAATACCTAGGTTTGGTCTTAGGCAACACTATGGTTTTGTTAGACAGATTAGATGTTTTAAATGCAATGCTTTGGGACATTCTGTCAAACAAAAACTGATCTGCAATTGAAAAAGCAGAAAATTAAAAAGGTTTGGAAACCTAAGACTATTAACAACATTGAGCAAACTATGTTGGTTCAAACCGCTTTTCATTCCAAGAAAAAAGACTTATGGGTCCTGGACAGTGGATGTTCTAACCATATGACTGGTGACAAGGATAAGTTTATAAATCTTGAAGATTATGTAGGTGGATATGTTAAGTTTGGTGATAACTCTGGTATTCAAATTAAAGGTAGAGGTTCACTTCTTCTGAATGAAGACACTCCTATCTATAATGTGTACTATGTGGAAGGTCTTAAGCATAATCTTCTAAGTGTTAGTCAAATCTATGATAGTGGTTATCATGTTCTTTTCACTTCACAGGGATGTGAGATTAAGAACAAGCTTGGAAACGTTGTTGTAGTTGGAAGGAGGACAAAAGGAAATGTGTACAATCTTCTTGACACATCAACCAATGACAATAATCAAGGTATGTGTCTAATGGGCCAAATTGAAGAGAATTGGTTATGGCATAAAAGATTAGGACACATAAACTCTGAAAATCTGGTTAGAATCAGTAAAAATCATAATGTTAGAGGTCTAATAGTTCTTAGCAAGCTAGAAAACTCTATGTGCAAAGAATGTTTAAGTGGTAAACAGACTAAAATCAGCTTCAAAACAAAAGAACATTCTTCTTCAAAACCTTTACAACTTGTGCATAATGATTTATGTGGACCAACCAGAACAAGGTCTATTAATGGTGAAAGGTACTTTATGTTGTTTGTGGATGATTATAGTGGAATGATATGGGTCACATTTCTTAAGCACAAATTAGAAGCATTTGAAAGGTTTAAAATCTTTCATAAATTGGTTGAGAAGGAATCTGATTTAAAACTTAAATGTCTACAATCCGACAAAGGAGGCGAGTTCACTTCTCAAGAGTTTATTGATTACTGTGAACAACACGACAGTAAAAGACAGTATGCTGTAACAAAAACACCTCAACAAAATAGGGTAGTTAAACGTAAGAATAGAACTGTAAAAGAAATGGCTACAACCATGATAGATGAAGCTAACTTGTCTGATATGTATTGGAAAGAAGTTGTTCATACAACTGTATACGTTTTGAATAGAGTGCAGCTTAGGGTGAAATCTAAACACACTCCTTATGAACTTTGGTATGGAAAAACTACTTCTATAAAACACTTTAATTTTTTTGGAAGTAAGTGTTTTATCAAGAAAGATGATGATAACCTTGGGAGCTTTCAATCAAAGAGTGATGAGGGTATCTTTTTGGGATACTCAACTCACAACAAAGCTTAAAAATGCCTTAACAAAAGGCTTAATAAGATTGTTGAAGTTGTTAATGTAAAATTTGATGAAAGACCACATTTGTATGTTGAATATTTGTAGGATAATGAGGAAGAATAACTTGAACTAGAAATAATTTCAGGAGCTGAAACAACAAAGCCTAATACTGATTCAGCAAGCCCTAAAAATGAAATAGCAAGTCCTAAAAAGGTTGCATCAAAAGCTCTAGCTAAATATCACCCCAAAGATCATATTATTGGGGATAAAAATGTAGGAGTTCAAACTAGAAGAAAGGCTGCAGAATCTGATGAAAAGGAAAAAAAATCTTTTTGTTTAGTTACTCAGTTTGAGCCTAAAATTTTTAATGAAGCTCTCACAGATTCATGTTGGATTAATTCTATGCAGGAAGAAATTGATCAAATTGAGAAAAATCAGACTTGGGAGTTAGTCCCAAGAACAGATGACAAGAATGTCATTGGAGGCAAATGGATATATAGAAACAAGGTTGATGAAAATGGTAATGTTATTCACAACAAAGCAAGATTTTTCTGCAAAGGCTATACTCAATAAGAAGGTATTGATTTTGGTGAAACCTTTGCACCTGTTGCTAGACTAGAATCTATCAGAATATTCTTGACTTATCTTGTTTACAAAAACTTTACTGTTTATCAAATGGATGTCAAAACTGCTTTTTTAAATGGCCATTTAGATGAAGAGGTCTATGTTGAACAACCTGAAGGATTTATTTGCAAAGATAAGCATGATCATGTTTACAGATTGAAAAAGGCCCTCTATGGCTTAAAACAAGCACCTAGAGCTTGGTACTCTAAGCTGGATAGTCATTTCCTTTCAAATGGTTTGGTTAGAGAAGGTGTAGACATCAATCTTTATTTTAAAACTGAAGGTTCTGATATTTTGATTGTTGAAATTTGCGTTGATGACACTATCTTTGGCTACAACAATGTTACCTTGAGTAAAAAATTCTCTCAGCTAATGGAATCTGAATTTGAAATGTCATTATTAGGAGAATTAAATTTCTTCTTGGGTCTTCAAAACTCTCAACGTGAAAATGGAATATTTCTTTCTCAAACCAAGTATGCTAGAGAGATGCTTAAGAAATTTCAGATGGATGAATGCCATCTAGTTAGCACTCCCATGGTTACTGGATGCAAACTTACTAAGGTTGATGATTCTCCTGATACAAATCAAACTAAATATAGATCAATGATTGGTAGTCTATTATATTTAGCTGCTTCTCAACTTGACATCATGCAGGCAGTTTGCACTGTTGCACGGTTTCAGGCATCACCTAAAGAATCCCATGTCACAGCTGTTAAAAGGATTTTTAAATATATTCAGGGCACTCTTGATTATGGTCTTTGGTATCCTAGAAGCAATGATTTCTATTTGATTGCTTATACTGATGCTGACTGGGATGGTTGTTTGGATGATAGGAAAAGCACCAGTGGTGCTGGATTCTTTCTTGATGATCGTTTAGTGGCATGGCGCAACAAGAAACAAGTATCTATTTCTCTTTCTACTGCTAAAGCAGAATACATTGCTGCCACTTCATGTTGTACTCAAGTTCTTTGGATGAGTCAAACTCTCTCAGATATGGGTATTAAAGTTCCTAAACCTGTTTCTATTCTCTGTGATAACACTAGTGTGATAAATATATCAAAAAATCATGTTATGCACTCTCGCACTAAACATATTGCTATCAAGTTTCACTTTCTTTGAGAAAAGGTACTGGCTAATGATGTTTGCTTACAGTTTGTTGGTTCACAAGATCAGGTGGCTGACATTTTCAGTAAGCCCTTAGCAAAAGCGTTATTTGAAAGGCTAAGACTTCGATTGGGAGTTATCTCTCAATTGTTACTTCACTAAATCTCCAAGCTACTACTTAGGGGGAGCATGCTATATGTTTTGATTCACTTACAACTCTCCTACAATCTTGGTTGTTGCACTGTTACTCTTTTTGCAGTTGTTTCTCATGATATTTTGGTTGGCTTCTCAGTTGTGTTTCATGGCAATGCACATTCTTCTCTTCTATTATTTGTCATTGAGGCACAAAGGGGGTGAGTCATTTGTGTTTTTCCATCAAGGAAAAATGGGGAATTTGTTGGATCTTAGTTGTGTTTATAGTTTGTCCTTGATGACAAAATACCTTTCAGTTAGTTCTCTTTGATAATCCATCTCAGTTTGGATCCTTATGCTTTATTTTGGCACTTCTTTGATGTCTCTTGGCTATTACAGAAAGATATTTGTTATGATTCAAATTCATGGTGATGAGATTTTTTGTTCATGTTATGAATGCTACTTCTTTGACTGACAGAGCTTGACAGATGGTTTCTTTGTCAGGATGGTTCTCTTTGCATACCACAGGTGTATTTCACATGATTTCAAGCCATTTGATTACATTATTTCAACTCACATTTTTGAAGGAATTACATTTATCTTGGTTCTGACATCTCATTTGTCTAATGGTATTGGTTGTTTCTCATGGCATATATTCCTTTTGGATTCTTCTATACACTAAGAGTTGACATGTTCTTTTTCGGGCTTACACTTATCAACGTGAGAATGCCAGGGTCTCCCCGAACCATTCTTCTGGTAAACGTCTGTGTTGCCTATCGACAAGATGTTTCTGATGTCTTGTCGATTGATTTTTACCTACAGGTGGTTTTGGGCATTACATCTTTATTGTCTCAGCGACAAAGGTTATATCGGCAAGAGATTAAGGCTTCGGTGAAGGGTCATAGTGAAAAGGGTTATGTCTCCCTGACTAATGCATGTGGAAGTCTATCAGCAAGTGTTACACTATCGGTATGAGGTCACAACAAAATTGTTATGTCTCACCGATCGGTGGTGGATGGATGCGTATTGGTAAGAGACAGGGTTTTCGGTGTGAGGTCTCCCCAAGAGCGATATGTTACGGTGACAAGTTTGATCACGAGGGCTCTCAGAGTGACATAATGTTTTCGTTATGACTTCTCACTGATTCTTTTGGGCCATGGTGAAATTGATAACTAGGGAATGATTGGCGATTTAATTTCCTTCGGCAGGTCTATCTGGATGTCTCAGCGAACAGGTGTGAATTTGGGGTGTTTTGGTATGACATAAAAGAATCTACAAGATGTCTCCCTGATAGTTTGAAGTTACAGCGACATATATAGGGCGAATGGACTCATGGGCAAGAAAAACCATGTGTCACGATGACTAATGTGTATCAAGTGGACTTTCGGTAAAACAAAAGGTATTCTATATAAGGTCTCTCCGATTATGAATTATCTCATCGATAAACATAGGGATGTCTAACGGCGATAAGGTTTCCTTCAGCATAATGTTACATCGACGGAAATGAGAGTTTAGAGAAAAATTTCATGATTATTCTTTTTGGCTGGGTATGGAACCCTAGCCTAGTTGCCATCATGAGAGTTTTAGTTTCTATTGTTGTTGGCTATAACAGCTTTATCAGTGGTATATGGAAGCTTTATTTGGTGCATTTTTGGCTGAAAGCTCAACAGTGGTTCATGGAGCCATGGGAGTTGCAGATTTGTCTATGGTGGGAAGTTGTGCTTTTTAAGCAGTGAAATGATCACATACGTTTCAGATTTGTTGAGGTCAGCTCTTAGCTGGCTGAAATGGCTCTTGTATTGGGAAATCAATTTCACCTCGACTAATAATATTGCTAGGTACAAGATGAAGATTTCTATTATAAACAACTTTGTTAACTTCAGTATGAATATTCTCAGGTTGGTTGTTCAGCTGTTACTTCTGATGACAGTTACTTATCTGGCATTTACATCACAAAGAGTTATATTTTCTCTATGCTCCTTTGACCACGAAATTCATTGAAGATTTGATACCTAAAAAGATGTATAAATAGAAGCAGAAAACTATGTTTTTGTTTGGTTGTTGTAATTCTAAGATTATCATTCCTTGGCTATATGGATAAACTTTGCAATAAAATCTAAATAACAAGATGCAGAGATATTGTAAATTTCTTCTCTATATAGTATTTTAGGGATTCAATTATTGAATCTTTAAGGTATTCTATAGACGAGAAAATAGAGAAACATGTGCTTAACTGAAAATAGAGAAATCCTTTGATTTATTATTGTGGTTCAAATCATAATTTGAGGGGTTGGTAGTCCTTGAGGTAGATATCTCTAAACGAGGGGTTGGTGCTCCTTGAGTGGGTGCTAAAAAATCAGCCTATAAGGCATTATGAACATTTGATTAAAAGATTAAGCTTGGAAGGCATCTTGGGAGTGATTTTTATACCTGAGGAGGGTTTTCCACTTGGAAAATTTTGTGTCTCTTTGTTCCTCTGTGTTTTCACTACTTTACTGTGTTGTTGTTGTTTCAGTTCACTATTGGGATTATTACTTTTCTCAATTTTATTTATGAATTATTACATTCAATTCATGAATGCATTAATCAGAGTATTATTGAGATCAAATCTAAGCTATGTTTTTGAATTTTATAAAATTAGTCAAATCTGTTAAGACACTGATTCACCCCCCCCCCCTCTCAGTGTCATTTTAACTCCAACATATCCATATCCTTCTAATAGTGACCCTTTGACTTTTGAGGAATGTAGATCCCATTTAAGGAAAGCCCAATGACTTCAGCAATGAGCCCCACATTGATGTGGTTGGTGCGCCCATCAACAGTAACATTACCCTCATTTTTGGATTTAGAAAACTCCATCTAAATGTTGGGGTCATGCCAATCATACCTTCAATATACAAGGCCATCTTTCCTCATTAGAGGATGGTCCAAAAATCCTTGTCATTTTTCCACACCATGCAGGAGATTGCTTTTCTTCAACAAGATCACCTCCTATATTTTAATTCCCTCTAAATAGAGAAAACCTCAAAACTCTATAGAAATAACTATTATAATACGTAAGGAAAAGAAGAGAAGGCTTAAGAAAACACTAGTCAAGGGAGATGGAATGCCATAAATGCAATATGTGCCAATTGTCCAAAAGAATTGATAAGGATTCTAGCTCAAGCTCTAGGTTGTAGTACATTTTCATGATTAGAAAGTAAATAACATGCATGTCTAGGGATATGAGAAATATTATCCCATATAGTCACTTCAAAAGTGAAGGATCTCAAGTTGGAGAAGGTATTTGATGATTTATTTTAATTATAGAATATGTGAGTAGATTTATAATTATCAAAATTTGTCATAATATTATGAGCCAATAGGATGGGATATCAGAGATACCAAAAAAGGATTCACCATCCCACTTAGCATCACTATTGTATTCTTGAAATCACCTTCAATTTCCAAGTTGAATAAACCCTCATTCTTGGCTATACAAATACCACGGTATGCAAACACCACCTCAAAAAACTTGAAGTATGAACTCCCAAATTCGTCACATATGCCAACATCATATTCCCACGATGGCCTATGATGACACCACCTCCACTCAACTAACTCGGGTTACCTTTGGATAAGCTATCAAAATTAAGCTTAAGCCAACTAGGATTAGGGGGAATAGGGAGTGTTGCTCTTGTCTAGAGGGATAGGAGATATTAGAGCATTGAGGGCCTCATAAATGTTCCAAGATGAGACAATAGAGATCTCCAAATTAGAGGGATTTCTTTTTTGCTTACAAGAGGTTGTGATGAGGTTCTCAATAATCTAATGAATAATCTTCTTGGCCACAACTTGCCAAGGGGTTTTTAATCCCAAAAGATCCTATTACCATGCTCTTTCTAGAGTGCCCAAATTGTGAAATGAAGGTCATTCCACCATAGCTAAATGAGAAAAGGATGGGACATGAGTGAGAGCCAACCACCAAGAATGAACTTAGTATCCTTATGCTAGAACTAACTAACTTTGAATAAAGATTAAATCCTTTGACACACCTGCTAGGAGTAGGAACAATGAAATAAAAGGTGATCTAGGTGGTTTCTGCTTCCTCCTTAGATAGAAAGAATATGTCGCTAAGATGATGACTATGCATCTGCAAATTATCTAGAGTACGAATATGTTCATGGAAAATAGTCTTCCAAAATATCTTAACTTTGGGAAAGGTGTTATTTCACTAAATCTTCAACCAATTGAACTAAGGGACCGAATCACTAGATAAAATGTTGTATCTAGACTTAACAAAGTAGTTACAATACTTAGAATCTACCCAATCCAAAGAATCAAGTAGATTTGAGTTAAACATCCTATTATTCTCAACAAATATGAGAAGCTTCGAGGAAAATAGATGAAGAGGATGGTTATACCAATTGGGATCTATCTTCCAGTGTGGTGGGTCAGAAAAGTGATCCAAGTAATCTGAGACCATAAGACACAATCTAGAACATAGGTCCAATTTCACAATAGAGTAGGTCAGATGGAGACTAAGAGGATTCTTTGAAATCCATCCATCATTCAAAAAAAAACTAAGGCACTAGACCGGACATGCCAGCTAATACCATGAGAAACTAAATTCTTCATTTTGCAGATATTATGCAACATGATGGACCCTAAGGGGGTTTCAACATCATGAAGGAAGGAGATTCCTTCCCTTCCATGCATATACTTATCATTGAGGATCAAAATCCATTCAATCTATTCATTTAGAAGTTTCCAAGTGACTTTAGTGAAGAGCCGAAGTTCATCTGCCTAGTTTTTCTCAAATATAGGCCACCATATAGTTTCCTAGAGCACACAATTTCCCAATTCACCAATGAGTAATGATTCTTTTCTTTCATTTCAAAATAGAGGAACATTCTTTGGATTTTTTCTAGCTTATTGAACCATGAAGAGGGCATAAAAAATAATGACATCAAGTGAACAGTGAAAATTTGAAGAGTATACTTTAAACAAAGAAGTTTACATATGTTCCTAAGGAAGGCCCCCCTTCCAAGCCGCTAACTTTCTTTGGACTCTTTCTAGTAAGTTATACCACACAAAATTATCAACCTTGTTTATAGTGAGGGGCATTCCTAGGTAGGTTAAGGGGAGGGGAAGGATTTGGCAATTAAGAATCCTAGAGACCCTATTTTAGAGTTGATGGGGAACATTTATGAAAAACTAATAGTTTTATTGAGATTAATACATTGGCTAGAGGTCGAAGAATTTTTTTAAAGAGTATGGATCCATTCCTTAGCCTCTGCCACCATGGCTTCCTCTAAAATAATTGTGTCATCCATGAACTGTTGGTGAGAAATCAAATATCAAATAAAAGAGGGGGGAAATATAGCTAAAGTACTATTCAAGACCCCTTTCATAATATTGCAACCCAGGAGTTCAACCATCAAAATAAGGAGATTAGGGGACAAGGGATCCCCTTATTGTATCTCACTAGATGCTTAAAAAACTATCGCAGAGTACCATTAATGATTGTGTAGACAACATGGGAGAAGTAGCACAAAATTGAATAAGCTTTATAATTTTTCTAGAGAACCTGAATCTTCATATGACTTAAAATAGAAAATTCTAGGACACTTTATCGTAGGCTTTGGAGATATTAGGCTTGAGGGCCATACTATATTTCTTCATATTAGTCATGGAATTAAGATTTTCATGGACTGACATGAAAAGATCAATAATTTTTTGGCCTATTCCAAAACATTTTTGGGTAGGGTTGACCAACTTATCAAGAGAAGGTTTAATACTATTGACTAGTAGTTTAGATAAAATTCTATATAAGATGTTAAAAAGGTTGATAGGCCAAAAGTTGGATAGTCTATTGGCACCAACATGTTTGTGAATGAGTACAATGAAAGTGTTATTGAGATGCTTGACAATGTTACTAGAGGAGAGGAATTCCTTAATAGCCAAGGTAACATCCTAACCAACAATATGCCAATACATCTGAAAGAAGAAACGAGGGAAGCCATCAGGGACCGAAGCCTTGAAAGGGCTAAGAGAAAAAACAACATCCCTAATCTAATCAACTAAAGAACCTCTTTCCATGAACATAGAATCCTGTAGGGACACAACATGAGAAATAACCTCCAAATTATTGTCAAATAGATGATTAGTCATGGCTGAGTTTGGTTGATTGTGAAAGAAATTGACACTAGCAAAGAAATATCTTCCTCAAAATTTAGAGAACCATCCTTATAGATTAATTCAACAATGGAATTCCACTTATGATGTCTAGAAGCAGTCATATGAAAATACATGGTGATCTTCTCCCCCTCATGAAACCATTGGTTTCTAGCCCTCTACTCCCAATAAATCTCTTCCTTCTCAATAATGTTGTGAAGGTCACATGGAAAATTATTTTCCTTATTGGCCAAATCTACTAGGACTCCTACTTCCATTTCCTTGTGAACCTTTCTAAGCTACTCCATAATAATTACTTTTTATCAAATATATTACCAAAATAATTCTTTCTCTAACCTTTCAGGTTATCTTTGAGGGCTTTCATTTTGAAGGTGAGTCTAAACATAGTGGAACCACAAACCCTTATATTCCACCAATCCATTAGGAGCTCTTTAAGCAAAGGGTGATGTGACCAAATCAATTCAAACTGAAAGGGGAACTTGGCCTTAGGAGGAGGAGTGTTCCAATGAAGATGCAAAGGAGTATGATCAGAGCCAATCCTTAGGAGAGAGAATAAAGAGAGGAAAACACATCCTAGTTGGAGGACACCAGAAAATCATCAAGTTTGACCTGAATAAGATTATATTTGACCCTTTTGTTGGAACAAAAGAAAGAGACCCCATCAAGCTCAATTTCGAATAGACCACCAACCAAATTGAAGTTATTAAGATCCAACATACTATTAGTCAGTTCCATATTACCCCCCATCTTCTCTGAGGGGTAGAGAGGAGCATTAAAGTTACCAAAGACCATCTAGTGAATATGTGAGAAAGAGCTTCAACATCCCAATAGATCATCCAACGTATTTCTTTAGAGGACATCATTATTAGGCACATAGATATTAGAAATAATCCACTCATGAAGACCAAAATTTTGATAGAAATTAACATTAAGGAAGTTTCATTCTTAGAAATTAGAGAACCATTGAGGAAGGCTTTCAACATCATAACCAAACCACCAGAGGCCTGATCAACATCAACCACCTAGTAAAGAGAATTGTTCTAAGTTTATTTACTTGATTTATCAATGCCAATAGTAGTCATCTTTGTCTTTTTAATACAGTAGTAGTCATCTTAGTGTATTTTGAAGACAATGCTACATGGGAGGATTTTTCAAAAATGTAACGCCTTTATCCTTATCTCTTTTGATATTTTGTTTTGCTTACATACCTCCATCATTGGGACGATGACTATATTTAATGGGGAGGGATGTCACAACCCTACTTACAACCCAACCCTAATTTTTTTATTGGCTTGTTGATTTAGATGTTTAATTGAATATGGAACTTAGCCCTAATTTTGTATTTTCATGTTGATATGGATAATCATATAAATTTGAAACTTAACTATCATAATGATTAGCCCTGTATTTTTGTACAATTATCTTTTATATGGTTTCATCTAGATATAAGAATAGTTTTTTTAGTTAGTGTTACTTGGGTAATCATATTGATGATGAAATAGAAAGAAAAAATGGGTGTGAGAGAAGCCCACTATTCTCCTTTGATCATTCAATTATGTACTAGGAACCCTAATTGGATTGACTATCAACCTCACAAGGTCAGTCAATTCCCAACAAGGAAAACCTAACAAGGGCTTCTTTAAGATTTTAGGGTTTCACCACCAAGAAAATGCTTGGAAAAGACAAATAAGCATTCAACTCACCAAACCTAATAATGCAAGCTAAATGGTGAGTGCAAATGATGAAATTATGCAAAAAGTTAGGATATGTGTACCTAGGAAATCTGGAAATACAAGGAGGATTCTAGAAATGCAAAGATGATGCCAAAAAGTGTTATGGAGGTCAAAGATGCCCTTACTATTGTCTTAGTCCTACTTTTGTTTGTTGGGGAAGAAGAAAATTCTTTGGATGCCAAAATAGGATCCAAAAGAATCTCTACAAAATTCCAACTAGAGGACTAATATGCCCTTGCTACCATCTTAGTCCTGATGTGAATTTCTAAATTTTTTGAATATGGTCTCAAGGTCCAAGGTCTACACTTCCTTTTCCACCAAGTCCTTAGATATGAACCTGCAAAGTAACCTACAAAAAAAGGAAATTGGATTGAATTTTTATGGGGGTTTTCCTTGGTTAAAGCCCTTGTTTGGTAATTAAACCTTGATGAAAATGCATAAATCTAAAAATGGAAATGTGTGTGTTCCCTAATCTTAAGTGTATCTAATATTTTGCAAGCTAGAACATGTACAAGCCCTATTCAAATGTGTTAGAATAGAATTCCTAAGATGTAAATGAAAGGAACCTACAAAGGAGATCCCTAATCACCCTAATAAGTCATAAGCATGAAATGTACCTTCCTTATGAAGAAATAAGAACAATAATTCAAGATGGAATCAATCAAGAAACAAGTTCTTAGGATTAGAAAATTGGCTAGTTGCATCTCCAACCTAGAATCTCTCATGATCCTCCATAGGCATCCATTGTTAATCTTTGGCAATGCTAGATCTTGACTTGGCAATGAACTTGAAAAAACTGTAAAAACACTATAGAAGGCTGCTCCAAGACATCAATTCCTTGCTTCTTGAAACTCTCCTTCTTGCTTGTCTCTCAGTTTCCTACTTATCTCCAACTTTTGTGAAAATGGGGGTGTGAATCTTACTTTTATAGGCATTCATATCTAATAACCCGATTATTAGATCCCAAAGGCCGACAAAAAGCCAAATTAATTCAAATATTTTTTATTTCCCACTCTGAATTCCTGAAAATAAAGCACTCAGAACTAAGACGCAACCAAGGGCATCTTGGTCCCACAAGGCTTATTTTTCCAATTTAAAAGGTGGGTTACCAAGATTAACAGTTGTTTATGAATTTTGGTTAGGTTTACGATTGAAATATGCCTTGGGATGCACAAAAAGGGGTCTTAGGGGCCCAAAAAAAGTGACCTAAAGGGATTTTAATGCAAGGGGTACCAAAATAGATCCAAATCAACTGTGAAAATGTAAAGGTATGCATTTTTCTACAATACTTTTAGCCCCCACTTTAGTGCCCATATGACACTACGTGCATATGCAAGATAAAGTACTTCAACAAATAACTTTATAAAAGGATACTCATATGGATTATTAGGGAGAATGAAGCCCCCACTATAGTTACCTGCAAAACCACAATGTTAGGAACCACATCCTACATCACAGATTCATTAGTAGCTCAAAAAAAATCCTCTTATCTAACTTTCCTGGGAAATTACATTTGAGGGTAGATGTATGCCCCCCTTTGATTCCACTTGTGGAGGGATAGAAATTTGCTCGGATGTCATGATCACATAGTGAGACCCTTCTACAATGACTACACCATGAGGTAGTTTAGGCAGATATAGAGATGATGATTACTACGTTCTTCAGACAGATAGTTAGTAAGGAGCACCTGCAGACCAAGGGATCCTAAACAACTGATAGGGGATGATGTCATCAAGAGCGATGCAGAGGAGGAGGATACAAACGTTCCCCCAATTTCTGACATGGACTACGTAAGCATGACACAGGAGTACAATGAGTGGTGGGAGGTGGTTTTTCCAATAGATATCTTTCCTATGGACTATCCAATGGGCTTCATGGGACATTTACTAGATCCAAGGGAGGAGAATTGAGAGTTGGGCAGGGGGTAGATCCAGTAGATCTATTCCCAGAGGAGGACAATGATTATGAGTGAGGGGAGGATGATGAGGAGACAAAGGATGGGTAGAGCCAAGTGATAAGAGAGGATAGTGACAAAGGTGAGGCTAGTCCTCCTAGACCCGAGTGGAGAGATATAGTTCCCACATGAATGACGAGGTCACAGTCTGCACATGCTAGTGTCTAAGAGAACAAAGAGAGCACTAGGGCATTTGAGATTCTTAGAGATCATGCTATAGACCCAGGTGATGATATTTATTATTATGCTTTATGTTTTTTATGCATATCATGCTCATGTATATGTATATATTATTGTTGTGTATACTAATTATTCTTATGATTTCTATCTCACAGGTCTCGTGATAGATCCTGAGGATCTCTTCCGATGTGTGTCTATAGAGATAGTGCCACCCCTTCATGAATATGAGGCTATGATGACAAAGTACATGCCCCCACCTTTAATGGCAGAGCACATGGATCTATTTGAGCCTTATGTGAGACTCAAGGGAGCATATGATGGCATATCTAGGTTCGTTGATCAAGTTGAGGGTCAGGTATCACCACTAGTAGTAGAGTTAGAGGAGGCTCTAGCAACTTGATGATTTGAGAGAGGCTATATTATAGTCATAGTTTGAGTAGTTGGAAAGAGAGAATGTCAAAATACAGGCTGATAGAGATCATGTAGACTGAAAGTGTGTGGAGGCACTAATATGCAAGGGTTAGTTATGTGAGGCACTATGGACTATGTGGGAGATGTGTACCATGAGTAGATCCTGATCACACATCACCATCTCTTGAAAAATTCAAATGCCACATCTTGAGGGATCCAATAGTAATAAGCCATAGTGACATTGTACTATTGATGAGATATATTAAAATTTTTGATATATATATATATATATATATATGAGAATGCTTGAATTTTTTATATATATGTGTTAGATGACAATGTGATTTATTAAATAATCTGTATTAGACTATTCAATAAATATCTCCATGATCTAACATGTCTTCTCTTAAGTTTTCTTAAATTTATGATGTAGTATGTTATGCTAAATTAAATGCACTTATGATTTAATTGTAGAATATTAAATGAAAATAAGGATTTAACCTAACATAACATACACCATAAGGTTTGAATAGCATGATACCTAAAGTAAGAATCCAAAACCACATTGGACCCACTACTCCACAATTTAAGACACAAAGAACTATTTTTTAGGAATGAAGGAAGTGGAAGAGACAATGACATACTATCCCTTATCTCTAATGATACTACTTTAAGAACTCACACTATTCAGAAAGGCTAGGCATAGTATTGATGCAAATGTGTGGCATTAATAGGTTTTTGAAGGGCTGTACCATCCATTTAAGATATCAGGTATGCTCCAGACCCATAGCTCTCTTGAACTACATAAGGTCCTAACCAATTAGGGCTAAAATTTCCTTTCTCTATTGGGTTAGCATTGACATTTATTTTATTTTTCGTATAGCACCAAATCACCCTTGTTGAATGAGTGAGGAATGGCATGGTCATTATAACTTCATTGTATTTTCTTATGACAAGCTTGAATATGTTTGAGGGCGTTGATGCACCTTTCATCGAGCATTTAATATTGGTGTTATCGTTGTTCACTATAAGTATTTTCATCAATTAGCCCTTGAAGAACGATTCTTAAGGATGGAATCTCTCACTCTAGGGGTATAATTTCCTCGACACCATAAACAAGGTTTTAAGGCGTGTTTCCTTTTGAAGGTTTGTACTAGTGCAATAGGCCCACATTGTGTATATTAATTGCAAATACCAGTCTTTATTATGTTTGTTCACTGTCTTTCTTAGGATTTGTTCAAGAGTTTTGTTAGATGATTCAGCTTGTCCATTAGATTTCGGGCAGTAAGGCATTGAGAATCAATGTTGTATATTAAATGTTTCTAATAACTTCTTCACATCATTGTTCTTAAATGGTGTCCCATTTTTCGAAACTAATGCAGAAGGAATTCCAAAGCGAGCAATAATGTGTTCCAATATGAAACAACATATTACTTCAGCTACTGTTGAATGCAAGGGAATAACTTCTACCCATTTCGTGAAATAATTTGTCACCATGCTTACAAACATATGTCCTATGGATGGAGGTGGAGATATTTTTCCAATAATATCCAAACCCCACATCAAGAATGGCCAAATAGGAGCTTGTTCATGAAGCTCGCAGGTAGGAGCATGAATTAAATTTTGATGCTCTTAACGTTTGTTATATTTCTTAACATATTCAAAGCAATCTTGTTCCATATTCTTCTAGTAATATCCTATGCAAAATAGCTTTTGAACTAATGATCTTCCTCCAAAATTCCCCTCACAAGCACCTACATGAGCTTGTTCAAGTGCTATAGGGATTTTGGATTGTTGAAGAAACATAAGTAAAAGGCCATAAAAGGGCTACTTATATAAGATGTTCACCAGGATGATGTATCTAGACACAAATTCTCAAAGACAAGAGCGAATTTTTTATTTTTTCACTTGGGAAAGGTACTATCTTTCAAATAATTGAATATCATATTATACCATTCACTTGAGTTTTTGATTGTTGTTGCTAATAATTCATCTTCTTTATCTTTGATTGATTGTGTCATAATTGTATGTACAATGAAGGTGGAGTCTTTTGAACGATCTTCAGGGGAGATAAGAGAAGCTACACTTTCCATTGCTTTTGCATGACAATTATCTTTTTGAGGGATGCTATCAATGGTGAATGATCAAAATTCTCTAATATTTTCATTGTGAGATCCTTGTATTTTGATAATTTTTCATGTTTCATGTGATATGTTTCATTTATTTGTTTGATGATTAATTGTGAATCGCCAAATATCTTAATGTCTCTAGCACCCATAACTAGAGTGGCATGCAATTCAAGAAGTAATGCTTCATAATCAACAGTGTTGTTTGTACATAGGAAGTTTAAGTGATATGATAAGGAAATAGGCTCTTTTTTAGGTTATTTTATTATAACCCCTGTACCAGAGCTAGTTCTACACTTAGATCCGTCAAAATACAATTCCCATGTATCTTCTTCAATTGTCAATATGTTATTATTAGGGAAAGTGTCATTACCAGGTAATGCTAAATGGGAAGGAGAATCAGCCAACTGGTCTGTCAAGGCTTGTCCCTTAATTACTTTTTGTGAAACAAATTTAAGGTCAAACTCAATCAACAACATTACCCACTTAGCTAAGCATCCTGATAAGTCTGTTTTAGTGAAAAGGTGCTTGAAAGGGTCAAACTTTCTCATTACTTGTATGTCAACATTCAATAAGTAATGTCACAACAATTATTGGTAGCAAATACAAGGTCCAAACATTTTTTTTCAATTTTTGTGTATCGTTTTTCATAATCAATCAATGTTCTACTAATGTAGTAAACAATATTTTCTTTACCCTTTTCATCTTTTTGAGCCAACAATGCTACAAGAGCATGGGATGACGCTGATATATCAAGGATGAATGGTTTTTTTTGCATAGCGGGTTGTAAATTAGGTGGAGTGACAAGATAATCTTTCAAACTCTCAAAAGCATGTTTACAATCCTTGTTCCAATCGAAATGTATGCCTTTCTTGAGAAGATGTGCAAATGGTAATGTTCTATCTACTAAGGATGCTACAAATCATTGAATGGATTGATTTATAACTTGTAAGGTATGCAATTGAGAGAGATTTCTAGGAGGAAGCATGTTAATGATAGCATCAATATTCTTTGTGTCCACCTCAATGCCTTTGTGAGATAAGATAAAAACTAAAAATTTTCCACTATATACACCAAAGACACACTTTTTCAGATTCAATCTCATGTTGTATTTTTGAATTTTCTCAAAGATCTTTCAAAGAACATTCACATTGTATTGTCCTACTGAATATTTAGCTAGAATATCATCAATTAAATCTTCCAAAATCTTATGTATGTAGTCATGGAATATCAGTTGCATAGCTCGTTGATATGTTGTTCCCACATTCTTAAATCCAAACGGCATCATAACCCAACAAAATTTTCCCCAAAAAGTTGTGAATGTTGTTTTTTACTAATCTTGAGGGTTGATAAAGATTTGATTATATCCAAAAAATCCATCCATGAATGACAAAAAAGTGTGTATCACAATCGAGTCTACTATCATGGCATTATTAGCAAGGGGAAAGTCATCTTTTAAAGATAATTTATTCAAATCATGAAAATATGTACACATCCTAATACGATTGTTAGGTTTTGCGATGGTGACAATGTTTGATATCCATGGAGAATAATCTATAGGTCTTTTGAAACCAACCTCAAGGATTTTTTCAATTTCTTCCTTAACTAGCAAGGCTATTTTAGGTTTCATTTTTTTATTCTTCTATCTAATAGGATTGGCATTTTCAACAAGGACTAGTTGTGTGTTACAATCTTAGGATCGATTCCTGACATATCCGAATAGGTCCAAGAATAAAGTTCAGGGAAGTAAAGAAGCAAAGTTGCAGTTTCCTATTGTTCTCCATCATCAATGCATTTTCCTACCTTAATGACTTTCTCTTTATCATTGATGTCCATTGCTATATCCATTGTATCTCCTAAAGGAAGTGTGTTTTATCTTAGAAATTCAAGGTTGTATTCTTCATTATTCATGTCTATCTCACCATTCTCCTTTTCTTCATCTTTTTGTTTGGTGCTTATCATAGCACATGCAACCTTTTCCTTGTGAGGGCGAGTAGATGGCTTATCATAAAATCCTAGATTGTTTTTCAAGGCTTTGTCATCTTCAAAGTATTCCCATGATGGTTATTCATGTCAAGAAATTTTGGATGCTTCAAAGTGAGATTGATTTTTGGTTTAAAGATAATGGTGTTGATGTTTAATGAAGGTCTCCTATTTTCCTGCATTGTCTTAGAAGGACAATATCCCAAACCATTTTTCATTTCTTACATGTTAGGTTCTATAGGGACATGAATTCCTTGGTCTTTATTTCCACATCGTTTTCCACTATAACCCCATTGCTTCATAAGTTCATAACCTCTTCCAAAAAAAAATTCCATTTCTTTCAGGTTTGGTGGTTGTTGATAAAGTATCTCATCAAAGTTTGTTGTGCAGCTTGTGACTTCGTCAAGAGTAGGTGAGGTAGATTCTTGTGAGTTTTCTCTCGAGTTCTGTGTTGACATAACCATTGGTTGCTTTTGTTTTTTCATCCTATTTTCTTTTGATTATATATTCTCCCACAAATGAAGGTGTAAATTCCAAGGAACCCCAATCATGATCTGATAATTTTAACATGCTTTTCATCTCTTATGTTTCCTCTTTCATAGGTTCATTTTTTTGTGTTGGTGTAGTGAAAAAAATTGTATACTCTTGAAGATAGAGGAAATTTCACACTTAATTTGGACCTATGGTGGCATCCTTGCATTAAACATTCCTTAAAATTACCATTTATAGGCCCCTAAGACTCGCTATTTTGGACCTTGAGGCTTATTCCACTCAAAAATCATACAAATCCTGAAAAATAACATTCAAATTATTCAAATTCTAGAAAACCCACCTCAAAAACCTCTAGTGGGACTAAGTCGCCCAGGGTGGCAACTTAGTCCCTTTTGGGGGATTTTTTAAATTTTGAGCAGGAAAATACCTACTTGATTCAAATTTTTGATGGATGTCAGCCTATGATGTCTAAATAATGAATAATTAGGTATTGATTCCTATAAATATAAGTTTTAGGTCATTTTTAACAATATTTAGTCATTTCAACAAACAAATTCAAGAGTCAAGTGTTAAATATCTTTCACAAGAATATTTATTAGTCTATCTACAACAAAATTGAAGCTTTAGGGAAGCAAGCTAGGGTTTTTGAAAGTCTTCAAGCTCACTTTTTTTCCAAGATATTATAGTTTCAAGGGCTGATCATGGATGCCTATGGAAATCATGAACAATTTTAAGTTGGGGAGAGATAACTAGCAATTAAGCCAAGCCTAAGGACTTGTTTTCTAAGTGATTCCACCTTCCATTTTCTCTCTATTTTCTGCCTAAGGAAGGTTTGTATGTTATTAAGATTCATTTGTAATGTGATTTAGGGTCTCTTGTAATGGATCTTGCATTATTCTAATGTCATTTATGCATCTTATTCTTGCATGTTAGAATAGGGTTGCATTTTGCTTCAGATTTCCTAGTCTTAGATGCACTTAGGGCTAGGGTTTTACAACATATTTCATTATCTCTTTCAAGGTTTAAATACCAAATAGGGGTTAAACCAAGGAAAACCCCCCATTAGAAACCAAATTATATTCTATTTTTTAGGTGTTTTTGTAGATTCAGATCTGAGTTTCAGTTAGAGAATAAAGTGTAGATCGAGAGCATCCATTTCCACTTTCAAATTTTCAAGAAACACAAAGTGGAATAAGTCATCAACCCTAGCAACTTAGTCCCCTTATACATGTTTTTTAGAAGTTTCTGTAGATATGGATACCCATTTGGCTGAAACGGGCTCTGGTGTAGTTTTCCAGATCTAGGACTAAGTTGCCCATCTTGGCATAAGTGTCCCAATTGGCCAAAAAATCACATTTTCCATAATTTCAGAAGCATCTATAGTCTTCACCCCATCCTTTGTCAGTTTCTAGGTGCACTCTCTCTATTTGGCTTTATCTTGTTTTATATTGTATTTAATCTATCTTTCTACATATCACAATGTGTTTTCAAACATCTTGCATTTATTAAGTTTTGCTTTAATAATTCATCTCTTTTATTAGTTTTTGGATTTAGGACAATAAATTTAGGCATATGTCAATCATATTAGCATTAGTCTTGAGTGAACCCCATAGATTTTTGGGATACCTTTCTCCTTTTAGGTGTAAAACACTAGAAGTGTAAGAGAGTGCCTATCTCCAAAAAAATATGGTTCATTTTAGTGAACCTACATTTAGAACATTATATTTATAATTTCAAGTGTTTTTACATCCTAGAATTACATTGCATTACATTTTTCATTGTTTAATATTCATTCTAGGATTTCATACTTTGCATTAGTGAAAAGCACATTTATGCTTGCATTATGGAACTTCATTTCCTTGCACAATAGTGAAATTTTGCATCTACACTTTATATTTTCAATATACAGTATCAAACACATAAGCATCCATCAAAAAATTCATAAAAACTTAAAAAAATACCCCTACTGTGACTAATTCTCCACCCTAGGCGACTTAGTCCTACTACACATTTTGCATCACTGATTTTAGAATTCAATTACTAGTTTCTTAAGTTGATGTTATGTTTTGGTTTCATTTCAAATTATTTTTTGTTACATTACATTCATTAGAACTAGTATCATTTACTTTCATGGCCATTATGGATAGCATTAGATTTTTACAATTCTCATTTTCAACATTAGTTCCTAGTTCATTTAGACTAGATTCTTCACAAAATGCAAAGAAAAACCTCAAAACATTAAATGAAACAATCAAGAAAATGCTTCACTTTAGTAAAACTATATCGTCCAAACCTTTTAGTAGTGATGACTTAGATAAGTTAGACGAATCTCTACAGGGGTTCCTCTACTCAGTTCATCCACTAAGGTTTGTAATAAAAAACCCAACCCAACCAATGATAACTTACCTCCCAAATCTTTTAGTAGTGATGAATTTGACATGTTAGATGAAGCTCTTCAGGATTTCATTTCACGAAATCCATCCACTTAGGTTTTTTGTGAGAAACTTAAAACAAAAGATGTCAATGTAATGGGTATGTGCAAGATCATCATGGAAAAAATAGGCCCTTAAGTGGCAAAAAATCAGAAAAATCAGAGTTAGGAAACTTGACATAAAAAAATGAATAAGTTATCTATATTATTTCAAAAATATGTAAGAATATAATCTATAGCAAATTGAATGTATTTTCTAAACTACTAGGTTTATTTTATTTTAAAAAAAATCTATTTGGTGAAAATTTGAAATATCAATGCAGTACTACTTAAATTTTAGGGAAAAAATAAGAAGTAGGTGTCTGTCTGACCACCCTAACCACAATAAAATGGAAATATTTATTTATAATATTTTAGATATAAGTAGAGGACTCATGTCCTGATGTGATGCATATTGTTTTATAATTTTTTTCCATGTAAACAATTAATTATAAATTTGTTATTACAACTTTTAAAAAATATAAAAAGTCATATGTCTGACCACCTTAACTTGGTCAAAACTTCATGAAATTCATTTTTTTTTTTTAATCCTATAGTGTGTGAAGCATAGAATGTGACGCATGTTTCAGATTAAAAAAATGTGATACCATTTGAAAGCTATAGATGTTTTTCAATTAGCCTATCAATCAGGTTTTTAGTCTTAATTCAAATAGAAAATGAATAATAATTATTTAATAAATTCAAAGTAAAGAATAATTTATATTGGTGGAAAACTGAGAATCTCCTTTAAAAACCCTTTTGGTTTTATCAAATTTGCGTAAAAAAAAGTCATCAGCCAAATACCTATCATATCGCCACTTTTTGGCCCATCATGATCCTACACATCCCCTAATTCAACCTCAACTAGTCCTTTACCCACCTTCACATAAGTCTCAACCTCCACCTAAACCCAAGTTTACCCTTTACTCACCTAAGCCACATTACACCAGAAATAATCTACAACCACAACAACCCACCCCAACACTCTTACCTTTACCCAATCCCATATTTCCTAGTGCTCCTCACTTAAATTCACACCTTAGGGAGTACAATCTCGTTGAAAAACTTAAAAATACTCTTGGAAAGATATCCCTTTGGGACCTTCTTCAAAATTCACCAAACTATCACACTGTGCTCCAAACAACCTTGCAACAAATAGTGGTTCCTCCTAGTACTAATGAAAATGATGTGGCAACTCTAATACAAGGAATGAATATAGTTAATGTAGACATTACCTTCCATCAGCATGAGATCCCTCTGTTAGAATTAAAGAAGCAAAATGAAGCCTTTATGATAATAGCCCCCCAGTTCAACTAAATAGGCATCAAACAGACCCTTGTTGATAATGGATATGCTCTTAATGTGTGTAGTCTAAAACTTCTAGATAGATTGCATGTGGATAAATCACAAATAAAATCTGATTCCTTATCTATTAGAGGATTTGACAATATCACAAAGCAACTACTTAGGGTAATTACTTTACCTATTACAATCAGAATGGCTACTCTACAAACTCCTATTCATGTCATGGGTATGTGCAGGATCATGATGGGCCAAAAAGTGGCAATATGATGGGTATGTGGCTAATGACTTTTTTTTACCCAAAATTGATGAAACAAAAAGGGTTTTAAAGGAGATTCTCAGCTTTCCACAAATATAAATTATGGCTTATTTTGAATTTAATAAGTAATTATTATTCATTTTCTATTCAAATTATGACTAAAGTCCTAACTGATAGACTGGTTGAAAAACATCTATAGCTTTCAAACGATATCACATTTTTTGAATCCAAAACATGCGTCACATTCTATGCTTCATAATATAATTAAAAGAAAAATTAAATTTCATGAAGTTTTGACAGTTATAGTGGTCGACATACAATTTTTTTATATTTTTAAAAGTTGAAATAAAAATCATAATTAATTATTTACTTAGAAAAAAATTACAAAAATATGCCTCTACATTGGGACATGAGTCCTCTACTTATATCTAAAACCTTATAAAAAAATATTATCATTTTATTGTAGTTAGGGTGGTCGAAAAACACCTACTTATTTTTCCCCCTAAATTTAAGTACTACTACATTGAAATTTCAAATTTTCACCAAATAGATTTAAAAAAAAAACCTAGTATTTTAGAAACTACATTAAATTTGTTACAGATTCTATTCTTACATATTTTTGAAATAATATAGATAACTTATTCAAATTTTTACGTCAAGTTGCCTAACTCTAATTTTTCTAATTTTTTTGCCACTTAAGGGTTTATTTTTCCATGATGATCCTGCACATACCCTCATGCCCTATGATTTTTCATACAATATTCTTTTGGGAAGACCATGGATTCATGATATGTATACAATGCCTTCGACCCTTCATCAAATAATGAATTATGTATATAACAACAAAGTTTATCAAGTTGAAATAGACCTCGAGCCTGAAAGTTGCTTACAAATTTTAAAAGGAACAAAAAATCCTCTAAACACATTGATTCCAAAATATCAAATAGAACCTCTTAAGACCAACAAACAAGAAGAAGAACTTGTGTCTATACTGCTCGGTGATGATTGGGGGTCATTAGAATTCATAGCTTCATTTATGGGAGAATACATAATCACACAAAGAGAGGATGATAAACAAGAACAACCAACGGTTATATCAGTTATGAATTTAGAAGAATCTTCTCAAGCATCTACCTCATCTACTTTGGAATAAAATACAACTTACACAAAAAAAATTATGAGATAGGTTATCAACATCTACCTAACCCAAAAGAAATGGAAAGACTTCATGGAGAAGGCTATGAACTCGTGAAACAATCGGGATACAATGGTTAAGGATGTAGAAAGCATGAACAAGGAATTCAAGTTCCTATAGAACCTAATACACAAGAGGTAAAGACTGGTTTGGGATATTCATTTTCTAAGATAACCAAAGAAAATCAATGATCGTCACTAAACATCAATACCATCACATGTAAACCAAGAATCAATCTCACACTAAAAAATCCTAAATTACTTGATATGGATTTACCACTATCATGGGAGTACTTTGACAATGATGAAGCCTTGAAACAAATCTTAGGTGCTTGTAATAAAACATCTTATTCAGAGAAAAAATTTACATGTGCTATGATCAATACCAAGCAAAAAGATATTGATACCAATGAGAAATACACAAGCATTGAACCATATGATCCTGAATTTCCTAAGTCAAATACACTTCCCTTGGGAGATACAATTGAGATACCAATGGATGTAGATGATAATGAAAAAGTCATTAAGATAGGGAAGTGCCTTGATGATTAAGAGCAAGAGGAGAAATCAACCTGGTTTCATGACTTTCCTGAAATTTTTGCTTGGAAATATTCTGGCATGCCAGGAATAGATTCAAAGATAGTGACACATAACATAGTTCTTGCCAAAAATGCTAAGCATGTTCGACAAAAGATATGAAAAATGAATCCTAAAATAGCCTTTCTTGTTAAAGGAGAACTTGAAAATCTCCTTGACGTAGGTTTCATTCGACCTATTGATTATTGTCCTTCGATCTCAAAAATTGTTATGGTTGTAAAACCTGACAATCGTATTAGGATGTGTACAAATATTCGTGACTTGAATAAAGCCTCTTTAAGGGAAAATTTTCCCCTTCCTAATATCGACTTGATAGTGGATTCAACTCTGGGACATGCTTTGTTGTCATTCATGGATGGATTTTCTAGATATAATCAACTTTTTATAAACCCACAAGATCAATATAGGACAACATTCACAACCATTTGGGGGACATTTTGTTGGATTATGATGCCTTTTGGATTAAAGAATGCATGCGCAACCTATCAATGAGCTATGACATTAATATTTCATGATTACATACATAAAGTCTTGGAAAACTATGTTGATGAAATCCTAGACAAATCATTAACAAGACAAGATAACGTGAGTTTCCTCCGAAAAATATTTGAATGGATGCACAAATACAACATGAGACTAAATCCGAAAAAGTGTGTCTTTGGAGTAGATAGTGAAAAAAATTTAGGATTTATCATATCTCACAAAGGCATTGAGGTTGACACAAAGAAAATTGATGCTATAATAAACATACCACCTCCTAGAAACATTTCTCAATTGTGCATGCTACAAGGAAGAATTCAAGACATCCATCATTTTGTCACATCCTTAGCCAATAGATGTTACCTTTCACACATCTCCTCGAAAAGGATGTGCATTTTGATTGGAATGAGGATTGAAAATAGGCCTTTAAGAGTTTGAAAGAATACCTTGCAACTCTGCCTGTTCTACAACCCACTATGCCAAACAAATAGTTCATACTTTATATAGCCACATCAGCTCATGCTCTTGCAACATTATTGGCCCAACAAGATGAAAGTGGTAAAGAACATCTTGTTTATTACATTATCCAAACTCTAATAAATTATGAAATGTAGTACTCACCAATTGAAAAATAATGTTTGGCTCTTGTATTCGCTACTAGTAGGTTGTGACACTATTTAGTAAATGCAGAAATACAAGTCATGACAAAATTTGATCCGCTCAAACATCTTTTTAATGAAATAGACTTATCAGGACATCTATCTAAATGGGCAATGTTGTTGACTAAGTTTGACCTTAAGTTTGTCTCACAAAAAGAAATCAAGGGTCAAGGCTTGACCAACTACTTAAGCGATGCTCCTTCTCCTCTAGCACTACCTAGCAATGACTCTTTTCTCGATGATAGTGTGTTGAAAATAGAGGTTCCTACATGGGAATTATATTTTGATGGATCCAACTGTAGAACAGGCTCTGGTGCCAAGGTTGTATTAATTCCACCCTTAGGAAAGCTTATTCCATTTTTGTATCAATTAAATTTTCTATGTACGAATAACACAACTAAATATGAGGCATTAATTGTTGGATTGTGTGTTGCTTTAATCATGGGTGTCAAAGATATTAAGATCTTTGGTGATTCACAATTAGTGATCAAACAAATAAATAGAGTCTGTCAAGCTAAACATGAAAAATTATCAAAATATAAGGATCTCACAATGACCTTGTTGATACAATTTGAATCATTCACCATTGATAACATCCCATGAAAGATAATCAACATGCAGATCCAATGGCAAGTATTGCTTCCCTTATATCAATTAAGATCCCTTAAAGGACATCGTGTTCACTATTTAACCAATCACCCAACCCTCAATCAATGATAAATTTGAAGACGTTTTAATAAAGATCAAGGATGACTCGAGTGAATGGTATGATATGATATATAACTATTTAAAAGATGGCACCATTTGCAAGCCAACAACAAAAAACAACCCAACCCATTTAAAACAATTAGCAACCAAGTACATAATCCTTTCCAACATGTTATATAGAAGATCCTTTGATGGAATTTTACTTAGATGTCTTAGGGATTCTAAAATCAATATGGCACTCAAACAAGCTCATGTCGGAACCTGTGGAGGTCATTTTGGAGGAAATTCCTTACTGCAAAAACTCCTTTGTATGGGATACTACTGGAAACATATGGAAAAATATTTCTGTGTATGTTAAGGGATGTCACAAATGCCTAGAACACAACAATTTGATTCATGCTCCTACTTCTGAGCTCCATGCCCAAATCCCTATTTGGCCTTTCTCCAATGGTCAAGCTAAAAGCACTAATAAGATTCTCAAAAAAATCCTCAAGAAAATTGTTAACCAACATCACAAAGATTGGCACATGCAATTACAATATGCACTATGGGCCTATCAAACAAGTGTTCAATCATATATAGGAACTACACCCTACAACCTTGTTTATAGTACCAAGGAAATCATGCCCTCATAGTTAGAAATCCCAAAATTAAGCATTTCTCTTCAAGGTCTTGTCAATAGTGACACCTATAAGGAACAAAGATTACACCAGCTTCAAATGCTTGATGAACAATGCATTGACGCTCTCGAGCATCTCCAAGTCTATAGTAAGCAATTACAATGTAAACATAATCATCATGTCATCCCTCAAATTTTTAATAAGGGTGATTTAGTCTTATATAAAAATCAATGAAACACTACTATCGACTATGCTAAAAAAGGAAAATTCAGTCCTAATTGGTTAGGACCCTATATAATCAATATAAATTACGGATCTGGTGCTTACACATTAACAAAGCTAGATGGTACATCCCTCAAAGAACCTATCAATGCCACACATTTGTGTTAGTATTACGTCTAATCCCTTTGAATGGTATGAATGGTATGAGTGGTAAATCAGTGTTGTTAAAGCTATTGGACTATATCCTATATGCTTTTGCATTGCTTCATTCTTGACAACCAGTTATGTGTGTGTCTTGAGCATTAAGGTAATTATTTAATTTATTTAATAATTACTTTTGGTTTCATAATATTCAAATTCATTTTGTGTGTTATGTTAAGTTAAATCATAGGTGCCTTTAATTTTGCATAACATACTTAATTCCAATGTTGTATCCAAAAGAAACTGTAGTAAGTTTCAATTAGATCACATAAGGTTTGTTAAATCATGAAGACATTAATTAAGTAATCCTACAAAGGCTATTTAATTAATCACATTTCTATTTAACATTCTGCACATAAAGACAAGTAATAAAACATCAAATTATCTCTCTCTCTCTCTCTCACACACACACACAGATATATATATATATATATATATATAAAGTTTTATGTACATGTCATCAATATACACAATATCACTAAGATTTGTGGCTACTAGACCCCTCAGGATCTGGTACTCGCACTGGTCTGATATTAATACATCAGGAGATAGTGGTATGTGATTGTGATCACAATCCACCAAATCTAAGTGGAAGCTCTAAGCCTCGTATCTGTCCTAGGGCCTCCTAATGTTCCCCTTCTATTTGATCCCTCTCCGCCTGTAGTTGAGCTATCTCTTCCTCTAGTCTCTCAAACTCTACTGGGGTTTGAGATGACTATGCCTCTACTATAGTATCAGCTCAATGGACTCGCCTCCTCAAACTATCATATGCTACCCGTAATCTCATGAATGTTCTGAGTGACTTTGGGTCCTCATCCACAATGGGTGAGTACACATAATCTGAGTCCATCTCCTCCTTGTCAATAAATGCTAGCACTATCTCTATAGCTACTTGATGGTAGAGATCTCACCAATCTCTCATAGCTCCTTTAAGGTACAAACAACACTCAATCAATACACAAAATGATATATATATATATATAACAATAATCAAAAGCACAAAGTACATGCATAAATACAATATCATCACCTATATCTCTGCTAGGCTAAGAAATATCAACCTCGTCTTATGCAGGGGGCATGGAAGATGTGCTAGCCTCTCTGTGACTATGGGTAGTAATTCCTATCATACCCGCTTCTCATGATCTAGTCGTACAAATGGGTGAGGGATCTCCCCACTTGTATCAATCCTCAACTACTACCTCATCATCCTCGCTTAGGAGTGGCTCCTCCTCCTTGTGCTCCTCCTAGTCCTCTTGGTCCTCATCCTCCTCCCCTCCATCCCAGCCATCATAATCAGGATCTACATCATCATCATACTCCTCATCAATGACATTAGTAAATATGTTTGTAGCTTTGTATCGCGTCTCCTTGGCCCTATCCTCTCTATCATCTCCCTCATCTAGAAATGGTCTTGCACCCCCTATAGGCTCATCAATCGAATATACAGGAGCTGGTCCTAACACTATCCACCACTCCTCATACTCACCTATGGCACCGATGTAATTCGTATAAGAGACTAGAGGTTGATCGTGATTCGAGTACTTAGAGTCATTCGTGACAAAATTATCTAAATTGAGCCATACTATATCACCTAGTTTTCGAGCACTCTGCATAGACCTCTTGAAAAGGGGTTGAGCCCTAGGTAGTCTCTAAATCTGCCCAAATTGTTGCATGAATCGATCGTAGTAGAAGGGACATACTACATGATCATGTCGGCCAACCAAAAATCCATCATACTATAATCTCCTTAATTTCATTGTGTGATTTGGCCACTAAAGTATTAGATGATAAGCTCTTCAGAGGATCTCATCCTCCTCTAGTTGGTCAAATCTCACTCTCCAAAACTGTAAATCTCCATACTGCCACAACGGTCGTAGAGGATAGCCCAAGGCCTAAGGATACCCCACTGTTGTCAAACATAGGAAGCTGGTAGGTCTGGTACATGTGATATGCTCAAGGCACCAAACATGTAGAAGTGTGCAGTGTACCATGTTTTCCACCTCCCAAAACATGAACCATCCAAGATCATAGTAAAAATGTGCTAGGATATAGCTCGCCCCTAGGCGTATACTATCTTATGCTCTACCATCCCATGCATTAGGTGAACTAGTCCTCCCTCTAGGTGCATTGTACGACCATCTGGGATGAGTACTAGTGCAACTATGTGCATCATAATTCATCTCACCATTGGGTCTCATGAATATAATAGCATTGCAAGATCAGTCCATCCTCTCACCCGCTCATCGTGCACTAGCCCATCTAGACAATATTGCATATCATCCTTTTTCTCGTGAAATTTATGATCTCTCTGGAAGTGTACTTGCTCTCTCTGAATCAAAACTCAAAGGATACAGTGGACATCCTCTAGGTTAATTGTCATTTCACTAGTCGGCAGGTGGAATGTACAGGTGTTTGCATCCTAACAATTGGCTAGCACCCATCAACATAGCATCATGGTACCTCATGGGGGGGATTTGGTACGCTCAGTATATCCCCACAGCCTGCAAGTGCTCTATGTCCTTCGCTGAAAGCATGGGGGCTAGATATCTAAGAAAGCTAAGTTGTCTACCACCCAAACGTTGACATGAACAGGTCGATACCTATCAATAAAGTAAATATACACCCTATAAGCAATCTCAAATTTGTAAATTTTACATTAGTCATCATAAAAGTGTACTAAATTCCATCTAGTGTGATTTCCTATAGGCCCTAGATACTGTAGAACCCTTTTGGGAAAGTTCACGAAGAAATGACACTTTACAAATAAAAGAGACACTTTGTGAACAAATGGGACACTTTGTGAAAAAAGGGGACACTTTGTGAACATTTTTTCCAAGATTCTAAATTAACGTAGAAATGCATAAAAATCATTAAATAACTGTGTAAACACAAATTGAAGGTAGCATAATCAACTCACCTCATGATGATGCTCATAGTGTTCCACCTAGTCCCATAGCATGTCCAATCTTGTAGGCTCGTAGCCCCATCTGCTTGGCATCTTTCACTATTCTCTCATCACTCTCAAGCTAAAAGAAGGTAAAATCACAAAGTAAGTGAAAATTTACTTCATTTTTAACTCTTTTAACTCTTTTCACTCTTATGAATGAAATTCGGGTTTTTACTATCTTAAGAGTTAATAAAGTTCTTTTTATTCAAAACAACATAAAAGGTGCTAGAGAACTCCATTTTTGACACCGTTTGATACATTGGAATCATGATTTTACATCTGACATCATCAATCATCTATCATTGTGTGGCATACTACTTGGATATGTCCTATGATATGATTTCCTTATTTGACATGGCTAGATTGCTACCTTGATTCCACCCCCATAAAGCAAGTAGAATCAAGGGGGGGCATACATCTACCCTCAAAATTGATTACTAGAAGTTTCATAAGAGGATTTTTGGACAACTAACAAATTCGTGTTGCAGGACGTGGTTCCTAATGTTGTGATTTTGTAGATAATTACAATGGGGGCTTCATTCTCCCATCTTCTGAACGAGTATTCCTTTATGAAGTAAAGTGTACTGTTAAGATTCCTTTAGCTTACATATGCACGTAGATTCATATGGGTGTTAAAGTGGTAGCTAAATTTAGGACAAAAAATTGTATACTCTTTAAGAAAGAGGAAATTTCTATGTTAATTTGGACCTATTGTGGCATCCTTGCATTAATCATTCCTTAAAGTTACCATTTATAGGCCCCTAAGACTCATTATTTTGAACATTGAAGATTAATCCACTCAAAAATCATACAAATCTTGACAAATAACATTCAAATAATTCAAATTCTAGAAAACCCACCTCAAAAACCTTTGGTGGGACTAAGTTGCCCAGGGTGGTGACTTAGTACATTTCAGGATATTTTTCAATTTTGAGTGGGAAAATCACTAATTTGATTCAAATTTCTGATGGATGTTGGCCTATGAGGTCTAAATAATGAATAATTAGGTATTGATTCCTATAAATATAAGTTTTTAGGTCATTTTTAACAATATTTAGTCATTTCAACAAACAAATTCAAGATTCAAGTGTTAAATATCTTTCACAAGAATATTATTAGTCTATCTACAACAAAGTTGAAGCTTTAGGGCAGAAAGCTAGGGTTTTTGTAGGTCTTCAAGCTCACATTTCCAAGATATTTCAATATCAATGGTAGATCATGGATGCCTATGAAGAATCATGAATAATTCTAGGTTGGGGAGATGCAACTAGCCATCAAGCTAAGCCTAAGGACTTGTTTTCTAAGTTATTCCATCTTCCATTTTCTATCTATTTTCAGCCTAAGGAAGGTTTGCACATTATTAAGATTCATTTCTAATGTGATTAAGGGTCTCTTGGAATGAGTCTTGCATCATTCTAATGTCATTTATGCATCTTATTCTTGCATGTTAGAATATGGTTGTATCTTGCTTCAAATTTCCTAGTCTTAGATACACTTAGGGCTAGGGTTTTACAACATATTTTATTATCTCTTTCAAGGTTTAAATACCAACTAGGGGTTTGACTGAGGAAAACCCCCCATTATAAACCAATTTTTTTTTTTTTTGTAGGTGTTTTCGCAAATTCATATTTGGGTTTCAGTCAGAGAAGAAAGTGCAAACTGAGAGCTTTCATTTCCATTTTTGGATTTTCAGAAAATCCAAAGTGGATTGTCACCAACCCCAATGACTTAGTCCCATTTTTCATTTGTTTCAAAAGTTTTTATAGATTTGGATACCCATTTGGCTAAAACTGGCTTTAATGCAATTTTGTAGATCTAGGACTAAGTCACCCAACTTGGCATAAGTGTCCCAGTTGAGCAAAAAATCATGTTTTCTAGAATTTCAGAAGCATCTACAGTCTTCACCCTGACCTATGATAGTTTCTAGGTGCACTCTTTCTATTTGGCTTATTTATCTTGTTTTATATTGTATTCAATCTATCTTTCTACATATCACAATATGTTTTCAAACATCTTGCATTTCTTAAGTTTTGCTTTAGTAATTCATCTCTTTTATCAGTTCTTTGCATTTAGCATATTCCATCTAGGAATATTTCCATCATATTAGCACTAGTATTGAGTGAACCCCATAGATTTTTGGGATACCTTTCTCCTTTTAAGTGAAAAACCCTAGAAGTGTAAGAGAGTTCCTATCCAAAAAAAATTATGGTTTAGTTGGAATTAATGTTTTGAGAGGATTGGTGTTTCCTTTTTCCACTTGCAAGCAACTTTTAGGGGCATGGTCTATTTCAATTTGATCTATCTTGATTTTATAGTCATACTTCATGATACAATGAAGAGTCGAAGTCACCACATGCATCTCATGAATTGATGGCCTTCCTAAAAGAAGATTGTATGAAAGTTCATGAGGCATAACGTGAATAGGAGTTTTTAAGGTATCCTTTCTAACTGAAATAGGAAAAGTAATCACACTGTGTGGTTTCTTTCCTATATTTTAAAATCCTCGAATTGATAGGGAATTAGGTTCATTTTTTATTTATCCACTCCTAACTTATCTAAAAGGTTTAGGGTATGTGCAGGATCATGATGGGCCAAAAAGTGGTGAGATGATGGGTATGTGGCTGGCGAATTTTTTTTACCGAAAATTGATGAAATGAAAAGGGCTTTTAAAGGATATTCTTAGCTTTCCACCAGTATAAATTATGCTTTACTTTTAATTTAATAAATTATTATTATTCATTTTCTATTTGAATTATGACTAAAGTCTTCATTGATAGGCTGATTGAAAAACATCTATAGCTTTCAAATAGTATCACATTTTTTGAATCCAAAACATGTGTCACATTCTATGCTTCACATACTATAGGATTAAAAGGAAAAATGAATTTCATGAAATTTTTACCAAGTTAATGTGGTCAAACATTTTATATTTTTTAAAAGTTGTAATGAAAAATTCATAATCAATTATTTAATTGGAAAAAAATTACAAAAAATATGCATCACATCGGGACATGATTCCTCTACTTATAGCTAAAATCTTATAAAAAAACATTATCATTTTATTGTGGTTAGGGTGGTCAGACAAACACCCACTTCTTATTTTTTCCCTAAAGTTTAAGTACTACTGCATTGAAATTTCAAATTTTCACCAAATAGATTTTTTTTTTAATAAACCTAGTAGTTGAGAAACTAAATTCAATTTTCTACAAATTCTATTCTTACATATTTTTGAAATATACTAGATAACATATTCAATTTTTACGTCAAGTTGTCTAACTCTAATTTTTCTATAAAAATTGCCACTTAAGGGCTTGCTTTTTCCATGATGATCCTACACATACCCTTCACACTACACACATTCAGAGTTGAGCCATTATCAACAAGGGCCCTCTTTATTCCTGTGGGGTTGTATCTGGATATTATCATGAATGCATCATATTTCTTTCTCATTTCCAAGGGAGGGAGCTCATGTTGGTGAAAGTGAACCATTTATTTTTGGCTCTATAGGACTTCTCTAACTCTTCTAGGGTTTTTCACCTAAAAGGAGAGAGGTAGGACCAAAAATGCTAACTAGTTCATTCAAATTATTTTGTGTACAATGTTTTCTAATCTAAATAAAGTAAACTAAATGAAATTTAATGATCTAAATGACTAAATATGAGTGCAATATTAAGATTTATGCCTTGTTTGAAAACACATTTGATATGCAAACAATGAACTAAATGAAGAAATGATGCAAAAAAAAAAGAAATGAGATGAAACAGAGTGCACCTGGGCAATGGTGGATGATTCTAGAATATTGTGGATGTTGACTGAAATCACTAAATTTTCAGAGTGGGACTCATTCGCCCAGGGTGGCGAATCAGTCCTCCTATTGGTGAAAAAGTGTTAGAAAGTAGTTTCTATCTGTCAGGATCCATAATTTGAAAAAATTCAGATTTTCAGTCCTAAGGTGGGATTCATTCTCCATTGGTGGTGAATCAATCCTCTCCCACATTTCTAAAAAATCAAGAGACACATTCGCAAAACTAGATCTGGAAATCTCTAATTGTCGGGTTGCCAAAGTCAATTCCGCAAGAAACAGACAAAAAAATCTAATCCAAACATTGAATAGACTTGAGTTGACTTGAAGCACCTAGTTCACTTGTAAACCAATCTTCAACACCAAAAATCTTGTTAAATCTACACACAAAAGGCTACAAACAAACATGCAATGTGAGAAAAATGGTTGAGGGTTAGCAAATAGGGGTTTTCCTTGGTCAAACCCCACTTTTCGTAATCAAACCCTTAATGAAACAATGAAAGGAAAGAGAATGATAAACTAATAACATACAATAGCTATCAACTTATGAAACCCTTGAAAATGCAAATCTGAAGTAATGTTAATGGATGCTCCAAAGTGCTTGAATATTGCTTGAACTGATGTTGTAGAATGCTTGAATGCTTGAATGGATGAGGAGATGTAAAATGAGGTGAAAATCGCATATTTATATGCACTTGTGGCTTAGTTAACCATTCATACCTCATCACAGGTTGACATCAGGTGATTATGAATAAAAATCCGAAAGGAAATTTTAAAAAAATTGAATTTGGAGCTAAGGGGGACTCATTCGCCACCCATGGCGAATGGGTCCCACCTAGGACCTAAAAATATGTGTCAGGAAATATGTTGTATTTAATGTTGTTTGTTGGGTTAACATTCAAAAATACACTTAATTAGGACATATGAGGGCATAAAGGGAGCAAATAAAGCATGAGAAAGGGATAAATAGTGAAATTGTGCCTAGAAAAGCATGAAATCCTATTACAAGACTTTACAACACTTCAAAATAGGACTCGATTAGTGATGAAAAGGTGATTTTTAGGTGAATTATAATGAGTAGAGTCTAAAGGAGTGTATAAATGGCTTACACCACTTCACAATACCTTCACAACATGCCATTATTTGAATTTTGGTACCTAAATATGCATGTTTAAACCATGTCATAACATAAAATAAAAGAAAAATAGATCAAACACCATGAAACAAGATCTAAAAGGCCATGAAAATGACAAGGGTCCATTTTTCTATGAAAAATTTAGGCCCCACTTTAGTGAGAGGATGAACTTGCTTCAAACTCACACTAAAGTAGCCATGGACATCGAGAGGAGGGTTCAAATGCACTTACGTTAGCAAGATGGAATTTCAACAATCAAGAGGGATGATCAATCCCCCAGGATAAAGATCCCATGGAAAACTAAACATAAGAACAACTTGGAACACACAAGTGTTGAAATGAAAGAATTGAATGAAGCTTTGATCGTCAATCTAACTAGTTGTCGATTAGATCTAGGCTAATTGTTTGAAAAAGAGAATGTGTACTCACTCTGGGGCGACAGAACCCATAATGGTCTGTAGGGTGAGAAAGCCCAACTGTACTCACTTTGGGGCCATAGAAATTCTGACTGTCTATGGGGTGAGAAGGCCTAAATGTACTCACTCTGGGGCCATAAAACTTATGGCTATCCACGGGGTGAGAAGGCCCAAAATGTAAGATACATACGCTAGTTGGTATGCACTCACAAACACAAAGGTGGCTATAGGGAAAAGACATGCCACTAGTTTGGATTCCTGCTCAACTATATTAAAGTCACGCATCCTGATAAATTTAACAAAGCACCACAAAGAAAAAAAAAGTCAAAACAAAAAGAAGGGTACCACAAGCATGCACGTTTCATTATGAAAGGTGGCAAAAATGTAAAATGTAAAAATGCAAAAAATTGTAAAATCTAAAAGAATTTCAAAGGAGTCTTGTTTATTTCATGCAAGGTTAGTCACTTAGGGAACATTATGTCTAATGTCTCCAAGAGAGGACCAACCAAAGAATAGTATATTCACAACTTGGGGGATACAGTGCATCACATCAGGCCACCAAGAGGAATGTAATATGCTGAGATAGATAACACTTATGAAGGACATCACACCTAATGTCATCCAAAAAATGATGAACACATCATATAAATGACAAGGATACACTAGGAACCAATAATGCATGCGAATTATGGTAATGTATGCCCCACACTTTAAAGGAATTTCCACACATCATTCTGTGAGAAATTACTTTAAAGTAGAGAAGAAAAGAAAAAGAAAAAGAAAAAGAAAAAGAAAAACAAGACATCAGAGCCAACTTGGAAAGCCCTATGCCAAGTCATATGTTTCGAAGTGAAGTTGTGTCATGTCAAGGAAAATGAAAAGAAAAGAAGAGGGAGTTGCCCCCTACAAAAGAAACCACACCAAAAACATAAGGGATCTATGGATTTTGGGTCATTATGTTCGTTGCTACGATGTCTTGATTAAAGAGCTTAGAACTGGCATCATTCCCCAAAGCACATAGAACTAGAATAATGATACAAAGAGAGAGAAGACAAAGGAAAAACAAAGTCCGTTTTGGGTCAACATGGAAGATACAATGCAGTCTCAATGCTTTGCATTGTCCCCAAAAGGAAAATATAAGCGAATTAAAAGAAAACAAAAAGGAGAATGAAAATGAAAGAGCTTTTGCGTCGACATGAAAGAGACATTTCGATCTCAATTCCTTGTGTCATCCTCAAAAGGAAAACACAAAACAAAAGCTAAAAACAAAAGGACATTTTGGGTCAACATGGAAGAGACATAGGGCATCTCTATGCTTTGTGTCATCCCCAAAAGGAGAACACAAAACAAAAGTGAAAAATACAAGGACCTTTTGGGTCAACATGGAAGAGGCATAGGGCATCTCTACACTTTGCGTCATCCCCAAAAGGAGAACAAAAAACAAAAGCGAAAAAGACAATGTACAACATATAGAAGAATAGAGGTACAAATATTAGAATTGTATGAAGAGAGGGAACATGATACACACAAAAGGGAAAACACAATGGAATGTTCACTAGCCTTGACAAATGAAGTAGTGTGTTTAGGCATAGTATTGGTGAAAATTTGTAAGTTCTGGTTAGGGGATGTAATGGACTTATTTCCTTGATCATTAACACCCACAATGGACAAATGGTCTAAATCAATGAGGTCTTGAACTAAATGTTTTAGATGCTTGAAGTGTTTAGTGTCATGTCCATCCTGGTGATGAAAATGACAATAAGCATTAGGTTTGAAAGTGGGTGGTAAGCGCTAGTTTGGGTCAAGCGGTTGGACGGGTGGAAAAGTGAGCATGCATTGTTGAATAGATGCTATAGTTGTGTGTACTTTCAGATTGTTATAAGTTTGTATAGATGTTATGGTTGAAGGGGGGGGAACTTGAGGTCCTCCTTGGCTTATAGGAATTTTTGCGGATTGAGTATTAGAAAAGGCATGTTTATTGTAAATCTCAAAAATTCTCTTCATCACTTGCAAGCCATCATCACTTTCAATCAAACGATGAAGATTGTGAATGGCAGGTATGGTAGTGGAGGATATGTTTTCAATTGACAAATATTTTTGTACTTGTGCAAAATCCTCATAAATATTAATGACCTTTTCTTGCGGGAGGGCATTGTTTTGGGTGTGAAAATTTATTGGATGGAAAGGTGAAGGCATAGTGGTATTTTTAGTGCCTAATACACCATTTTCCATACAAGGAGTAGGAGCTCATGAGATCCCAAGGTCCACAATGAAAGTGCTATCATGGGAAGCCATGAGTCTAGAACTTCTTCTCACAAATCTATTATCAACTAGGCACCAAACACTCATACAAGTACCACAAAGGAGAGGTGAATGTAAATGCAAGGTAATATAAGTTGTCTAATATGAAAATAATATTAATGTTTCTCACTATAATAGAGATCTAACTATAGAAACCATAAATGCAGGGAAATGCCAAAAAAATGCTAGAAATGTTGTGTAAAAAGTGTAGAGGGACTGATTTTCCCAAGGTGGCGAATGAGTCCCAATATGATAAAATTTTTTTTTGTGTTTTTTAGAAATTTTGAGATGAATTTAATGCTCTATAGAATGCAATTAAAGATGCAAAATTTAGAATTTCAGTTTTTTCAATGAGATGCAATGCAAAAATAAAATCTAAATGATGTTTTGAATAATGCAATAGGAAAAGTCCTAGAATGCAAAAACAAAACAATACCCTAATTGAATGTTGATGCAAAAGTAATGTAGGAAGCAATATGCAAATGAAATCAGAAATATAAATTGTTCAAAATGCAGGTTCACCAAAATGAACCGTTGATTTTTGGCTCTCTAGGACTTCTCTAACTCTTCTAGGGGTTTTCACCTAAAAGGAGAGAGGTAGGGCCAAAAATGCTAACTAGTTCATTCAAATTATGTTGTATACAATGTTTTCTAATCTAAATGAAGTAAAATAAATACAATAGAATGATCTAAATGACTAAATATGAGTGCAAGACTAATATTTATGCCTTGTTTTAAAACACATTGTGATATACAAACAATGAACTAAATGAAGAAATGATGCAGAACAAAAAGAAATGAGATGAAACAGACTGCACCTGGGAAATGTTCGATGATTCTGGAATGTTGTGGATATTGACTAAAATCAATGAATTTTCACAGTGGGACTCATTTGCCCAGGGTGGTGAATTAGTCCTCCTACTGGTGAAAAAGTGTCATCAACTAGTTTTTGTCTGTCAAGATCCAGAATTTGACAAAATTCATACTTTTAGTCCTAAGGTGGGACTCATTCTTCACTAGTGGAAAATCAATCCTCTCCCAAATTTCTAAAAAATTAGGAGACAACTCTAGAACACCAGATCTAGAAATCTCTGATTGTCGGGTTGCTGAAGTGAATTCTACAGGAGAGAGATAAAAATACTTTCTCCAAATTCGAAATAGACTTGAGTTGACTTGAAGCACCTATTTGACTTGTAAACCAATCTTCAACACCAAAAATCTTGTTAAATTTGCACACAAAAGGCTGCAAACAAACATGCAATACAGGAAAAATGGTTGAGGGTTAGCAAATAGGGGTTTGCCTTGGTCAAACCCCACTTTTGGTAATCAAACCCTTAATGAAACAATGAAAGGAAAGAGAATGATAAACTAATAACATACAATAGCTATCAACATACCAAACCCTTGACAATGAAAATTTGAAGTAATGTCAATGGATGCTCCAAAGTGCTTAAATATTGCTTGAATTGATGTTGTAGAATGCTTAAATGCTTGAGATGTGAGATGGAATGCTTGAATGAATGAAGAGATGTAAAATGACGTGACAATCACATATTTATACACAATTTTCCCTTAGTTAACCATTCATACCTCATCACAGGCCAACATCAAGTGATTTTGAATAAAAACCCAAAACAAAATTTTAAAATTTTTGAATTTGGAGCCAAGGGGGACTCATTCACCACCCATGGAAAATGGGTCCCACCTAGGAGCTGAAAATATGTGTCAAGAAATATTTTATATTTAATGTTGTTTGTTGGGTTAACATTTTAAAATACACTTAATTAGGACATATGAGGGAATAAAGGGACCAAATAAAGCATGAGAAAGGGATAAATAGTGAAATTGTTCCTAGAAAAGTGTGAAATCCTATTACAAGACTTTGTAACCCTTCAAAATATGCCTTGATTAGTGATGAAAAGGTGATTTTTAGGTGAATTCTAATGAATAGAGTCGAGAAGAGTGTAGAAATGTCTTACAACACTTCACAACAGCTTCACAAGACATTAGTATTTGAATTTTAGTACCTAAATATACATGTTCAAAACATGTAACAACATAAAATCAAAGAAAAATAGATGAAACACCATGAAACAATACCTAAAAGGCCATGAAAATGACAAGGGGTCATTTTTCTATGGCACATTTAGCCCCCACTTTAGTGAGAGGATGAACTTGCTTCAAACTCACACTAAAGTAGCTATGAACATTGAGAGGAGGGTTCAAATGCACTTACATTAGCAAGATGGAATGAGAACAATCAAGAGGGATGATCAAGCCTCAAGGATGAAGATCCCATGGCAAACTAAACATAAGAACAAAGGAACACAAAAGTGTTGAAATGAAAGAATTGAATGAAGCTTCGATCATCAATCCAACTAGTTGTTGATTAGATCTAGGCTATTTTTTTGAAAAAGAGAATGTGTACTCACCCTGGGGAAACATAACATATGAAAATCTACTGGGTGAGAAAGTCAAAATATACTCACTCTAGGACCATGGAACTTCTGACTTTCTGTAGGGTGAGAAGGTCCAAATGTACTCACTTTGGGGCCACAAAAATTTTGGCTATCCACGAGGTGAGAAGGCCCAAAAGGTAAGATACATATGCTAGTTGGTATGCACTCACAAACACAAAGGTGGCTATGGGGAAATGTCATGCTGTTAGTTGGGCTTCCCGCTCAACCATATTAAAGCTATGCCTCCTAATAAATTTAACAAGGTGCCGCAAAGAAAAAAAATGTCATGAAAAGAAATAAAGGTACCATAGGCATGCATGTTGCATTATGCAAGGTGGAAAAAATGTAAAATGTAAAAGAAGTTCAAAGGAGTCTTGTTCAGTTCATGCAAGGTTAGTCACTTAGGGAACACTATGTCTAATGTCTCCAAAAGAGGACCAATCAAATAATAGTATATTCAAAACTTAGGGGATGCAGTGCATCGCATCAGACTACCAAGAGGAATGTAATATGTTGAGATAGATCACACTTATGAAGGATATGACACCCAATGTCATCCAAAAAGTTTTGAATGCATCATATAAATGAAAAGGCTACACTAGGAACCAAGAATGCACATGAATTAAGGTAATGTATGTCCCCCACTTTAAAGGAATTTCCACACATCATTCTGTGATCAATTACTTTAAAGTAGAGAAGAAATGAAAAATCAAAAAGAACAAAACAAGACATGAGATCCAACTTGGAAAGCCCTATGCCAAGTCATATGTCTTGAAGTGAAGCTGCATCATCTCAAGGAACAAGAAATAAGGGATCTATGGATTTGGGGTCAGTATGTTCATTTCTACAATGTCTTGAATAAAGAGCTCAGAACTGGCATCATTCCCCAAAGCACATAGAACTAGAAGAATGACACAAAGAGAGAAAAAATAAATGAAAAATAAATTCTTTTTTGGGTCAACATGGAAGAGATAATGCGGTCTCAATGCTTTGCATCATCCCCAAAAGGAAAATACAAGCGAAACAAGAGAAAAAAAAAAGGAAAAAGAAAATGAAAGAGCTTTTGGTTCAACATGAAAGACAAATTTTGGTCTCAATGCCTTGCATCATCCCCAAAAGGAAAACACAAAACAAAATTGAAAAAGACAAGAACATTTTGGGTCAACACGGAAGAGACATAGGGCATGTCTACGCTTTTTATCATCCCCAAAAGGAGAACACAAAACAAAAGAAAAAAAGACAAGGACCTTTTGGGTCAACATGGAAGAGACATAGGGTGTCTCTATGCTTTGTGTCATCCCCAAAAGGAGAACACAAAAAAAAAGTGAAAAAGACAATGTATGACATATAGAAGAAAAGAGGTATGAATAGAAGAAGTGTATGAAGATGGAAACATCAAACACACATTACGAGGGAACACGATATACAAAAAAGGGAAAACACAATGGAAAAATAAAAGATAAAATAAAAATGGCTAGTTAGGCGAATGCAAGTCAACCATCTAACAAGTCATCCACCTCCCAATCCTGTTCAGTGTAATGCAAGGGTGGTTGACTGTCCAAAGGAAGAATTGCAAGTGTCAAACTAGGAGTCATATCAGGTTCTTCACTTGGTGGAGAGGATTTATCATTTAAGCTCATTGTAGATTAAAATAAAGAGTTTAAATCATTATGCACTTCTTCATCTATTTTTTCTATCATCGTCATCATCATCATCAAGATTAATGAAAATGGGAGGATGAAGGGTGATTTCTAAGGATGGATGTATCAAAAGTTCAAGTTATTGGATTGGTTCATTTTGTTGGGGTTATTGCACTAGACTATCTTGTGGCAGGTGAGGAGAAGGAGGGTGGTCATATATTACTTTTTTTGAAGGTAGAGGTTGATTTTCTTTATTTTCTTCCTTGTGAGATTGATGAGCAAGGAGATGATGATGACACCTATGTTCCCTAGCACTGCGGTTTTGTTTAATTCTATTTTAGAGTTGGTGATGTGTAAGAGTGTATTGAGGCATCATAGGTTCTTCTACTTCCAAAGAGGGAAGAATAGAAGAAACCAAAGAGGATGGATCAACCACTTTCTATTTTACTTTATACACTTGTTTAATACGAGGAGGCATGATAGGAGATGTTTCATTTTCCCTTGGTCATTTAAATGATGGAGGAGAAATGTCCAGGGGTTGTTGTTCTTGAGGTTGTATGGGTTGCTCAATGTTGGACTCAGGTTGAAGCATGGTTTCATCTATGACAGAAGGTGTGGAAGTAGACAGGGATGCATTACAAAGAGAAAATTTGGCTATCTTTTTGGCTTTGAATTTTTGGTAAGCTATGAAAAAGAAGTCCTTTTGAGGTGTGATGGGTTCCATGGGTTCAGGCCAAAAGGATTCTAAGGAAAAGTTACCTTTAGACAATAAGGGATTAAAGCCACTATGGTGTATGGTAAATATCTCATTTCCATGTGGAAACTTCAAACGCTCGTGGACAACTGATGGGAGCGATTTCATTGAGTGAAGCCAAGGGTGGCCTAGCTGGAAATGAAATTAGTTGGATTGTGGAATAATTGAAAATGTTACATCCAAATTTTTAGGTCCTATCTATAAAGGGAGTATGATTGATCCAACTGTAGGGAATGCAAAACCAAGATGTGTCTTAATTCATGCAGTTGGTTTATTATAATCATCTCGCTATAGCTCATGTAATACTAGAAACTCCTCTATGATCGCATTCTCACCACAAGTGGGATCTATTAATATCTTGTTAGTGGACTTATCATAGATTCTTCTAGCTATGTAGAGAGGACCATCAGGAAGCTTTTGCAGTATTTCTTTAGCATAAAAAGTGATATCAAGAGATTTAGTGCTTTGGCCCTTATGAGGGATAACATCTATCATAGCCCCAAGTTGATCCATAGGGCTATCTTCAGTAATAGGTGGAGGTATATCATGTTGTTCATTGTGTGTATCAATAGTCATTAAATCAGTGTTTGAAAGCTCACTAGCCTTGACAGATGAAGTAGTGTGTTTAGGCATAGGATTGGTAAAAAATTGTATGTTCTGGTTACGGGGTGCAACTGACTTATTTCCTTGATCATTAACACCCACAATGGAAAAATTCTTGAATCAATGAGGTCTTGAACTAAATGTTTTAGATGCTTGCAATGTTTAGTGTCATGTCCATTCTAGCAATGAAAATGACAATAAGTATTAGGTTTGAAAGTGGGTGGTAAGGGTTGGTTTGGGTCAAGCGGTCAGATGGGTGGCAAAGTGAGCATGCATTGTTGAATTAATTCGTTCATTGTGTTATGGAGGGTGTAGGGTAAGGGAGTAATATGTCCCTTCAAGTCCCCATAGTTATAAGGCACCGCTATTTTAACAACTGCCACTTGAGTTTGAGCTGGTTGGGTTGGTTGTGGTTGTGAAAAAGGAGGCAGATTGAACTGTAAAAAGCCTCTATTTTGTTTGCAAAATTTTTGTGTGTTATTTTGGTTTGGATTGTTGTGTTCAGGTTTTTCAACTCGGTTAGAAGTGGATTTGGAATCATGACTTGAAACTGAGTTATGGTATTTGACATACGACAAATTCATTGCCAACAATTCACCGATGGAAAATTCACTGCCAACAATTCACCATGGAAAAATTCACCGCCATGACAAATTCATTGCCAAGTAAAATTCACCACCAACAATTCATTGAAGGGAAAATTAATGACATTAATGTTTTTCAATATATATTTTGAAAACTTTGAATTTTTTTTTTTAAATAATTTTCACCTGCATTACAATACAATTTTATTTTTTAAATATTTTTTATGTTTATTTTGATATGAAAATTATGCACTAATTTTCATAAAAATGTTAAAAGAAAAATAAATTATTTACTTTAATTTCTACTTCAAATATTATTTTATTTTTCCATGTGTTTATTTATATATACAATTTTTTATTTTTCCATGTGTTCCTTTATTTTATACAATAAACATAAAAAAAAATTTTTAAAAATATATATTATACAATATTGTTTAATGAAACAATGGAATTTTTTTTAATTTTATATAAAATATTATATATACAATTTTTTATTTTTCCCATGTGTTTCTTTGCACAAATATTAAAAATATATATTTTTCCATGTGTTTATTTATGATATTAAAATTAAGTTAATGTATTTATTTTTTATTTTTATTATCATATATTGAAAAATATTTTTATTTTTATTATCATAAATCAAATTCTCGAAATTGAATACTATTAATTTTTTATTATCATAAATCAAATTATTCTTTTGCAAAACAAAATCAAATTTTTGAAATATATATTAAAAAACATTAATGGCAGTTAATCTTCACCCTGGTGAATTGCTGGAGTGAATTTTCCCACAGTGAATTGATGGTGATAAATTTTCCATCGGTTAATTGTTGGCGATGAATTTTCCTAGAGCCATGGTATTCACACAAGGTTCTGCATAAATGCATAAACGAAGGGAATTTCATCATTATTAGCTTATCCTGAAGGTGTGTGTGAAATTTTTCCATAAACATCTTTTGTAGATGTGCATCAAGAATCTTGACATCAATTTAAGCATACAAGGATTGGTATCATGAGATAAAATATGTTACTTTTTCATCTATGTTTTTTCTACATCGCATGAAGTCAGCCATTGTCTTTTTAGGTGTCATATGAACTTGAAAGTGACTAATGAAAGCATCCACCAATTCAATGAATGAACTGATGGAATGATTGGGAAAGTTGGAAAACCATTCAAATGCAGTATCTTTTAAGGTCCCTGGAAACAATTTAGCTAATAGTTTATCATCAAGCACAAAGTCACTACACAAAGTTGTATACGCATTAAGATAGTTGACAAGGTCTCCTTTACCTCTGTATTTCTCAAACCGAGGCATTTCTATCCCTTGTGGCATCGGGTTACGTAAGATTTCTAAGGGTAAGGGGCTACTATGGACATGATATGCGGTTGGAGCGGATTGACCTTGGCTAATGGTGGAAAGTTGATGTTGCATAAATGAAACGGTATTAAGGAGTTGTGTAAGAACAAGATCGGGGTAAGTGGGTTGAGGTGGAAGAGAAAAGGGTGATGATTGTAGGTGATGTTAGGTGAAGTGAAAGGAATACTATGATGTGTGAAGGTGGTGGAGGGGACTTACGATGCCACAAGAGAAGTAGGAATGCTAAGTGGAATCAGAAAGAAGTAGCCACATAATTAACCTATTGCATAGTTGTGTGGACTTGTAGATTGGTATAAGTTGGTATAGATGCTATGGTTGAAGGGGAAGGAACTTGAGGTCCTCCTTGGCTTACATGAATATTTGTAGATTGAGTATTAGAAGAGGCATGTTTATTGTAAATCTTTGAAATTCTCTTCATCACTTGCAAGCCATCATCACTTTCAATCAAATGATGAATGTTTTCAATGGCAGGTATGGCAATGGAGGATATGTTTTCAAGTGAAAAATATTATTGTAAATGTGCAAAATCCTCATGAATATTAATGACCTTTTCTTGCAAGAGGGCATTGTTTTGGGTGTCAACATTCATTGGATGGAAAGGTGAAGGCATAGTAGTATTGTCATTTCCTAATTCACCATTTTCCATACTAGGAGTAGGATCTCATGAGATCCCAAGGTCCATAATGAAAGTGCTATCATGGGAAGCCATGATTCTAGAACTTCTTCCAACTAAAGTATTATCAACGGGGCACCAAACACTCATACAAGAACCGCAAAGGAGAGGTGAATGGAAATGAAAAGTAATATAAGATGTGTAATATGCAAATAATAGAAATGTTTCTCATTGTAACAAAGATTTAACTATAGAAAGCAGAAATGTAGGAAAATTCTAGAAAAATACCAGAAATGTTGTGTAAAAAGTACAGAGGAACTGATTTGCCCGAGGTGGCAAATGAGTCCTAGTATGATGATTTTTTGTTTTTTTCATAAATTTGAAGATGAATTTAATTCTCTAGAGAATGCAATAAAATATTCAAAATTTAGAATTTTAGTTTTTTTAATGAGATGCAATGAAAAAATGAAATCTAAATGAATTTTTGACTAATGCAATAGGAAAAGTCCTAGAATGCAAAAACAAAAAAAATATCCTAATTGAATGTTGATGTAAAAGTAATCTAGGATGCAATATGCAAATGAAATGAGAAATGAAAAGTGTTCAAAATGCAAGTTCACCAAGATGAACCGTTGATTTTTGGCTCTCTAGGACTTCTCTAACTCTTCTAGGGTTTTCACCTAAAAGGAGAGAGGTAGGGCCAAAAATGCTAACTAGTTAATTCAAACTATGTTGTGTACTATGTTTTCTAATCCAAATGAAGTATACTAGATGCAATTGAATGATCTAAATGACTAAATATGAGTGCAAGACTAATATTTATGCCTTTTTTGAAAACACATTATGATATGCAAAAAATGAACTAAATGAAAAAAGATGCAGAACAGAAAGAAATGAGATGAAATAGAGTACACCTGAGAAATTTTGGATGATACTGGAATGTTGTCAATGCTGACTAAAATCACTAAATTTTCAAAATGGGACTCATTTTCCCAGGGTGGTGAATTAGTCCTCCTACTAGTGAAAAAGTGTCAAAAACTAGTTTCTGTCTGTAGGGATCCGAAATTTGACAAAATTCTAATTTTCAATCTTAAGGTGAGACTCATTCACCACTGGTGGTGAATTAGTCCTCTCCCAAATTTGTAAAAAATTGGGAGACAACTCTGCAACACTAGATCTGGAAATCTCTAATTGTCTAGTTAACAATGTTAATTCTCCAGGAAATGGACAAAAAATCCTTCTCCAAACTTGAAATAGACTTGAGTTGAATTGAAAACCAATCTTCAACACCAAAAATCTTGTTAAATTTGCACACAAAAGGCTGCAAAAAAACATGCAATATGGGAAAAATGGTTGAGGGTTAGAAAATAGGGGTTTTCCTTGGTCAAACCCCACTTTTGGTAATCAAACCCTTAATGAAACAATGAAAGGAAAGAGAATGATAAATTAATAACATACAATAGCTATCAAATTATGAAACCCTTGACAATGTAAATTTAAAGTAGTGTCAACAGATGCTCCAAAGTGCTTGAATATTTCTTGAATTGATGTTGTAGAATTCTTGAATGCATGAGATGTGAGATGGAATGCTTGAATGAATGAGGAGATGTAAAATGAGGTGAAAATAACATATTTATATGCACTTGTGCCTTAGTTAACCATTCATACCTCATCACAGGCTGACATCAAGTGATTTAGAATAAAAATCCGAAAGGAAATTTTTAAAATTTTTAGTTTGGATCCAAGGGCGACTCATTCACAACCCATGGCGAATGTGTCCTACCTAGGACTTGAAAATATGTGTCAGGAAATAAATATTATTTAATGTTTTTTGTTGGTGGGTTAACATTCAAATACACACTTAAGTAAGACATATCATGGCATAAAGGGACCAAATAAGCATGAGAAAGGGATAAATAGTGAAAATTTTCCTAGAAAAGCATGAAATCTTATTGCAAGACTTTACAATACTTCAAAATAGGACTTGATTAGTGATGAAAAGATGTTTTTTAGGTGAATTGTAATGAATGGAGTCTAGAGGAGTATATAAATATCTTACAACAATTCACAACACCTTCACAAGATGTCATTATATGAATTTTAGTACCTAAATGTGCATGTTCAAACCATGTGACAACATAAAATCAAAGAAAAATAGATCAAAGACCATGAAACAAGACCTAAACGGCCATGAAAATGACAAGAGGGCATTTTTCTATTGTACATAAAGGTATTGTCTACATTAATTGTATTCATTCCCTATATTAGAGTTGTGCATCATTTGCATTTGTATTAGGAGAAACTATAACTTGTTGTAGGGTTGTTTGAAGCATGGTGTGGTAACTAGGTGAGTTTTGAATAAGATCCCATAAGGAAATATTAGTGTGAGTATTCTTAAGTTTTTCATTAAGATCATACTCCTTTCCACTATGCAATGGTAAATGAGGAGTAGTAGGCGATATAGGATTAGGAAATGGTAACAAAACGGGATTAGGTTGAGATTCTCTATTATTCCTTATGTTATATGTATGAGCAACAATATTATAACTTGATTTTTGTGACACATTTTTTTTAGGTGCTTCAAGGATTAGGATAGGTTTGTTTGAAGGTTGAGGCCTATTTGAAGGTGGATGAAGGATAATTTGAGGTTGAATGAAATTTACTTCTCTTTGTTTAGGTTTATTTGAACAAGCCTTAGTGGAAAAACCTTGCAAGATGAATTCCTGAAGGGCTTCATCTAACATATCAAAGTCATCACTACTAAAAGGATTGAGGATTATTCTAACTTAGACAAAGGGTTTTGACATACTTTAAATAACCCTGAACCTATGCTTGTTAATTTTAATTTTTATTTTTTTGGGTTTTCTTACAAATGTAAAATGAAATATATGTCTCACAAAATGAAAGTGCAATGATCTATCTTTTTCAAGAAATTGTAAACATGAACAATGAAAATGCATGAAACACTAAATTGGAAAACTAAAATAGTAGACTAACTACAACAAATAGAGGCACATAAATTCACTATTTAACCCTAGAAACTATAACCTCAAACTCTATAGGGACTAAGACACTAGGAAGGGGATCTTGGTCCTCCTAATGAAATTTAAAGATTCTAGAAACTGGAATACACAACACACAACTCAAAAAGGATTTTGGATCAAAAACCCTAAGAGGGACTAATATTCTAGTAAGGGAATTTTAGTCCCAATAAAGGATTTTTTCAAAGAAACAACAAGATTTGAGTTGATACCAATTTTCCAATGTTGTCTAGCCAAGGACCTGATGCTTAGGAACAAACTATCTAGATTAATGCAAGGAAAAGTAACTAATGACAAGCAATTGAATGTACTTTCACTAAATATAAGAAACCCTAGATGAAATTTCACTAATGGAAGATGCAATGCAAGAATGAATGCAACCTAGATCTAGGATTTTAATGAACTCCAAATCAAAATAATGAATTCTCAACAAGGTCAGGTTCATCAAAATGAACCAGAAAAAAATAGGGGTGTGAGAGAAGCCTACTATTCTCCTTCAATAATTAAATTATGTCTAAGGAACCCTAATTGGATTGACTATCAACCTCACAAGGTGAGTCAATTCTTAAGAAGAAAAACCTAGAAGAGGTTCTTTAACCTTTTAGGGGTTCACCACCAAGCAAATTCTTGGAAAAGACAAATAAACATTTAACTCACAAAACCTAACAATACAAGGTAAATGGTGAGTGCAAATGATGAAATTATGCAACAGAAAGTTAGGATGTGTGTACTTGGGAAGTCTAAAAATTCAATGAGGATTCTAGAAATGTAAAGAAGCTATTAAAAGTGCTATGGAGGAAAAAGACTCCCTTACTATTGTCTTAGTCTTGCTACTATTTTTTGGGGTAGATGTGGAATCTTCATATGCCAAAATATTATCCAAGAGAATCTCTGGAAAATTCCACTTGGAGGACTAAGATTCCCTTGTTACTATCTTATTCCCGATATGAATTTCTAAAATTTCCAAATATGGTCTCGAGGTTCAAGGTTTGCATTTCCTTTTCCAACAAGTCCTCAAATTTAAACCTGCAAAGTAACCTACAAAACAAAATAAATTAGAATGATTGTTTATGGGGGTTCTCCATTGTCAAATCCCTTGTTTGATAATTAAACAATGATGAAAATGCTTAGATCTAAAAATGGTAATGTGTTTGTGCCCTAATCTTAAGTGTGTCTAAGATTATGCAAGCTAGAACATGGAGAAACCCTATTCAAATGTGTTATAATAGAATTCCTAAGATGAAAATGAAAGTGACCTACAAAGGAGATATCTAATTACCATAATAAGTCATAAACATGAAATGTACCTTAGGCTAAAAATAGAACAAAAATGGAAGATTGAATCAATGAAGAAACAAGTCCTTAGGCTTGGAAAAATGGCTAGTTGCATCTCCAACCTAGAATGTCTCATGATCCTCCATAATCATCCATTGTTAATATTTGGAAATGCTAGATCTTGACTTCACAATGAACTTGAAAACCCTAAAAAAACACTATAAAAGAATGATCCAAGACTTCAATTCCTTGTTTCTTGAAACTCTCCTTCTTGCTTATCTCTCACTTGCTTTCTTATATTCAACTTATGTGAAAATGGGGTGTGAATCTTACTTATATATGCATTCCTATCTAATACACCAATTATTAGATCCCAAAGGCCAACAAAAAGCCAAATTAATTCAAATATTTTCATTTCCAACTCTTAATTCTTGAAAATAAAGCACTCAGGACTAGGACACCCTGGGTGGCATCTTGGTCCCACTAGGTGGAACTAAGATGCCACCAAGGTAATCTTGGTCCCACAAGGCTTATTTTGCAAATTTAAAAGGCGGGTTACCAAGATTAACTATTGTTTATGGATTTTGGTCAGGTTTACAATTCAAATATGCCTCGAGATGCACAAAAAGGGGTCTTAGGGTCCCAAAATAAATGACCTAAAGGGATTTTAATGCAAGGGGTACCAAAATAGGTCCAAATTATGTGTGAAATTGCAAAGGTATGCATTTTTCTATAATATAGATGATACAATGAATGTGGTTGATTATAGTGTTTATGAATGTGTTTTCTATGATTTCATTTATGGCTATACGACTAAATTTTATGTGGACATGCTAGTTTTATTTCTAAGCCTAGATCTCATTATTATAATGGACTAATATCGTTCCCAATTTTGGAGTATCACAAGATAATCATGCACTCTCATCGAAGAGAGAGTATCACTGGGGAGGGGATTCTATCCATCTAGGGGTAACTTGTGTAAGAGTAGCACACACAAGCACATAGCATTTTTTTCTCAAGTTACATATTGCATTAGAAAGGGTAAATCAAAATGATTTAATTATTTAATTATTGATAATTTAAACTCAATGGAAAATTAAATTATTAACCCATAATAATCATAAATTCATATTATGTATATTATAATGAGAATTAGTTTCATAGTATTTTAATTATTTTAATTTAATTTTGATCCAACCTAGAATATATTGATGTTAAGATTGATGAAAAGGATATATATATATTCTATTATTATTCCTTTTAAATGAATTTTACAAAATTTAAATAAGTAGTGGTTTTGATTAGATTAAAGTCTAGAAGGGCTAATACCCATATACAAAATAGCCAAAGAGGTGCAACGAGGGGTCTCATGAGAAGTGAGATGCCAAAAAATAAAAGAGAAGGAGATATAAATGAACTAGAAATAGAAAAAAAAAGAGCACTAGAAAAAAACAACACATTATTAGACAAGCTACTAGTTACCCAAAAACTAAAGGCCATTGATGGCCTACCACTCTTTAGCCAAGAATTAAAGTTTCTCCTCAAGGGTCAAAGGCCCATTATGAGTTAGTTAGGTATCCTTATAATTGGGAGAGGTAGAAATACCTCCTTTCTTACCTTTTCCTTGGATTGACCAACATATTGACTATCCTCAACATCCCTTTTACCATGACTATTCTAAAGTTCCTATTGAAAAACATAGATAGTGACCATGGTGTTTTTGAGATATCTTTGCTAAAGTTCATAATATCCTAGAGGAACTTCATGGTATTATCTTGTTTATTGTGCATGGTCACAATTTCCTCCAGGAGGTTCATCTTATCATTCTTCGTATCTACCAATGCTCTTAGCTCTTCAACCTCCCTCTTCTAGTTTGCTTGTTTTTCAAAGGACTTGTTGAGCAAAGACAACAAACCCCAACACCCTTTATCCTTAATCTCACTCACCAATCCACTTTCTACTTTAACACCTTCTCCTCCAACACCTAAAATTTTTCCTTGGTTGTGATGAACTAGGGAGACAACCATTTGAGGATATCATTATGGAAATTGATGGAAATCAATACATCATTAAAATTATTCTTTAGGGGAACACATTGAGCAAAAACCTCTTTTTCCAACTAGAGGTCACACACACATCCTCCAAATTAACACAAAGGTTTGGGGATCTCTAAGAACTAGGGGATTAAAATGGGAAGCCTAAGAAACATCACCATGGATAGGAAAACTAGTAGGGGAATTAATAAGGGTTGGTTTCCAGTACTCATCGTCTGAGTCCTTCATACCAAAATAAGAGGTAGTAGTTGTTGAGAAGTTGTTGAGATCATTTATCATTGTTTTCATTGATGTTAAAACTTGGATCTGAAATGTTGTGCTCCAAATGATACACAAAAATAATCTATCCTATCAATTACTATGATGTTATGTAGTATGGATGTTATCTTTGATCTAGATATGGTAGTACTTCTTTACGGACATTCATGGAAGTTAGTTAATGAAAAATAATGAAGAGTAATCTTTTGATATTGGATGTTGTTCTCAAAGCTTACTCTAGGTAACCTTGCTATCAAAACATTCATGTAGCATGTTACAAGTTTTGGTTTGTCTCTTCAGTTGATACTAAAATGGATGATAATCAAGATTTAGTCTTGGTTGTGGCATTCCTATTGGCTCCAAAATATATTTCATGTAATTCAAAGTTTTCTATCTTCAAATAATTATGTTATGTAATGAATCTATCTTATGTATGACCTATTTATGGGTCCCTTGGTAACATGATAAGAATATCTTTTGTGTGACCTATCTTTTGGGTCTAGTGCTAGCATGCAACGCCTTATTGAATATCTCAAGGTTGTTCTTCATGCCAACATGTTTTGTCGCAATCTAATTCAAATTGTATTTTGCTAACTTGGAAGACTATGAAGACATTATGTCTAGATGACCTAGGAGATTAAGATGGCATGGAATGGCATAAGTAAAGGTTCTTTTTCTTTAATGAAATGAGAAGTGTGGAGTATGATGTACACAAATAGTTAAGAGGGTGCGAAGGAAGAAGTAATTTGTTTTGTAGAGTTTGTGTAAAAGTTTCTTGATCAGATCTACTACAAACAAATATTATGCTTTTAATCAGAACTGAATTCATGCATATATAGATGCAATTTCATTAGTTCACTTTTTTCAGTGAGACTATTTTGTAATCAGTTGTATTAATTGGGTAGTGAGCCCACCGATAGTGAGCCTTACCTGTAGTGAGCATTTTGGAAGTGAGCCTTTGTAAAAATCACCTTAAATGATGTCACCATAACTGGTGTTTTATAATTGAAAATTAGAGTTCTCTGTGGTTTTCCCCTTCTTAGGTTTCCACATAAATTCTAGTGTTCATTGTGCATGGTGTTGTTATGTGCTTTCAAGTTCATTTTTGTTAGATGATTATCTAATTGATTTAAGTCTGCTCCAAACTAATTAAAGTTAAGAAAATTATTTTATGATAACCAATTCACTCCCCTCTCAGTTATCTAGACTGTTCAACAATTGGTATTAGAGTCTAGTCCCTTGGAGATAGAGCTTAACTACTTAAGGGAGATCTTGATAGTTTAAAAAAATGGAATGAGCTTATCACTTTGAGGAAGAATTGAAGATAATGTTAGACGACATGGAAAGGAGGAAATATGAAAATGAAGAATTGAAAGAAAATATCAAGGAGGCAAACACTTGTATTGCAAAGCTAAGGGAGAAAATCCATAAATTCAAAGCAAGACACAAATAGGTTAGCTCCATGAATTAAAGGAGTCAAAATAAACTATTGTGAATTTAAAGTAGAAACTAGATGAATGCAAGAAGATTAAATAAAATATCAAAGATACTATCAAACAAAGAATGGAAGAATGGAATTTAAGATTGAAGAAAATATCAAGGATACTATCAAACAAAAATCAAAAGAAAATGACAAGTTAGATCAAGAGTTAAGAAGGTTGAAAATAGATGCAAGAGGATGTGAAAGTAGCATGATTTTGGATCAAATCCTATCCCAACAGAAATTTTACAAGGATAAGGGAGGACTTGGATTCTCTGGTGAAAATTCAAATCAGGACACTAAGGATGAAGAAAAAGTTGTTGAAGTTGAAGTGAGACCAGAACTCTAGAAAACCTAAAAGACCTTTGGTCAGGAAACCAAATGCTCAAAGGTACTTATCATTTAATGGCTATTGTTTTCTATATAGAAACTTTGGACATAAGGCTACAAAATGCAGAAGCAAGATGGAACCAAGTACTCAATGCTTTAACTGTCACAATTTTTGTCACAAAGCAAGTCATTGCAGAAGTTAGTTATCTAATCTAGCTAGAAGAAATGGAATGAATAATATCTTTCATGGTAATTACTATTTATGTCATGGTTGTGGTCACAAATCTAATTAGTACATACCTAGGGTTTAACAGTTAAGTCAAAACAAAGATGTTACATGTGCAGTCAACCCAGACATTATGCTAACACATGCAGATATGTTGTTGTGTAGAAAAGTGTGAAAAAGAAAAAAGATTGTAGAATTAGTTGAATCTAAGAAGAAGACCATCATGGTGTGGAAGAAAAGGGAAATGAGTGTGGAGAACTCTTCTATGGTACCAGATCCTAGTACAAGCTCCTCCAAAAACTAAGCCAACTGCCTTGGCTCAAGGGGAGTGTTGCTATGTATATCCTATTAGTTTCTCCCTCTTTGAAGGAATATTGACGTGTTTTCAACATGACTAAGTCTGATCTAGTTCGTAATATATGATGAAGCTTAATATGGGTGATTGAAAAGTGAAGTACAATTGATGATGTCATTGATATAAGTTTTTGGCAGCTAGTTCATCATAAGTTTAAAAGGTGGAGTTTTCAAATAATTTCTCATAATTTGCAAAGAAGAATATTTTTTGCGAAATGATAAGAGATTGAATTAAAGCACAACGATGGAATATGTTGATAGAGAATCATGTGGCGGTATTCTGCTAAGGCTGAAGGGAGTAGAATTGGACAAATTTTATCATCAGAAAATGAAGGAAATGGAACTAGGGTTGAAGGTCAATTATTTGTGGAATGTAAGTGCTCTGGGTATGGATTTATCGGGAGAATTTCCCTAGTTTTCTGATAGAGAGTCTATCTTCCTCTTGTTGAGTCAATTCAAGGATGGCAACATCATTTTACAAAAATATTATCTGACCACTAAGGAAGCCATTGAAGCTATTATTGGATTGTGTAGTGTTGGTGACCTCCCTGGGAAGAAAACAATGAAATGCAGAGACATGGAGGAACTTATTGGTATTGAAAAAGACCCCCAAGCTCTCCTGATAAACACCATTGTCAATCCTACAGTGAGGTATGTTTCTTATGGTATCACTTACAAAATTTATTTCCAAAATTGTGAAGGTTCTACTCCGACTATTGTTGTATATCTTGCACATAAGATGGTGAAGGAAAATAAGTAGTTTGACTTGTGTAGCCTCATAATGGAAAACCTAATTGAGAATGTCAAAATGTCTTTGGTTGAGAGTTATCCTTTCTAGTTTGGATCTCTACTAATATGTTTAGTATTTTACTTTCTGAGTTCACTACCATCAAAGGAGAATGTTAAGTGGAATTTTGGCATCCATTTCCAAAAGCAAGTCTATAGGTATCTAGAATCTATGGAAGAAAAAGAAGGTGCATGCAAAGTTTATTTCTCATCCTTGCAGATGAATTTTTGCTCCAGTGTGATAGTTTCTAGTCAGCTTGAGGTGGGTTCAACCTCTAGTAATAAGGAGTTAGAGGTTTTCATTGGCGGTTCCGCTCTAGAACCTAAAAGGAAGAAAATTAACATGAAGGATGTCATTGATATCTCAAAAGAGAAGGAGAAGGAAGAAAAGAATTTTCCTAGATCTGACTCTATCGATCTAGATGAAGTTCATTCGATGTTGGATGAAGGTAATATGAAAAGGATTGGTGAAATGTTGTATGCCTGCTCTCTGGTTAGTAGGCATAGAATTGATGATGGCTTGGTTGATTATCTACTCAAAAAGGGTATTATTGTATTAGATGTTTTTGATTCATTACTAGATGATTTGGTAGAAGTTGTTGAAGAAAGGATGTTGCTAGAAGGATCTAAAGGACATAAGTTTCAAGCTATGATTGAGAGAAAATGTGTCAAAGCTAAACATAAGTTATCCAAACTCATTAGTGAGAAAAAATAATGCATTGAGGAGATGTCTGAAATCTACAACTATTTTCTTTAGTGGCCTGCTAATGTTGATAATTTTAGAATTAAAATTGAAGCTATTAAATCTGAATTGAATGGTATTAGGAAGTGTTTTGACTTCTTCAAAGATAAAGATGGAAAATAGGGAATAAGATTTGGAGAGTTGCAAGTTGAGTTATTTTCTATTCAAAGATAAAGGGAAGATTTGGCTAAAAAAATTTGATGCAGAGGATTGTGAACAACAATACCTATCTCCAGACTAGTCATTTTCATTTATGTTGTTGACTCTGCTAGGAAATATGTGTGCAAGAATGGTTTCTATAGTGATATCCTTGAAGAGGATTCTTTTAATTGTGAAAGAAAGGTACAAGAAAAAATTTCATGTGAAAAGTGTTATTTTTACTTGATCTTTTGAATGTTCTTATTTTTCCCTTTTCCTTTGATGGAAAAAAGAGGGAGAAAATGAAGAAGTATTGAATTTCTAGTCAAAGGGAGAGTTCTTGGAGTTTTGAATTAGAGTTTTGAAGTTTTGTGTTTATGAGTTTTTGTTGTTTTTCCATCAATGTGAGAGGGGAAGATTGTTGAGAAGTTGTTGAGATGTTTTAACATTGTTGTCATTGATGTGTAAACCTGGATTTGGAAGGTTTTACTTCAAATGATACATAGAAATGATCTATCCTATTGATTACTATGATATTATGTAGTATGCATGTTATCTTTGATACAAATATGGTAGTAGCTCTTTTGGTACATTTGTGGAAGTTAGTTAATGCAGAATAATGAATACTAATCTTTTTTATGTTGGATGTTGTGCTCAAAGCTTACTTTGTATAAACTTGCTATTCCAACATTCATGTAGCAGGTTATAGGCTTTGGCATGTGTCTTCAGTTGATACTAAAATTGATGATAATCAATATTTGGTCTTGGTTGTGGAATTCCTATCGACTCTAGAATATATTTCATGTAATTTAAAATTTGCTATCTTTTGATAATTATGTTATGCAATGAATCTATCTTGTGTATGACCTATTTATGGGTCCCTTGGTCATGTGATAATAATATCTTTTTGTGACCTAGATTTTGGGTCCAATGCTAGCATGGAAGGCCTTATTGAATATCTCAAGGTTGTTCTTCATGCCGACATGTTTTGTGGTGATCTAATTCAAATTGTATTTGGCCGACTTGGAAGACTATGAGGACATTATGTCTAGCCGACCTAGGAGATTATGATGACATGGAATGGTATAAGTAAAGGTTGTTTTTGTTCAATGAAATGAGAAGTGTGGAGTATGATGTGTGTGAACAGTTAAGAGGGTGCGAAGGAAGAAGTAATCTATTTTGCAGAGTTTGTGCGGAGAACTTGTGTAAAAGTTTCTTGATTAGATCTACTACAAAAAAATATTGTGCTTTTACTTGGAACTGAATTCATGCATATATAGATGCAATTTCATTAGTTCACTTTTTTCAGTGAGACTATTTTGTAATCAGTTGTATTAATCAGGTAGTGAGACCACTAGCAATGAGCCTTACCTATAGTGAGCATTTTGGAAGTGAGTCTTCTGTAAAAATCACCTTAATCAGTGTCACCTTAACCAATGTTTAATAATTGAGAATTATCATTCTCCATGGTTTTTACCTTCTTGGGTTTTCACATAAATTAGGGTGTTCAGTGTGCATGGTTTTGTTATGTGCTTTCATGTTCATTTTTGTTAGATGATTATTTGATTGATTTAAGTTTTCTTCAAACTAATTAAATTTAAGAAAATTATTTTATGATAACTAATTCACCCCCCCCTTTTAGTTATCTAGAATGTTCAACAATAATAGGGGTAGTTTTATTGACATAAATACTATTTTAGGGTCAAGAGAGGGGTCCTCAATGATAGGGGTATTACCTTTCATCTTAGTAATATGACTAGAGGAGGACAGAGTCAACACAAAGTGATTATTTGAAAGGGGATCCTCCAATGGTTTTGAAAGGTCTTGAATGACAAGGCAATTCTTTTTGACAAAGGATAGGGAAGGGGTTAGAATGGCCTAGTAGCCACATAAACATAAGATTAACCTCTAGTGAATAGGGAGGGTTTTTCTTTTAATTTGTATAGTTTTAATATACTACTTCAATGAGGATAAGATCTAGAAAGAAAAATTTATCTTTACATTATAGTGAAAATGATTCAATATAGGGAACAAATGGGCATGGAAACATATAAACTAGCCATCCAAAGTAACATACCTCATTAAGACCTCCACCAACCTACTCCACACCCCAAGAAGGTCTTCCCTACAAAACCCATTTTGTAAAGGATTGAATTTTTCACCCTCCTTCAGGAACCTATCCATATCCTTATAATAGTGACCCTTTGACTTTTGATGAATGTAGGCCCCATTTAAGGAAAGCCCAATGACTTCAACAACGAGCCCCACATTTATGTGGAAGGTGTGCCCATCAATAGTGATATTACCTTCATTTATGGAGTTAGAAAACTCCATCAAAATATTGAGGTTATGCCCATCATACCTTCAATATGCAAGGCCATCTTGCCTCACTGGAGGATGGTCCAAACATCCTTCTCATTTTTCCACACCTTGTAGGAGATTAGTTTTCTTCAACAAGACCACCTCCTAGAGTTTAATTCCCTCCAAATATTGTAAGACTCAAAACTCTATAGAAATACCTAGAATAATAAATAAGCCAAAGAAGAGAAGGCTTAAGAAAAGACTAGTCTTGAGGAAGATGGAATGCCATAAAATCCATTTGTGCCAACTGTCTAAAGGAGTTGACAAGGATTCTAGGTCAAGCTCTAGGTTGCAATACTTTTTTATCATTAGAAATTAAATCATGCACATGTCAAGGGATACGAGAAATATTATCCCATATAGTGACTTCAAAATCGAAGGTTCCCAAGTTGGAAAAGACATTCAATGATTTATTTCTATTATAGAACACGTGAGTAGATTTTTAATTATCAAAATTCATCATAATATTTCTAGCCAATAGGATGGTGTCTTAGAGAGACTGAAAAAAGACTCACCATCCAACTCAACATCACTATTGTATTCATGAAATCAACTTCAATTTCCAAGTTTGATAAACCTACATTCTTGGCTATATAGATACCATGGTATGCAACCACCACCTCAAAAAAAAAAAAAAATTGAACTCCCAAATTCATCACATATGCCAACATCAAATTCCCATGATGGTCTGTGATGACACCACCTCCACACTAACTTGGGTTATCTTTGGCTAAGCTATCAAAATTGAGCTTTAAGCCAACTAGGATTAGGGAGGACTAGGGAGTGTTTCTCCTATCTAGAGGGATAGGAGAGATTAGAGAATTGAGGGCCTCATAAAGGTTCCAAGATGAGGCAATAGAGAGCTCTGAATTAGAGGGATTCATTTTTGGCTTACAAGAGGTTGTGATGAGGTTCTCGATAATCTAATGAATAATCTTGTTGGCCATAGCTTTCCAAGGGGTTTCTAATCCCAAAATATCCTATTAGCATTCTCTTTCTATAGTGCCAAACTTCTGAAATGAAGGTCATGCCACCATAGCTAAATGAGAAAAGGACAGGACACTAGTGAGAGCCAGCCATCAAGAATGAACTTAGTATCCTTATGCCAATACCAACTAACTTTGAATAAAGACTAAATCCTTTGAAAAACCTTCTAGGAGTAGGTTTAATGAAATAAAAGGTTATCTAGGTGGTTTCTGCTTCCTCCTCACATAGAAATAATATGTTGCTAAGATGATTATTACACTTTTGCAAGTTATCTAGAGTAAGAATATGTTCATGGAAAGCAGTCGTCCAAAATATCCTAACTTTGGGAAAGGTTTTATTTCACTAAATATTCAACCAATTATACTAAGGTACCCAAACACTAGATAAAATGTTGTATCTAGACTTTAAAAAGTAGATACCATCATTAGAATCTACCAAATCTAAAAGATTGAGTAGATTTGAGTTAAAGATCCTATGATTCTCAACAAATATGAGAAGCTTCAAGTCAAATAGATGAAGAGGATGGTTATACAAATTGGGATCTATCTTCCAATGTGGTGGGTCTGAAGAGTGTTCCAAGAAATCTAAGACCCTAAGACACAATCTAGAATAGAGGTCTGATTTCACAATAGAGTAGATCAGATGGAGACTAAGAGCATGCTTTGAAATCCATCTATCATTCCAAAAACATATCGAGGCACTAGACCAGATGTGCCAACTAATACCACGAGAAATTAAATTCTTCATTTTGTAGATATTATTCAAGATGATGGTGGAACGAGATGTCTTCCTAGCCATGCATAAACTTATCATTGAGGAAAAAAATCCATTCACCCTGTTCATTCAAAATTTTCAAAGTGACTTTGGTGACGAGAGCCAACTTCATGTGCCTAGTTTTTCTTAAATCTAGGCCGCCATATAGTTTCCTAGAGCACACAATGTCCCAATTCACCAATGAGTAACATTTTTTTTCTTTCATTTCAAACTGAAGGAACCTTCTTTGGATTTTTTCTAACTTATCAAACCATGAAGAGGGCATAAAAAACAATTACATCAAGGGAAAAGTGAAACTTTTAAGAGTATACTTTAAACAAAGAAGATTACCTACATTGATAAGAAGGGACCCCTTCCGAGCCGCTAAATTTCTTTCGACTCTTTCCAATAAGTTAGACCACACATAATTATCAACCTTATTTATATTGAGTGGCATTCCCAGGTAAGTAAAGGGGAGGGAAAGGATTTGGAAATTAAGAATCCTAGAGATCCTATTTTAGAGTTGAGGGGGAACATTTATGAAAAAAATAGCAGTTTTAGTGAGATTAATGCATTGGCCAGAGGCTGAAGGAAATTTTTTAAGATTATGGATCCATCCCTTAGAATCTACCACCATGGGTTCCTCTAAAATAATTATGTCATCGATGAACTATTGATGAGAAATCAACAATGAAATAGAAGAGGGAGAAAATACAACTAAAGTACTATTCAGGACCCCTTTCTTAATATTGCAACCAACGACTTCAACCATCAAAATAAAGAGATTAGGGTAAAAAACAACCCCTTTCTATATCCCACCATACGCTTAAAAAAAACTCACAGCGTACCATTAAGAAACACAAAGAACATGGGAGAAGTAACACAAAATTGAATAAGATTTATGATTTTACTAGAGAACCCAAATCTTCATAAGACTTAAAATATTAAATTCCAGGACACTTTATCGTAGGCTTTGGAGATATCAAGCTTTAGGGTCATACTATATTTCTTGATATTACTCATGGAATTAAGAGTTTCATGGACCAACATGAAAAAAATAGTAATTTGTTGTCCTGGGACAAAACCTTTTTAGTTAGGGTTGATCAAATTATTAAGACAAGGTTTAATACAATTGACTATTAGTTTAGATTAAATTCTAAATAAGGTGTTAAAAAGAGTTGATAGGAAAAAATTTGGATAGTCTATTGGAACCAACATGTTTGTGAATGAGTATAATGAAAGTGTTATTGAGATGCTTGAGAATGTTACTAGAGGAGAGGAATTCCTTAATAGCCAAGGTAATATCATGACAGATAATATTCCAATACTTCTAAAATAAGAAATGAGAAGCCATCAAGGATCAAAGCCTTGAAAGGGATAAGAGAAAATACAACCTCCCTAATCTCATAAAATGAAGCACCTCTTTCCATAAACATAACATGCTGTGAGGACACAACATGAGGAATAACCTCCAAAATATTTTCAACCTAACAATTAGTCATGTCCGAGTTCAGTAGATTGTGAAAAAAATTGACACAAGCCCAACAAATATCCTCCTCAAAATTTAGAGAAGAACCATCATTAGAGATTAATTTAGCAATGGAATTCCACTTATGATGTCTAGAAGCAATTATATGAAAAAACTTGGTGATCTTCTCCCCCTCACAAAACCATTGGTTTCTAGCCCTTTACTTCCAATAAATCTCTTCCTTCGCAATAATGTTGTGAAGGTCACTTGACAAAGTATTTTCCTTATCAACCAAATCCACTAGGAATCCCAATTCCATTTCCTTGTGAACCTTTCTAAGCTACTCCTTAAATGTTTTTTTGATAAAATATATTAACAAAATAATTCTTTCTCTAACCTTTTAGGTTATCTTTGAGGGATTTCATTTTGAAGGCGATTCTAAACATAGTGGAACCACACACCCTCATATTCCACCAATCTATCAAGAGCTCTTTAAGAAGACGACGATGTGACCACATCAATTCAAACTAAAAGGGGAACTTGGCCTTAGGAGGAGGGGTGTTCCAACAAAGATGCAAAGGAGTGTGATCAGTGTTGATCCTTGGGAGAGAGGATAAAGAGAGAGAGGAAAACACATCCTAGTTGGAGGACACCAGAAAATGATCAAGTTTGACTTGAATAAAATTTTCTTTGACAATTTTATTGGACCAAAAGAAAGAGACCCCATCAAGCTCAATGTTCGATAGACCGCCAACCAAAATGAAGTTATTAAGATCCAACATATTGTTAGTCAGTTACATATTACCCCAAATCTTCTCTAAGGAGTAGAGAGAAGTATTAAAGTTACCCAACACCAACTACTGACTATGCAAGAAAGAGCTTCAACATCCCAATAGATCGGCCAAAGTATTTCTTCAGAGGACATCATTATTAGGCACATGGATATTAGAAAGAATCCACTCATGAAGACCAAAACTTTGAGAGAAATGAATACTAAGGAAGTTTCTATTCTTAGAAATTAGAGAACCATTGAGCAAGGGTTTCCACTTCATAACCAAACCACCAGAGGCCCCCTCAACATCAACCACCTCGTAAAGGTAAATGGTCTAAGTTTATTTACTTGATTTCTCAATGTCAGTAGTAGTCATCTTATTTTTTGAATACATTAGCAATCATCTTAGTGTATTCTGAAGACAGTGGTACATGGGAGGATTTTGAAAAATTGTAACACCTTTATCCTCATCTCTTTTGATATATTTTTTTTCTTACATACCTCCATCATTGGGACGATGACTATATTTAGCGGGGAGGGATGTCACAACCCTACTTACAACCCAACCCTAAATTGTGTATTGACATGTTGATTTAGATGTTTAATTGAATATGGAACTTGGCCCTAATTTTTTATTTTCATGTTGATATGGATAATCATATAAATGTGAAAATTAAGGGTATGTGCAGGATCATCATGGAAAAAACAGGCCCTTAAGTGCCAAAAAATTCAAAAAAATAAGAGTTAGGCAATTGGACTTAAAAATTTGAATAACTTATCTATAATATTTCAAAACTATGTAAGAATAGAATCTATAGCAAATTGAATGTAGTTTCTAAAATACTAGGTTTATTTTAAAATAAGAAAAATATATTTGGTGAAAATTTGAAATTTCAATGCAGTAGTACTTAAATTTTAGGGAAAAAATAAGAAGTAGGTGTCTCTCTGACCTCCCTAATGACAATAAAATGATAATATTTTTTTATAAGATTTTAGACATAAGTAGAGGACTAATGTCCAAATGTGATGCATAATTTTTTGTAATTTTTTTCAACGTAAATAATTAATTATGATTTTTTTATTACAACTTTTAAAAAATTAAAAAACTCGTATGTATGACCACCTTAACTTGGTCAAAACTTCATGAAATTAATTTTTTCTTTTTTTAATCCTATAGTATGTGAAGCATAGAATGTGATGCATGTTTTGGATCCAGAAATGTGATAATGTTTGAAAGCTATAGATGTTTTTCAATCAGCCTATCAATCAAGACTTTAGTGGTAATTCAAATAGAAAATGAATAATAATTATTTATTAAATTCAAAGTAAAGCATAATTTATATTGGTGGAAATTTGAGAAAATCCTTTAAAAATCCTTTTCATTTCATCAAATTTGGGTTAAAAAAAATTCATCAGCCTCATACCCTACAAATACCCATCATATCACCACTTTTTGGCCCATCATGACCCTACACATACCCTTAACTATCATACCAAATAACACTTCCAATATAGATAAACTTTTGATATACCAAATATGCTTCCCACAATGTTTCCATAATGTTTACATCAATGAAAACACTAGAAAAACTAAAACAACCTATATACACTTCATGCTCATGTTGCTAGGCTCTCATATTCCCAATAGAGATGAGAAAAAATTTCACCGCAATTGAGTGGGAAGGGTACAAGGAGAATTTGTTCAAAATTGATGTTGGGTGGGAAGAATAGGAGGTGCTAGAGGCATCCATTTCCTATCTAGTATTTTTTTAGAGATGATATATTCAAAGAAATTGAATATTGTATCTTATTTAATCTAATATTATTCACATATTAAAAAAAATTCAATTAAATATAATCTTATTATTGATGTATATTATGTTAGTCTAGTTTGGGGGACATTGTCAAAATATGTTTCAAAACCTTTCCTAATAAAAATATGGGGAGTTATTTATGGATGTTATATTTTATGTGTGATGCAGGAGCATCCTTGGTTCTTGGCAATCCTACATCAACCAAAAATATTTTCATTTCAGTTTGTTCTTGTTTTAGTTCTTGTTCAGTTCTAGTTGGCAGATTCAACATTTCATCATATTTGCTCACCGGACCCTACAGATCTATATTTACATCGTGGACATGTTCATTTTCCTTATTCCAAGATTTCAAGATGATTGGATAATTTTTAGGCAAGTTATCGCTTTCAAATTAAGTGACAGTTTCTAGAACAAAGCATCCAAGCAGTTTTGAGCCTAACAGTTAGATTTGTCTCTTGTGGATCCTTCATGTAACTTTTGGATCCTCATGGTGTGCTTCAAATTGTTCCATGGAGTGTTACCCATCCTTAATTTAGTTCCACACTTCATCCTTTGCACCCATCGAGGAGGAATTCAAATTTAAGGCCAACCTATTTCATGCACATGTTACATTTCCTTCATCGGAGATTGTAATGATCTTTGGCTGACGCAGATGATTCTAGATCTTAAGATGTGATATAAATCATTGTAACTAATCATTAGAAAAGATAGTCAAGTAGAAAATTATCAAGTTATGTAATATTTCAGCTCACATTAAGGAGCATATAGGAACATTGTATTTTGAGCATGTTGTATCAAGCTTGTGAGCCCAATCTATAAACTCGAATGATGCGGGCTATTTGTAATTAAAATTTCTAATAATGAGAATTTTTGAACCTTCATTTGTCTCCATATTCTATGTTTCTTTTGTTTTGTAACTCTTGTTCCACAGTCTAGACTGTTCTCTTTGAGGACCCTCCTACCGTGGTTGCACCAGATTGGTATTAGAGTGAGATTCGTTCCATGAGAGATCGTCAGAGTTTGTGGAGTCTTGTTGAAGATTTGTTGTGGGGTGGTAGACTGAGGATCTGACCTACAGCTGTAGAGGACTTGTATAAATATGGGGGGAAGAAGAGATGGTAGAGGAAATGGATCACATGGAAATGCAGACCCAACTATGATGGAGATGTTGAGAGGAATTGTTGGCAGATTAGAAGCAGTTGAAATGGACCAGAGGAGAGGTTGACTAGTTGGTGATGTGAGTGATGAAGATGTAGAAGAACAAGAAGAAAGGGAGAGAGAAAATCAAGCTAGCATGGATTATGGAAAATAGAGGTTCATAAGATCCCTAACTAGGGTAACTACTAAACTGCATTTCAATCCATCAAATTATAATGGTTAGTTGGATTCAGATGAATTGCTTGATTGGATAACAGAGATGGAGAAGTATTTTGATTTTGAAGGCACCGCTAAAGACAAGAAGGTGAAATTTGCTTGTACAAAGTTGAAAGGACATGTATGCCTTTGGTGGGAATATTTGTAGACAAATAGGAAAGAAGAGGAAAGGAGAAGATAAAATAATGGGATCGAATGGTGAAAAATTTAAAGAAAAATTTTATGCCAGCAAATTACAAAATCAGTTTGTTCCAAAAGTTGTAGAATTTGAAGCAAAAGGAATCAAGTGTGATAGAGTATACTGAGGATTTCTACAAGTTGAATATCAGATCTAGACATTTAGAGGATGAGCTCGAGCAAGTAGCTAGATATGTGAATTGCTTGAGGTTGTCTATATAGGATGAGATTAGTTTGATCAAGTTGCATAGTGTGGAGGAGGCATATTAATGTGCCCTAAAAGTAGAAGAGAAGTTGAATGAAAGACATGAGCAGAGATAGAGAGGAAGAGGTGGAAGATTTCAAAGATGAAGAACTTTTATTAGAGGAGGAAGAGGAAATTTTGCATATCAGAATAAAGATAAGGAAGTTAGTAAGAATGATAATTTGTACCATAGAGATGATGGAAGCTCTTATCAGAGGGGAGGTTATGGTGGTTACCAGAATCAAGGTTATAGAAAAGATGATAGACGATAGGAGAAAGGAGTATTCAGGGGAACTTGTTTTAAGTGTGGTGGAGAATCACATAGAGAATTTGAATGTAATCAAGGAGAGACAAGCAGATAGACAAAAAATAGTAGAAGAATAGCCTTTGTTGAGGAAGATAATGTTGGATCATCTAATAAACTAGAAAAGGGAGAAATGTTGGTGAATAGAAGAGTAATGTGTCAAAGTGAGTTGGAGCAGGAACCGTTGCAGAGAAAGAAATTCTTTCGGACTAGATGCAAGGTAGCCGGTAAATGTTGTAAAGTGATTATTGACAATGGAAGCTCTGAGAACCTAGTTTATGAAGAAATGGTGACCAAATTGAAGTTGGAAAGATTGAAACACCTGAAGCCCTATCAAATAGCATGGATTCAAGATGAGCATAAGATATTGGTAAGTGAACAATGTTTGGAAAAATTAAAGATAGGAAATTATCATGATGAAGTTTTGTGTGATATCATGCCTATGGATGTATGCCATGTTTTGTTGGGAAGACCTTAGCAATATGATAGATAGGCTAGTTATTATGGAAAGAAGAACACATATACCATTGTTGCTAATGGGATGAAGCATACTTTGTTACCATTGGAGGATGTTCCTAAGGTTGAGGTTTGTATGAATGCTAGAATTTTTTTGGTTGATGGAAGGATATTTTTGGATGGACTGAGACATGAGAACATGTGCTATTCCTTGGTTCTTTGGATGAATGAAGACTTGAAGCATGTGGAAGAACAAGAAAAGGAGATAAAGGAGATGCTTGTAGAATATGAAGAGATCATTTTAGATAATTTACCTAATGGATTACCACCTGTGAGGAGTATTAGTCATTGCATGAACTTGATTCCTAGAGCTAGTTTTCCTAATTAAGCAACACACTAGATGACACCTACACAAAATGAAGAATTGAATAGGCAAGTGAAAGATTTGTTGAGGAAGGGTTTTATCAAAGAAAGCTTAAGTCCTTGTGTAGTACCTGATGTGCTAGCACCTAAGAAGGATGGAGAATCAAGGATGTGTACAGAATCTAGAGCCATAAACAAAATAATAGTGAAGAATATATTTCCTTTGCCCCAAATGGATGACATTATTGACTGTTTGAGTGGAGTTAAATACTTTACAAAGATATATTTGAAGAGTGGATATCATCATATCAGAATCAGAGAAGGGGATGAGTGGAAAACAACATTCAAGTTGAATGAAGGATTATATGAGTGGTTGGTGATGCCTTTTGGACTAACAAATGCACCAGGTACTTTCATGAGGCTGATGAATAAGGTATTGAAGAAATTCTTGGGTAATTTTGTGATTTTTTACTTGGATGACATCTTGATTTTTAGTAAGACTAGAGAAGAACATTTGTTGCAAATAAGAAAAGTTTTTGCAGAGGTTGAGAGAAGAGCAGTTGTTGATAAACATTTAGAAGTGTAGTTTCATGAAGGAAGAATTGCTATATCTGGGATTTGTGATATATGTGGATGGATTGAAGATGGATCCTGAGAAGGTGAGAGCAATTATTGAATGGCCTGCACTAGAAAGCATTGGAGAGACCTAAAATCATTTCATGGATTAGCTAGTTTCTACTGAAAGTTCATTAGGAATTTTAGTTCTATTTGCAGTCCTATTATAGAAACCATGAGAGGGGATAAGAAATATTTTAGGTGGACATCTAGAGCATACCAAATTTTTGAGTTGTTGAAATAGAAAGTGACTGAGCAGCTTGTGTTGTCTCTACTAGACCTTAGTAAGGTATTTCAAGTAGATTGTGATGCAAGTGGAAATGCAGTTGGAGCAGTATTAAGTCAAGAAGGAAGAATGGTAGCTTATTTCAATGAGAAATTGAATGATTATAGCATAAGATATTCAGTGTATGACCAAGAGTTCTATGCCATAGTTCAAGCCTTGAAGAAGTGGAGACATTACTTGTTTCCTAAGGAGCTTGTGTTGTTTATGGATCATTAAGCATTACAATATTTGAATAGTCGGGGTAAGTTGAATCAGAGACACATGAGATGGGTGGAATTCTTGCAAAGTTATACTTTTGTTTTGAAACATAGGAGTGGAAAGTCAAATAGAGTTGTTGATGCTTTGCGTAGGAGAAGGAATTTACTAGCAGATATGAGAGTCGAGGTATTAGGATTTGATGAATTGAAGAACTTGTATGAGGAAGACCCATATTTTATGGAACCTTGGAGAGCTTGTAGAGAACCAGTCTTGGAGGATAGGAGTTAGTGGTTGGATTATTTCATTCAAGAGGATATGTTGTTAAGAGGGAATCGGTTGTGTATACCCCAAAGTTCAATGAGGGATAGCTTGATGAAAGAAAAGCATAGTGGAGGATTGGCATGACACTTTGGAATTGATAAAACATTAGCATTGGTAAATGAGAATTAATTTTGGCCATAGATTCTTAAGGATGTTAGGAAATTTGTGTAAAGTTGTAGAGTTTTTCAAGTTAAAAAGTGAGTAGTTAGAATTTTGGATTGTATAATCCTTTGATAGTTTCAGAAAGACCTTGGGGAGATATCAACATGGATTTCATACTTGGCTTGTTGAAGACATAGAGATGCAATGATTCTATAATTGTGGTGGTGGATAGATTTTCTAAAATGGCACATTTCATACCTTGTAAGAAGACAATAGATGCAATACACGTAGCAGACTTATTTTTCAAATAAGTGGTCAGATTGCATTGATTACCTAGGAGTATTGTTTCAGACACTGATACCAAGTTTGTTGGTTACTTTTGGAGGACACATTGGAAGAAGTTAAAGACATTTAAAGTTTAGTTCTACTTTTCACCCATAGAATGATGGAAATATAGAGGTAGTAAACAAGAGTTTGGGGATTTGCTGAAATGTTTGGTTGAGGAAAAGACCGAAAGTTGGGATTTAGTCCTTGCACAAGCAGAGTTTTCTTACAACAATTTAGTCAACAAGACTATTGAAAAGACACATTTTGAGATTATTATTGGAGTTCATCCGAGAGGTATATCAGAATTGTGAGATATCAGTAAGGAAGATAAAAGGAGTGCAGAAGCAAAAGAATTTGTAGAACATATGAAGAAGGTGCATACTCAAGTAAAGAATCAATTGGAAGATATGAACTAGAAGTATAAGGAGGGAGTAGATGAAAAGATGAGACATAAGGAGTTTGAAGTTGGAGATGAAGTAATGGTGTATTTGAGGAAGGAAAAATTTCCAGTTGGCACATACAATAAGCTCAAGATGAGGAAGTTTGGACCCTGTAGGATTTTGAAGAAATTTGATTCGGGAAATGCATATGAATTAGAGTTACCAGATGGTGTGGGTATATCACCTATATTCAATATTGCAGATCCACATCAATACCATGAAGTAGAATTCAATGAAGACAGTAAAGAAAAATTAGAGGATCAGTTTCCTAAACAACAATAAGATGAGATAGGAGAAATTTTGGATACCAGAGATGGGAGAAGAATGCGTGGAAGATAGTACAAAGAATATCTCGTGAAATGGAAGAGTAGACTAGTGGAGGATTCTTCTTGGATCTCTCAGGCTAAGGTAGACTGTATTGGTTTTCCTTTAGCCCCAGCAAAGTGAGGGACTCACTTTTCAATCAAACCTAGATGTTTGATTTAGGAGCATCCTTGGTTCTTGGCAATCCTACATCAACCAAAAATATTTTCATTTCAATTTGTTCTTGTTTCAGTTCTTGTTCATTTCTAGTTGGCAGATTCAACATTTCATCATATTTGCTCATCGGACCCTATGAATCTATATTTACATCATGGAAATGTTCATTTTCCTTATTCCAAGATTTCAGGATGATTGGATAATTTTCCAGCAAGTTATCGCTTCTAGATTAAGTGATAGTTTCTAAAATAGAGCATCCAAGCAGTTTCAAGTCTAACTGTTAGATTTGTCTCTTGTGGATCCTTCTTGTAACGTGAAGATCCTCATAGTGCATTTCAAATTGTTTCATGGAGTGTTCCCTAACCTATTTCATGGGCCCATTACATTTCCTTCATCGGAGATTGTAATGATCTTTTGTCAACGCAGATGATTCTAGATCTCAAGACATGATATAAATCATTGTAACCGATCATTAGAAAAGGAAGTCAAGTAGAAAAGTAGCAAGTTATGTAATATTTCAGCTTGCATTAAGGATCATATAGGAACATTATATTTTGAGCATGTTGTATTAGGCCTGTGAGCCCAATCTGTAAACCCAAATGTTTTCAACTGTTTGTAATTGAAATTTTTGGTAATAAGAATGTTTGAATATGCATTTTCCTCCGTATTTTTTGTTGCTTCTATTGTGTAACTCTTGTTGCATGATCCATACTATTCTCTTTGAGGACCCTTCTACCATTGTTGGAGCAATGAGAATTATATATTTTTAAAATATTATAGAGATAAGTTTAATTATAATAGTAGTAGGGAAAATATTACTTTACAAGTGATTCATTATTTTTAATCCTAGTTTTAAATACCACTTAGTGGTTTCATGTTTTTTTTCTCTATATATTGTTGGAAAGAGAAATAAACATTATATTCTTTCAATTTCAAGAAAGGTTATACTTTCAAATTAATACCCAATTAAAGATATGGTGGATTGTTTTCATGTACTCTTTTTTATTGATATTAATACACTAATGTTCTTTCTTTTGTAGTGAAGTTTTTTTCCTAAGAAACAAATTCCATGAATGTTTAGTGTTGTTTTCTAATATGATAAATTTATATGTATCTATGTATTATGTTTCATTATTTATGACATAATTTATTCAAATTTAATCACTATTTTTTATGTTCTCATCATTCTATTTATCCAATCATCAATATTATGTATAAAATATATGACTTTATTAGAGAGGGAGAATATTTTTTTGAGAGTTGTGGGTTTCTTATGGTTGTAGTATGCATATTTTTGTTTAGTAATTTAGTAATTTTTTGTATGATCAAGGTCATCAAAATCACACCTTCATTAGAGATTTTGGAGAAAAGTTTTTCTTCAACATTTTGGTTTTTGGCTCGTACTTCCTTTTCACTTTATGATGGCATCGCACTCTAAAGATAAAGATTACTCTTGCATAAAGGCACACAATGTGCCACATGGTGGCTGTGCAACTTTTTCTATATCATTTTTCTTTCGGACTTGGACCAGGACACATGTTTTCCTAGTAGGAATTTCCTCAAAGTTGTTCTCATAAAAACTAAAATCATCCACCAACTTTCCATGTAAGCCATTTCGTCAAGTTGATCATATCATTCGTCGATGTTTTTCATTTTGGGCAGAGTGATGTAAGGGCATCACTTTTTTTTATTTTGGTATTTTTTGCTCAACAAATTTCTCGTGAGGGAGTAGTGAGGAGTATAATATTTAAATTTTAAATTTTTTATTTTGTCTTGGGGCAATTTAGCCTACTTGTAAGCTTATTTATTGAGCAACAACATGAAATAATTTAAAAAGGGAAGCTTGAGCAGGAGATTTTGAAGTTAAAAATAGTTAGGAGGAGTTAATACATGTTTTTACCATTGAAATGGTTTTAGGCAAGATTTTTGGAGAGTTTTTGGGGGGAAACTTACAAATTTTAGTAGTTTATGAGAAGACAAATAGAACAAACAAATTTTAGTAGTTTATGAGAAGACAAATAGAATCAAAAGAAAGGGGAGAATAGAATAGAGGAAAGAGGGGCATAACAAAAAAAATAGAGTAGGATAGAAGACAACAACATAGAATATTAGACATAAAAAAAAGGAATGTTTTGTTAGTGGCCAAAGAAGATCGTATCCAACAACAAGAAGAAAAAGAGGAGAGACAGAGGGAGTTTTATTCTGCAAATATTTATGTAAATGTATATGCAAATTTTTTTAAAACAATATCTTTAAAATTAATATAATATTTTCCTCTTTATTTCTATTGCCTCCTTGTGTGTTTTCATGAGTATCTTTGTTATATGTCATTGTTATGAAAGTATAGGCTGTTATGTGCAAGTTTAAAGCATTTTATGTTGTTGAAATTTTGAATAGTCACCTATAGCCAGTGTTGCAGGTGCCCACAAAAATAGTCTATTTTTTATGGTAAGTTAGTTCATACATCTGCAACTTATTTTATGCCTCTTAAATTTGTTATCTGGCTTGTATAGTATGTCTAAACCTCTGTAGAGGCTTTATGATTTGCTTACAGCAACACATCCTCTCCTTTTCCACCTATTTGTTTGATTTAAAGTGAGTTTTTAGGCACCTACAAGGGGGTGGGTGTCATTAGCATGGTATCAAAGCACCACTATAGCTCTGGGAAGAAGGATAGTCGCTTGAGATTAGGGATAGAGTAATTCCTTTTGAGTGTGAACTGTGAATGTGTCCTTATAGAAAGGGATATTGCATCAAGGAAGACTATAGTAAGAGAGAAAAGGAAATAAGGTGAGTTAGAGAAGTAGGATGCCACCAAGGAGAAGGATGATAGAGGTTGCAGCTATAGAGTAACATGAAGAATAGATGAGGTTTTGGAAACCCTAAGGGGAATGCAGGAAATAATGAATGCATTAGAAGGTGGAATGAGAAGAGGAAAAGCACATGAAGAAAGTGACAATGAAGATGATGATGGAGAAGCAGAGATGGTTGAACAATATGGTGAAAATGAAGATGGATATATGGATGCAGGTGAAAGAAGAATCATAAGAGCTATTTCCAATATTTGGAAAGGAACAAGGGTAGAGTTACCAAGCTTCTCAGGCAGTTTAGAACCAGATGAACTAATTGACTGGATAACAAAGATGGAGGAATACTTTGAGTATGATGAATTAGAGAACCCAAAAAGAGTAAAGGATGCTCAAACAAGGTTGAAGGGTCTTGCAACACTCTAGTGGAAAGAGGTGTATACTTAAAGAAGGAGAAATGGGAGAGATAAGATCACAAGATGGGATTGAATGGTAAACACGATGAAGACTAAATTTCTTCCTAGAGATTACCAACATGAACTTCTTAAGAAGCTGTAAAACTTAAAACAAAAAGAGTTAAGTTTGAAGGCCTATATAGAGGAGTTGTACAATATTTCCATCAGATCTGGTCATAATGAATTATCCCATGAAAAATTAGCAAGATATATCAATGAATTGAGGTTGAACATCCAAGATGAACTAAGCATGATAAGGTTGTGAAATACGGAAGAATCATATCAATATGTTCTAAAGGTTGAAGATAAATTGGCAAGAAAGCAAGGAACCAACAAAAAAAAGGTGGATTCAACAAAGGTAAAGTGCAATGTAACAAAAAAATTATAGCCATTGTAAGGAGGCTAGCCCATCAAAAAGTCAAAAGGAGAAAGATGAAACAAGATCAAGACCTTACCCAATGAGAGGTAGAGGTGGATATGGAAGAGGCCAATGTAGAGGCTTCTGAGGAACATGTTTTAACTATGGAAAGTATGGCCATAGATTTTATGAATTCCCATAACACAGACCAGAAGGATCAAAGAGGGCAGGGGAAGCAAGTGCACATATAGAAAATGGGGATAATGAATCTACAAGGTCTATTAGTCAACTAGATGAACCCAAGATAGGAGAAGCACTTATGATAAAGAGGACATTGTTGAAGCCAACCAAAAAGGAAGATGGACCTGTGCAAAGGAAATTTTTATTTAGAAAAATATGTAAATCAAATGGAAAATTTTGCAAGGTTATAATAGATAGTGGTAGCACTGATAACTTAGTTTATATTGAAATGGTGGAAAATTTTGGGTTAAAAAGGATAGCTCACCCTACCCCTTACAAGGTTTCATGGTTGCAAAAATGGCACCAAGTCATGGTGGATCAACAATGCCTTGTGAATTTTTGAATAGGCACTTATGAAGATGAGGTGTGGTGTGATGTCATGCCCATGGATGAATGTCACTTACTCTTAGGGAGGCCGTGGTAGTTTGATAGAAATACAATCCATAATGGAAGATAAAACACTTATACATTGGAGAAAAATGGAATTAAACACACTCTTACACAATTGGAAACCAAGGAAGAAGAGGTGGAAAGTTGTCCAAGAATGCTACTAGTAGTAGGGAAACAATTGTTGAAAGAGATTAAAAGGGAAATTTTCTGTTTTGAAATAGTTCCCAAGGAGTTACAAGTAGATGTAGCAAAGGACATCAGTGACATGCCATTAGAAGTAAAGGAGCTGCTTGAAGATTTAGATGAAATTGTGTCCAAGGATTTTCAAGAAGGACTACCACTTATGAGGAGCATCAACCATCACATTGATTTGATTCCAAGCAAAATTTTGTGCAATAAGGTAGCCTATAGATTGACACTTGTAGAAAATGAAGAGGTGAACAAGCAAGTGTAGTATTTATTGGAAAGAGGGTTGATTAGAGAAATCCTTAGCCCATGTGTGTTACCAATTGTGTTAGCACCAAAGAAGGATGGCGAATGGAGAATGCCCATGGACTCAAGATCCATCAACAAAATAAAAATAAGGTATTGTTTTCCTTTACCAAGAATGGATGATCTCATGGATTGTTTGGGAAAGGCTAGATATTTTACAAAAATTGATTTAAAGAGAGGGTATCACCAAATTAGGATAAGAGAGGGTGATGGGTGGAAAACTGCTTTTAAGACCAAAAAGGGGATGTATGAGTGGTTAGTAATTCCCTTTCGGTTAACACATGTACCCAACACATTTACGAGGTTAATGAATGACGTATTGAAACCATTTATAGGAAAGTTTGTGATTTTTTATCTTGATGATATTCTAATTTTTAATAGCAGCAAAGAAGAGCATTTATTGCATATTAGACAAGTTTTACAAAGACTCGAGGAAGAAAGGTTATTGGTTAACTTGTAAAAGTTTAGTTTTATGAAGGAGAAATTGGTTTATTTGGGATATGTCATACCACCATAAGGGATGAAAATGGATCCAAAAACGGCACGTGCTATCATTGAGTGGCTAACACCTAGAAGTGTACATGATGTTAGAATCTTTCATGGTTTAGAAAGTTCCTATCATAGATTTATTTGAAAATTTAGTGGGATATGTGCACCCATAACTGAAACTATAAGGGGAGATAAGAAAGAGTTTAAGTGGATAGAAACAACAGATAAGAGTTTTGAGATTTTGAAGAAGAAAGACACCAAAGAACCGATATTAGCATTTGCTGATTTTGAAAAGGTGTTTCAAGTGGATTGTGATGCAAGTGGGACAGCCATAGGAGTGGTTTTAAGCCAAGAGGGCATACCTATTGCATATTTTAGTGAAAGGCTTAATGATGCCAAGAAGAGGTATTTAGTTTATGACCAATAATTTTATGCTATTATGCAAGCTTTGAAGAAGTGGAGTCATTATTTGCTTCCAAAGGAGTTTATTCTCTACATAGATCGTCATGCTTTGCAATTCATTAATAGTCAAACCAAGTTGAACCAAAGACACATGAAGTGGGTTGAATTCCTACTATAAGGATATACTTTTTTTCTCAAGCATAGAAGTGGGATTTAAAAAAAAGTGCCAAATGTATTAAGTAGAAGAGCAACATTGCTGGATGAAATGAGAGTTGAAGTAGTTGGATTTGATGCTACGAAAGAGTTGTATAAGGATGATTTGGACTTTAAGGATGCATGAATAGTGTGTATGGAGCCTACTAGTGTGGATAGGACACCTTAGATGGATTATTTTATACAAGATGAACTATTGTTCAGAGGAAAACAACTTTACATACCACAAGGATCAATGAGGAAAAGTTTGATAAGAGAAAAACATTGTGGTGGTCTAGCTAGACATTTTGGAGCTGATAAGATAATGGAATATCTTAGTGAAAGATATTGTTGGCCAATGATCATAGTAGAAATAAGAAAATTTGTGCAAGGATGTCAAATTTTTCAATATGCCAATGGAGGGATTCAAAATACAGGCCTATATCAGCCATTACCCATACCAGAGAAACTGTGGGAAGATGTGAGTATGGATTTTGTGCTTGGACTACCAAGAACATAGTGAGGTAAGGATTCCATTTTTGTGGTTATTGATAGATTTTCTAAAATGGCTCAGTTTATAACATGCAAGAAGACAAATGATGCAACAAATGTAGCAATTGTTTTCTTTATAGAGGTTCTTAGATTACATGGTTCACCAAGAAGTATAGTTTTAGATCGTGATACTAAGTTTGTAGGAAATTTTTGGAGGACACTTTGGAAGAGATTAGGGACTAATTTAAAGTTTAGTTATGCATATAATCCTCAAATAGATTGGAAGACCGAAGTTGTTAATCAGAGCTTAGGTAATTTATTAAGATATTTAGTTGGTGACAAGCCTAAGCAATGGGATTTAGAATTTCTTGAAGCTGAGTTTGCATACAATGACTCAGTCAACAAAATTATAGGTAAGACTCCATTTCAAATTGTTTATGGGCATAGTCCTTAGAGGTATTTCAGAATTAAGAGAGCTTGCAAATACTGAGGGATATAAGATAAGTGTTGAAGGAGAATATTTTTCCAAATATATGCAAGATTTACTTCATCAAGTGAGAGAAAAACTCAGTTGGATCAGCCAACAATATAAAGAGAAAGCTGATTTGAAGAGAAGGAAGAAGAATTTTGAAGTTGGAGATATGGTGTTAGCACACCTAAGAAAGGAAAGATATCCTAGCCACACCTACAACAACCTCAATTGGAAGAAAATTGGACCATGAAAAATCATCAAGAAGTTTTCACGAAATTCCTATGAGCTAGATTTTCCTAAAGGTTTAGAAGTCTCTCCATTTTTTAATGTTTTAGATTTATATACTTACTGTGAGGGAGAGACATCACAACAATAGGTGGAAGAAGAGAAAGAATTTCTAGAAAAATGTAAGGAGCAGCTTCCTAAGAAAGCATGAGATGAAATTTAAGATGTTTTGGATACAAGAGTGATTAGGAAGGCAAGGGGCAAAGAATATAGTGAGTATTTAGTAAAATGGAAGGGTAGATCGGTGGAGGATGCAACATGGTTGAGCTCAATAGAGATAGAATCATTCTAGTTAACACAAGGTGATAGTGTTGTTGATTTGCAACAACAAGACCTTTAGCCCACAACAATGCAAAGCTTTACACTATGAGTAGGGGCTCACCAATTTTTCTAGCTCGGTAGTTTGATGCAAGGGCATCACTTTTTTATTTTGGTATTTATCTCTCAACAAATTCCTCATGAAGGAGTGGTGAGGAGTATAATATTTAAAATTTAAAATTTGATTTTGTTTTGGGGCAGTTTAACCTACCTGTAAGCTCATTTATTGAGCAACAACATGATAAAATTTAAAAAGGGTAGCTTGAGTGGGAGATTTTGAAGTTAAAAATAGTTAGGTGGAGTTAATGCAGGTTTTTACCATTGAAATGGTTTTAGGTGGGATTTTTGGAGACTTTTTGGGGGGAAACTTCTAGATTTTAGTAGTTTATGAGAAGAAGAAGAATAGAATGAGAAGAAAGAGGATAATAGAACAGAGGAAAGAGGGGAAAAACAACAAAAATAGAGGAGGATAGAAAAGGACAACAAGCAATATCAGAGATCAACAAAGGAATGTTTTTCCAATGGCCATAGAGGATCATAGCTAGCAACAAGAAGAAAAGGAAGAGTGATAAAGGGAATTTTATTCTACAAATATTTGTGTAAATGTATATGTAAAAGTGTTTAAAACAATATCTTTGAAATTAATATGATCTTTTCCTATTTATTTCTATTTCCTCCATGTGTTTTTTCATGAGTATATTTGTTATAAGTTGTTGTTCTAAAAGTATAGGCTGTTCTATGCAAGTTTAAAGCATTTTATGTTGCTGAAATTCTAAATAGTCACCTATAGCCAGTGCTACAGGTGCTCGCAACAATAGTATGTTTTTCACAGCAAGTTAGTTTGTTCATTTGCAACTTATTTTATGCCTCTTAAACTTGTGATTTGGCTTGCATAATGTGTTTAAAACTCTATAGAGGTTGTGTGATTTTCTTACAACGACACAACCTCTCCATTTCCGCCCGTTTTCTCAATTTAAATTGAGATTTTAGGCACATAAAAAGGGATGGGTGCCATCAAAACGTTTTTCAAATAGCATGGTGGATGTCTTGATTTTGAGGTTGGAATTTTAAGATGGCATCATCTTTTCTCATAGCTGATTGGATAATTTTTTAGATAGGTTGTTCTGGTATTTGATTGTCTTCTGGCAGTGTAACTTTGTAGAACTTCTACAGAATCTGAGAATCATTAATGAAGTAGCTCAGTACTTTATGACCAAAGAATGTTGTGATCTAATCAGGCTCTAGATAAAATTGTGGTCAATCAATTGTGGACATCTGGTAGTTATTAATCTCTACTGGTTGTGGTGGTAGTTCTTTCTTCTGGTTATAAAAGGGGTTTGTTGCAAAAGTTTTAACAGATTTTTTTTAGAGATTGTTTTGAAGATAGATTTTTACAAAACACTGTTTGCGCTCTATGGCATGTGATATTTGTCAATTGATACTATTAATCAGATTGGCTCTGACCTTTTCTTTTACTTGGTTTATTGCAAAAATAGATATTATTAAGAAGAATCATTTGAAATTATGCATTTTATGGCCTTCATCATGAATTTCCTTTTGTTAAATAGGCACAGGACAACTGAGAGGGGGGGTGAATTAGTTTTCACAAAATTCAATACTTATCAATTCCACAACCACACTATTCTATTATTAAGAGCATGAAACACAAATAACATAAAGTAAATCAACACAATGAACACCAAATTTTTACATGGAAAACCCAATGAGGGAAAACCATGGTGAGGGTTAAATTGCAATACAAAGATTATAAAAAAAAGGCTCATTTCCTAGAAGAGGACTCACTATCCAAGTACAAAGGCTCACTTCCTATAGAAAGGACTCACTATCCACAGAAAGGACTCACTATCCAATAGGGAGGATCGCTACCTACATATACAAAAGAGAAGAAAAAGATCCACCACAACAATTAACACACTCGTAGGTTGAATAAGGATTGCAAAAACCTTTAGGTCATTTCCTTTAGGAATCCAACAAAATGAAGTATTGTTGTCTCAACTTACTTGCACACACACTTATGCTCTTAGGATTTGTGGCTCACTTTCGTCACTTTGCATCACACTGTCATACAATTCTTCACAATTCAACTTTCTTTTATACCATCCTCAACCTTAGAAACTCTCTCCAAGGTCGGCCACAAATACCTCAATTCATAAATTCAAATTAGATCGGCAACTCAAAATTCCCACGGTGGAAAGGAATAAGAGTGGAACAATTAAAACATTTAACCAAGACCAAAAAAATTTTCTTGGATCAACCACATGCTTCCTCAGTTTACTTTTATTCTTTGAATGAAGTGTAAACACCAAGTCGACCAAACCTAATGAAAACACAAATGAACATTGATGTACATGCACTTCCCAACACAAATATGAAATGAAAACTCCACAACATGCTTCATTATGCATGAGAATACATCCCATTTTTCTTCAGATACATCCGCAACAAATGCAATATGCTTCAAACATTGAACACCTTTCACCAGTTCATCCAGATTGTGCAAAAACACACAACAATTCAGAAACATGACTTCCAGATCACCAAAATTTAATCTTCTTTTCCAAAACCCAAAGAGCACCAACTCAAGACACATCCCAGACCCGTAGGAACTGAAATGAAATAGCGAAGGACTACGAAGCAGAAAAATTTCTCTCAGTCCACAAAAGATCAACTTTGCTAGAACAATTCACACGCTGGTGAACATAACTCTCACATACTATCGCACCAGAAGCTAAAACTTAGGATATATCACCACAAGATCACCATTATCAAATATTCTGATCCACACAAGCATAGGATCAACATAGGAGAAACTAGGAGCACATATCAGAGAACATTTTGAACACATTCATCACTCTGACTTCTCTTCTTTATTAATTTTCTCAAAAGCACTTGGAAACTCATCAACACAACACATCTTTAATAACATAAAGATAGCTCCATGTACTCAAAACATCTTAGCAACATCTCAGCTATACATGTACAATTTGGGTGATCCCACAATAATGGGTTACAGTTTTTGGCCAAACTTGACATTAAAATCAGGATTTTTCACCATACATTCACTTTCTTACACCTATAGTAGCTAAACCATTAAGGTTTTGAAGATGAATCAAACTAGTTATTTGTTAGATATTTTGTGTAGATTCTAATTATATTTTAAAAAATAAATTAAAAAATAAATTGTGAATCATTTTATGTAATTTTTAAGAACTTATTTTTTCTACTAATCAACATTTTTAAAAAGTGATTTTTACTTCAGCCCACATAACTTTTTTTATAGATAGGATACAATTCTAATTTTTAAAACATTTTTTTTCCACACCAATATCTAAGGAATGAATATTTTTTCATAATTTTTTGTTACATTTTTTTTTTTAACTAATTTTCCAAATCAGCGTAATTATAATTTGGATAGAGGTGTACTTCAGCCATCATAACTTTTCTTGTATTCATTTGAATTAACTTATTCTTTTTTTGTTGGAATAAGGACATCAATACCTAGTGCACACGTATTTTTTAGAATTTTTTTTCTCTATTTTTCTATTTTTTTGTATATGTGAAATAAAGAACTTGATGTTCATTGAAAATCCTACATTCAAAAGAAATAAAAGATAAATATAATAATCAAATTAAACATATTTAAAATTATACTTTTTGGGAAGCTTATAATAAGGGATGCAGGATTACAAAACATAAATTTTAAATGAATTCATTTGATCACCCAAAAGGTAAATCAAAAGTGGTTTTTTATCAGCATTTTGATAGGTGTAGAGGAGACTCAATTATAGGTATGGTTTAAATATAACAAGGTTCTATCCAAGGGAGTTTGATCTAAGGGGGTTTGATCAATCCCTCTTTAATTAAAATAATTTAAATGGAACCTTTAAAGTCATAATTCATTGTATTTTCTAAAAATATGTGATTTTAGGCAAAAATTAGGATGTCCCAAAAAGTGTAACCCATTATTATGGCAACACCCATCTAGAACATACTAAATTGTGTTGACATTAATGACAAAATTAATGAAAACACCACCGAACTAGCTCATAATTGCAACAATCTCCCCCTTTGTCATTGATGGAAACACATGATGTGAAAAACCATTAAAGACAACATACTTCACAATATCCCAGGAGAACATCTTCTCTTCCTCTACAACTATTTTTCACATGATTTTCTCTCCCCCGTTGACATCAATGGCAAAGACCGACAACTATTATCACTCCCCCTTAGGAGCATACTCAACTACAACAATGAAAACCTTTTTCTACTCCCCCTACAAAGTAGACCCATTTATCAGTCCAGATAAATAAAGAATTTGTGAAATCACTGAACTAATGCACCTTAATGTGCACTTAGTTCAAAGGGCCAATGAACCCTAACATCTCCCTAAGATTCTCAAAAGTATCCTTCAGAATATCCTTAGTAAATATGTCTAAAATTTGTTCCTTTATTTTCACATACTCCAATCAGACCTCATTCTCCAACACTTTTTCTCTCAGGAAATGATATTTGATAGATATGTGTTTTATTCTTGAGTACATCACTAGGTTCTTTGAAATGTTTATTGCACTTGTATTGTCACAGAAAATAGAAATAGGCTCATCACATATCACTCCAATGTGTTTCAGAGTTTGCTTCATCCACAAAACCTGTGTACAGTAGGATGTTGCAACAATATATTCTTCCTCTACATTGGATGAATAAATCGAGTCTTTCTTTTTACTCAACCATGAAACCAATCTTCCATCAGGAAAGAAAGCACCACCATTGGTACTCTTTCGATCATATACACATCCAACCCAATCAGCATCGGTATAGGCACTTACGGTGAAATCGTCACTCTTAGGATATCATGATCCATAATTTGGTGTACCTTTAAGATATCTAAATTTCCTCTTCATAGCTATGACATGTGCCTCTTTAGGATTTGCTTGGAATCTAGCAAAAAAACATACTACATGCATAATATCTGGTCTAGTAGCAATAAGATACAACAGTCCGCCAATCATAGATCTTTATTTTCTCTAATTAGTCTTAGTAGATTCATCATCTTTTCTCAGTTTATATCTGGTTATCATAGGAGTACAAACCGGTTTGGAATCATGCATCCCAAACTTCTTCAATAACTCTTTTACATACTTATATTTTGAAATGAATATCCCTTTATCAGTTTGATTCACTTGTAGATGAAGGAAGAAATTCAATTCACCAATCATAGACATCTCAAATTATTTTTGCATCTCTACAAAAAAATATTTACACATGCCTTCATTTTCACCAAAAATGATGTCATCAACACATACAACTAGGTTTATTTATTAAAAAAAAAACTATTTGGTGAAAATTTGAAATTTCAATGTAGTAGTACTTAAATTTCAGGGAAAAAATAAGTAGGTGTTTGTCTGACCACCCTAACTACAATAAAATGATAATTTTTTTTATAAGATTTTAGATATAAGTAGAGAACTCATGTCCCGATGTGATGTATTATTTTTTGTAATTTTTTTCCAAGTAAATAATTAATTGTGAATTTTTTATTACAACTTTTAAAAAATATAAAAATTTCTTTGTCTGACAACCTTAACTTGGTCAAAACTTAATGAAATTCTTTGTTTTTAAATCCTATCGTATGTGAAGCATAGAATGTGATGCATGTTTTAGATTAAAAAAATGTGATACTGTTTGAAAGCTATAGATGTTTTTCAATCAACCTATCAATCAAGACTTTAGTCGTAATTTAAATAGAAAATGAATAATAATTATTTATGAAATTCAAAGTAAAGCATATTTATATTGGTGGAAAGGTTAAAATCTCCTTTAAAAACCCTTTTTGTTTCATCAATTTTGGGTAAGAAAAAACTCGTCAGCCACATACCCTACACATACCCATCATATCGCCACTTTTTGGCCCATCATGATCCTGCACATACCCCATAGTAGGAGTCTTACTAGTCCATAACTCAAAAAGAGTCTTTGTATTGTTGTATCTAATTTGAACTCTATTAAGAACATAAACAACAATGTGTATCGCCTCTCTCCAGTACACATCAGGTACATTTGATTCTTTCATCATGGTTCTAGCAGCTTCCTATTCATCTTATTTTTCCTCTCAACTACTCCATTTTGCTGAGGGGTTATCATAGTAGAAAATTGTCTTTTTATGCCATGCTATTCATAGAATGCATTAAATTCACTAGAAGTGAATTCTCCACCTCTATCAGATCTCACATTTGATTTTCAAATTTACTTCATTTTCCACTCTTGCTTTGAATACCTTAAACCTATCCAGAGCCTGAGTCTTTTCTCTAAGAAAATCAACCCATGTAATTCGATTATAATCATCGATATGTAGCATGAAATATCTGTCACCATTCAAGCTTCTAGTTCTAGTCAGACCACAAAGATTAGTATGAATTAACTCCAACAATCTGGTAGTAGAGTGCTCTTTTACCTTAAAGTTGCATCTTGTCTATTTCCCCAATTGACAACTTCTACAAATAACATTACCAAGTCTTGTTATTTTGGTCATCCTTCGAATAATCTCCTTTGCACTGATTTTGACCAGGTTATCAAAAGTTACATGTCCCATTCTCTGGTGCCATAACCAACTTTCATTGATTTGAGATACAAGGAATTGACCATCAACTCCCCTAAGTTGACAGATTTTTCCATGAGTTCTTCCAACAACAACCATATCTCCATTTTTCAGATCCTTTTTTGATTTCATAGGTATTATTCTGAAACACGAGTTTAAAACCATTTCTACACATCTAACCAACACTTAGAAGGTTATGCCTCAAACCCTTCACATAATATACATTATTAGTATTGTGTACTCCATAGAAACTAATTGAACCTTTCCCACAAATCTTAGTCCTAAATCATCACCGAACATAACTAAGCCACCATCATATTTCACAAGATTAGTGAGCTTACTCTTATCTATGTTCATGTGATTAGAACATCCACTATCAATTACCCAGTAATCTTCATCCCAACTTGTATGAAAAGCGGTAACCAAAGTACCTTCCATCCTATTCCTCTTATTTTTTAGAGCCTTCTTGCTTACACATTTTCCTAGGTCAATGGATACCAATTTACTTTAAAAATATAAGAATAAGCATTCACTATCATCAACCTCATTATTAGATTCATCATCACTAATTCTCGCTTCTTCTTTAACATAGTACAACTTCTTATATCTCTTATCCTTTATATCCTCATCCTTATAATCCTTGTTCTTCTTATGCACAACTCTATTCGTACATCTTGAAGCATAATGACCAATATTACTATAGCTAAAAAATTTAAAGGGTAACATACCTTTATACTTTCTGGTGCATTTCTTCAACTTCCTAGTGAATTTTTCTTCCAACTCATCATCACCATCACTATCTAGTTCACCTTCAATCTTCATTGCCTTAAAAAAAAATTCTATATTTTCTTCTATCTTGTCTTCTTTCTAGAACTTTCTCATCTGAAATGATTGTAAGGTTTCAAACAACTGTTCTAGAGTGTACTTCTTTGGATCATACACTTATTCAATAGCTGAGATCTTATCACTGTACCAATTCGGTAGGGTCATCAGGATCTTTTCAATTATATCTTCATTTGATAGTTTTCCTCCTTGATTTCTAACTTCATTTGCAGTCAATTCAACCCTTTGAAAGAAAATTGTAAATTCCTCACCTTCTTTCATTTTTAGATTTACAAATCTATGTTTTTCCGCTAGCTTCTTTGTCAATTTCACTCTTTCATTTCCTTCATACATGTCTTCCAACCTCTTCCAGACCTCATATATAGTATCCATAGAAAGAACATTAGCTCACTCTTTTTTAGATAAGCCACTACAAATAGCATACTTTTCCTTCTCATTTTCTTCATAAGTAGAAATCTCATCAGTAGTAGTAAGACAACTAGAAAGGTATGTATACTTTTCCTCAATAGCCTTCCAGGTCTTGAAACCAAGAGAGATAATATATCCTTTCATCTATCCCTTCCAATCATTGTAGTCAGTTCCATTGAACATAGGGATCACTAACTTATGTTCCATTGGATCTTCCTTAAGTGGTTAAGCTCTACACCAAGGAACCAAAGCTCTGATACCAATTGTTGAACAAGTGCAGGACAACTAAGAGGAGGGTGAATCATTTTTCATAAAATTCAAACTTAAAACTAGGTATGTCCAGGATCATCATGGAAAAAACAGGCCCTTAAGTGCCAAAATATTCAGACAAATTAGAGTTAGGCAACTTGACGTAAAAAATTGAATAAGTTATCTATATTATTTCAAAAATATGTAAGAATATAATTTGTAGCAAATTTAATTTAGTTTCTAAACTACTAGGTTTGTTTTAAAAAAAAAAATCTATTTGGTGAAAAATTGAAATTTCAATGCAGTGGTACTTAAATTTTAGGGAAAAAATAAGAAGTAGGTGTTTGTCTGACCACCATAACCACAATAAAATGTTAATATTTTTTTATAAGATTTTAGATATAATTAGAGGACTCATGCCCCGATGTGATGCATATTTTTTTGTAATTTTTGTCCAAGTAAATAATTAATTATGAATTTTTTATTACAAATTTTAAAAAAATATAAAAACTCATATGTCTAACCACCTTAACTTGGTCAAAACTTCATGAAATTCAAATTTTATTTTTTTAGTCCTATAGTATGTGAAACATAGAATGTGATGCATGTTTTGGATTCAAAAAATGTGATACCGTTTGAAAGCTATAGATGTTTTTCAATCAGCCTATCAATCAAGACTTTAGTCATAATTTGAATAGAAAATGAATAATAATTACTTATTAAATTCAAAGTAAAGTATAATTTATATTGGTGGAAATTTGAGAATCTCCTTTAAAAACCCTTTTCATTTCATCAATTTTGGGAAAAAAAATAGTCATCAGCCACATACCCATCATATTGCCACTTTTTGGCCCATCATGATCCTGCACATACCCAACTTCAATACTTGTCAATTCCACAACCAAACTATTCTATTAGTAATTAAGAGCATAAAAGACAAAAAAAAAGAAGTAAATCAACACAATGAACACCATATTTTTATGTGAAAAACTCAATGAGCAAAAAACCACGGTGAGGGTTAACTCACAATATAAAGATTATAAAATAGAGACTCACTGCCTTGAAGAGGACTCACTTTCCAACCACAAAGGATCACTACCTATAGAAAGGACTCACTATCCATAGAAAGGACTCATTTTCCTACAGCAAGGCTCATTTCCTATAGATACAAAAGATAATAAAAAGATCCACCACAACAATTAACACATTCACACCTTGAATAAGGATTGTAGAAACCTTTAGCTCACTGCCTTCAGGAATCCAGCAAAATGAAGTATTGTTGTGTAAAATTACTCGCACACACACTTCTGCTCTTATGATTTGTGGCTCACTTTCATCACTTTGTATCACACTATCATACAATTATTCACAATTTGACTTGCTTTTATACCATCCTCAACCTTAGAAACTCTCTCCAAGGTGAGCCACAAATACCTCAATTCATAAATTCAAATAAGGTCAACAACTTGAAATACCCACAGTGGAAAGGAATACGAGTGGACCAATTAAAACATTTAACTAAGACCAAATATAATGTCTCAAATCAACCACATGCTTCCTCAGTTTAATTTTATTCTTAGAATGAAGTGTAAACACCAGGTCAACCAAAGCTAATGTAAACACAAATGAACATTGATGTACACTCTTCCCAATAGGAAGATGACACGCGGACTCGACATCACACTTCATTATGCATGAGAATACATCTATCTACACACTTCCCAACATGAAGATGACATGTGGAATCTGCAACACACGTCAATATGCACAAGAATGCATCTCAATTTTTTTAGATACATTCGCAACAAATGCAATATACTTCAAACACTGAACACCTTTCACCAGTTCATCCAGACTGTGTAAACACACACAACAATATAGAAACATGACTTCTGGATCACCAAACTTCAACCTTCTTTACCAAAACCTAGAGAGCACCAACTCAAGACATATCCTAGATCTACAGGATCTGAAACCTAACAGCAGAGGACTACAGAGAAGAAACATTTCTCTCAGTCCATAGATCAACTTTGCCAAAAAATTCACACACCGATGAACATAACTTTAACATACCATCACACTAGAAGCTAAAACTTAGGATATATCACAACAAGATCACCATTATCAAATCTTTAGATCCACACAAGCATAGGATCAACATAGGAGAAATGCAGAGCACATACCAGAGCACATTATGAACACATTCATCACTCTGACTTCTCTTCTTTATTAATTTTCTCAAAAGCACTAGGAAACTCATCAACAAAACACATCTTCAATAACATAAAGATATCTCCATGTACTCAAAACATCTCAACAACATCTCAACTATACATGTACAATCTAGAACATACTGAACTATGTTGACATCAATGACAACATTAATGACAACACCACCAGACTAGCTCATACTTGCAACACTTTTCTCATATCATTTATGTTGAAAGCTCTATATGAAATTATGTGCAATTAGTTTGGATAATTATCCTACATGTTATTTGCTTCTATGTTTAAAATCTATCTTTTAGAAAAATAAATCATGTTATTATACTCCTTCCTTTTCTATAAAATATTATGTTGAAAGACATATTATGCTATAAGAGAAAGGGGGTCTTGTGAATATCTGAGTATTATTGATGATCTTTGTGGTTTATTTCTTTTATCAAACCTTAATAGATGCTTTCCATAGGGAGATTTGAATGACCACATTGTGCTTTACTTAGCCTTTGTGGTTCATTCTCTTCCAACAATAAAGGGTCTATAGAATTTTTTGTTCATCTCATTAGAAGTAAGAGATTATTAATCTTTGAAATGTTGTAATTTAAGCTTTGTCACATCTCCATCTTTTTATTTTCTTTGTATTTCTCTCCCCCTCATCCTAAAAACACAAAGAAGAGTTGAATTTCTTTAAAAATACTAGAGGTCATTTAGTGAGGCATAATTTGGTCCCCCATTCACTGAATTTACCATAAGGATATTCATAGAGGTGTAAGCTTTTATGATCAGTGGTTATTTTTTTGGAACGCTCTAGGGAGATTTGAATGACCACATTGTGATTTAAATGGCCTTTTTGGTTCATTCTCTTTCCAACAATAAAGGGTCTATAGAATTTTGTGTTCATCTCATTAGAAGTAAGAGATTATTAATCTTTGAAATGTTGTAAAATCTTTGGCACATTGCCATCTTTTTATTTTCTTTGTATTTCTCTCCCCCTCATCCTAAAAACATAAAGAAGAGCCAAATTTCTTTAAAAATCCTAGAGGTCATTCAATGAGGCGTAATTTAGTCCCCCACTCACTGAATTTACCATAAGGATATTCATGGAGGCATAAGATTTTATGATCAGTGGTTACTTTTCTAGCACACTCGGTGGGACCCAAAGTTTTCCAAACATCTAATAGGAAGTTATAAATATTTCATAAATAATACTAAGAAGAGAGGTTGGTGATCTCATGCCCAAAATTCAACAAAAGCATCTTCCAGAGGCATTTTTTAGTACTCCTAGATACCTACTTCGGCACCAAGGAGAAGATGAGTTACAGGTTCCATATCACTTGTCAGGAGCAATAGAGTGAGAATTGTTAGCCCACAATATAGAGCTTTATCCAATCCACTAGGAGGGAGAACCTTCCAGATCAAAATACCCATCTACCCCACCCATACAATTTTTTTCTCAATGGCTCACTTAGGTTCTCCCTCTCACAAAAATTTTGTAGCCTGGGATAGTTATAGCCCACTGCAACCACCTACATCCCTAGATGTATGGCACACCATACCCACCAATGCCCTCAAGGAAATTCTAAATTTTTTTGGAGAGGATTTTAAAACCCCTTCTAAGAATCTCAAGGATATTGTAGAGGTTTGCAAAGTCATGGAAGAAAATGTAGCCCCAAGATTATTGGTTGCATCTTTCAAAGGGAAGGCTCAGGACTGGTACAGATCCTTGGCTTCCAGTTCCATATGCTCTTAGGATCAACTCAGGGAGAAATTGTTTGAGTGCTTCTCAGAGAAAGGAGATCGATCCTCCTTGCTGCAATAATTAATCATTACCAAAAGGGCCCTGTAAGAGGCCATAAGCATGCTAAGAAAAATTTCGTCTCTCCAACTTATGAGAAATATTTAGTGAAAGAGAATGCAATGGTGGATAATCATGACAATAAAATTTGGTCTTCTCCCAATATCTCTCATATTTCTAAAAAATATATTTTGGTGTTAGAAGACCAAACCAATGAGAGTTATGAGAGACCTATTTGTCTATCTTCCTTTTTCCCTCCTACTAGGAAAAACATTATTGAAAAAGAGGATACCATCATTGTTAAGCAAGACAATCCAACCATTGATAACTCCCTCACTTATGATGAAGCTATTGAATGTCACAAGCATCTCATTTGTAGCTCTGATAAAATCTCTCCTATTAGGGAATATATCATGGTGCAAGAAAATGAGGATATTGACAATATTAATTCCTTAGATGAAGATGATGAAGTGACATTAGACTCCCATTCACTAATTTATCATGAAAATAAGGACAAGCCTTTTGAGGTTATGCACATTAGATATCCCTTGAAGTGGTCTCCTGAGCCACTTCTTACCATCTATCCACCCTCACAACAAACACAAGTTCAAAACAAACCTGTGCTTATCTTAGAACCACCTAAAAGGTAACTTGATAATGATAATGTTTTATAGCAACCAAGTTCCAATACTATTGTTCATACATATAACACTAGGAATAACCCACAACCAAGAAAAACAACTCAAAAATCCCTCCCATTGCATCAACCTATCTTACCTAGTGCTCCTTGTTTTCCCTCACATAGTGGAAAGGAGTATGATCTTGTTGAACAACTTAAAAATAATCCTACTAAGATATCCTTATGGGACCTTATTCAAGCCTCGCCTAGTTATCATAACATGCTTCAAAGTTATTTACAATAATTTCCTACCCCTCCTAACATGCAAAAACATGATGTGGCAACCCAAATTCAAGTTATAACTTTGGTCAACTTGGATATTACTTTCTGTCAAGATGAATTAGCTTCATTAGAAGAGAAAAAATGACATGATGCATTCATGGTAAGAGAATATGTTAATCAAATTGGGATAAAGATAACTCTTGTTGATAGTAGCTTAGCCCTTAATATGTGTATCATAAACCTTTTGGAGAAGATTGAAGTAGAAAAATGAAAAATTCAATGAGATATCTATCGATTCATGGATTTGATAATATAGGACAATAACCACTTGGAGTCATCACATTACCTATTAGAGTTGGAAAGGTTACCTTGCTATAATGCTGGAAATAGAGTTCCACCTTTTTTGGAGATGGAACCAAGGGGAGATGAGATCCACCTATTTCACTAACATAACATTCAAAGAGACCCCTAGAGAACTCAAAATAGGGATGAAATGAAGGAAAGAGATCTGCAATAGGGTTTATCTAGGGTATAAAAAATGACTAAAGAGGGGTTTTCCACCAAGTTAGGGCTTGGAAAGACTAATGACATGCAAGGCCTAATGATAAAACCTAATGCTTTGTAAAACTGAAATGAATGACCTAAAAAAGAGTATAAATCAAAATAGTGAATCAAGAAATCAGAGAAGTGCACCTGGAAGCTAAAATTTATTCAAAATAAGTTCTGAAATTTTGAAAATGTAGACATTAGGGCATACTGGGACTCATATGCCAAGCTGGACGTATCAGTCCTAGACTAGGGTTTTTGGTCTAAAGAAGGAATCTGGCAGTGTGGATTCAGGATCTTCAAAAATATAGAAATTTGCATGTATTGGGAATCATACGCCACTTGTGGCATATCAGTCCCATCTTACTTTTTCAAGAATTCAATTTTTGAATCTGCTCTTCTATCCTTGCACTATTCCTTCAACCTGATTTCTAGATCCGAACCTATAAAAATCCCTACAAAATAGAATAAAGTGTTGATTTTCTTATGGGGGGTTTTCCTTGGTCAAACCCCTAGTTTGATAATTAAACCTTGATAAAAACTATGGATCTTGGAAGAAAATGTGTATGCAAACCCTAATATTAAGTGCCTTTAAGATTAAGAAATCTTAAATGCAATACAACCTTATTCAAATGCCCTAGAATAATATACATGAATGAAACATGAAAATGGATGACTCAGTTTGGGAGATGTCTAATCACTCTAATAAGCCATATTGATGTATGTACCTTCATTAGGCTAGAAATAGATTGATAGTGGAGGATGTAATCACTTAGGAAACAAGTCATTAGGCTTGGTTTGATGGCTAGTTGCATCTCCCCATCCTAGAATCCATCATGATTCATGATAGGAAACCATCATCAACCTTTGACAATGTCAGATCTTGAATGAAAGTGAGCTTGAAGACCTAAAAAAACATAATTATGCTACTCCAAGAGTTCAACCTTTCTTTCTCTTGGAAACTTGAATGCTCTTGTGAAAGAATACTTGAGTGCTTTTGAATTTTTAGACCTCAAATTTCCTTCTCTAGATGAAAATAATTACTTAGAAGCTTGTTTATATAGTCATTACACCTAATTTATTGTTATTTAGATCTCAAAAGACAACATGAAACACAATTTTGAATTAAAAACTTGCATTGCTTGCTTGAACCCTAAAAATAGGCAACACGAGACTCATATTCTACTTGTGGCGTATGGGTCCCACCTAGGGGGACTCATATTCCCAAGGTGGCATATGAGTCCCACTCTAGATTTTTGGGGTGGTTCAATGATGGGTTGTTAGAAAAATTAATACTTTTGTTGATTTTGTGAAGATTTAGGTTGAAATAAGCCTTGTGATCCAAATAAAGGGTCTTAGGGACCTTTTAATGATGATATAAAGGGTCATAAATGTAAGGGTACTAAATAGGTCCAGATTAAATGAGAAATTCTACCATTTCCAAGAAGGGAGTACAATTTATGTCATTACATCTACCTCCCACTTTAGTGCCCATATGACTATGTGCATATGCAAGCTAAAGGAATCCGAACAATAAAGTTCATTTCATAAAAGGATACTCATATGGATTCTTCCATAATATGAGAGAATGAAGCCCCCACTATATCTATCTACAAAAACACATTGTTAGGAACCACATCTTGCAACACTAACTCGTTAGTCATTCCAAAAATCCTCTTATCTAGATTCTTGTAGAAATCAAATTCGAGGGTAGATGTATGCCCCTTTTATTTTTCTTTCTTTATAGAGGTGAAATTAAGGTAGCGGTCTAACCACATTGAACTATATGGGTCGTATCATAGGGTATTTCCAAGTACCATACCACATAATGATTAATGTATGATGAGGAAAGGAGCAGAATCACAATTCCAATGCAACAAATGACATCAAAAACAAAGTTCGCTAGCCCTCGGTATGCTAATTTTAAGGAAAAAGTATGTTTAGCCCTAAAATAGGGTATGCGTAGGATCATCATGGGCCAAAAAGTGGCAATATGATGGGTATGTGTAGGGTATGTGGTTAGCGACTCTCTTTTTACCCAAAATTGATGAAACGAAAAGGGTTTTTAAAGGAGATTCTCAGCTTTCCACTAATAAAAATTATGCTTTACTTTGAATTTAATAAATAATTATTATTCATTTCTATTTGAATTACGACTAAAGTCTTGATTGATGGGTTGATTGAAAAGCATCTATATCTTTCAAACATTATCACATTTTTTGAATTTGAAACATGCATCACATTCTATGCTTCGCATACTATAATATTAAAAAAATGAATTTCATGAAGTTTTGACCAAGTTAAGGTGGTTAGACATACAAGTTTTTATATTTTTTAAAAGTTGTAATAAAAAGTTCATTATTAATTATTTACTTGGAAAAAATTACAAAAAAATGTGCATCACATCGGGGCATGAGCCCTCTACTTATATCTAAAATATTATAAAAAAATATTATAATTTTATTGTGGTTAGGGTGGTTAGACAGACACCTATTTCTTATTTTTTCCCTGAAATTTAAGTACTACTGCATTGAAATTTCAAATTTTCACCAAATAGATTTATTTTTTATAAAATAAACCTAGTAGTTTAGAAACTACATTCAATTTGCTACAGATTCTATTCTTACATATTTTTGAAATAATCTAGATAACTTATTCAAATTTTTATGTCAATTTTCCTAACTCTTATTTTTCTGATTTTTTCGCCACTTAAGGGCTTGTTTTTTCCATGATGATCCTGCACATACCTTATAGTAAAAACCTAATTTTAACATATATAAGAGAAAAAAGTGAAGTAACTTGAACTAATTTATCTTTTACCTTCTTGTAGCTTGAATTTTCTAGAGAGTGATTGAAGATGTCAAGCCGATGAGAGTACATGCCTCCAAGAATTGAGGTCCTATGGGAGGAGGTAGCTCGAGGCGAGCTGCAACATCAGGTGAGTTGATTATTCTGTGACTAATCTTTGTCCTTACACATTTATTTTATGTTTTTATGCATTTCTAGGTTGATTTAGGATCTTGGAAGAAAATTTTGCAAAGCTTCCCTTTTTTTTGCAAAGTGTCCCCTTTTTTTGTGAAGTGTCCTAGTTTTTCGTGAAGTGTCCCACTTTTTCACAAAGTGTCTCATTTCTTCGCAAAGTGTCCCAAATAGGGAATAAAGTGTCTAGAACCCTTGGAAAAGTATCCTAGAACAAACTTAACACACTTTTTGAATGTTGATGTATAGATTTAAGATTTTAGAATACTTATTAGAGAAATTTTTGCTTCTTTTTTTATATTCCACCTCTGACATGACAACGTCTTGATGACAAACAATTTTATTGCTTATGAGACCTTGTCTTGACTTTAGAAAAGGCAGATACTCAGACTTTATAGATGACTTGATTATACTGGTTGTACCATACCTCTCATGAGGTACCAAGATGCTATGTTGATGGTGCTTACTGAGAGATGGGATGTTGACATCTATACATTTTTCCTACCCATTGAAAAAATGACGATCACCTTAGAGGATGCACATCGCATCCTTCGAGTTCCTTTCTGAGGTGATACAGTGTGCTTCGCAAGGGATCATACATATGTATAGATTCAAGTAGATATAAGGTATTGCTTGGGAGGACTAGTTCGAGAGGAGATCATAGGGCCACATATTGATCTAGCCTGGCTACTCTATGCATGATCACTAGCCTTGAGAAAAAATATGATTTTTACAGTGGTACTAGTACTCATCCCTAATGGGTGAGGAGCACACTTGGACATAGTTCTTGTTCATATGATCAAATAGATGGAGCACCACAAGATTGTATATTCATGTGGCTGCAACATCCTTGCACATTTATATTATGATCTAGGGTAGTTTTCATACCAAAGGTCGGCAACATGGTACATTATATGCTACTATAGTTTTTGTGCATGAGGTATATCACATGCATTAGGCTAATAGGGTTTCCATGTATATCAACCCTAGGATATCCACACGCATTCAATTATCCACTGAGGCATTTATGGCAATATGGAGATTTACACTTTTGGAGAGTTCGATTTGACTGACTAGATCAGGAGGAGGTCCTTTGGAGAACATACATGCTGTTACCATAGTGGCTGGATGATACCCGACAACTGAGGATGATGAAGAGGGACAGGTTTCTTCTAGGGAGGCATGATTGTGTAGTAAGATGATTCTACTACAATCGTGTGATGTGATAGTTTGGTTAGATACATGTACCACTAGCACCAAACCATTTTATAGATGATTAGTGTAGATTGCTTGGAGGCCAAGAGATACTAGGTGATTGACAATGGATGATGTTATATCCATTGATTCAAAGGATGTAGATCTTGGCATGCTCCTAGTCTCTGATGCTAATGAAATCAATGCTACTGATGCATACGAGGAGTGGTGGGTGGTAGCATGGCTAGCTCATGTATTCCCAATGGATCGACCTATAGGATTTGTAGGACCACTTCCAAAGTAGAGGGATGAGGAGGAGGATATAGGTGAGGATACAGGGCTAAGGGCATCAGATCTATTTGCCAATGAGATAGATGAGGATTGTGACGAGGGAGCGTAACTTTATTATTAGGGAGAGGACAAAGAGGAGCATCTAATGAGTGAGGGAAGTGATATGACAAATGAGGGTCTATTTTCCCATTAGTAGGGAGATCCATCTCCTTCTCATGTTACTAGATTGGAGTCGGTAGTCGCAGCACATGCCAACACTAACAAGCATGGGGAGGCTAGCACATCCTCCATGCCTCATGCATAGGATGAGTTTTTCTTTACACAACTGACCAGGGATCTAGGTGATGATATTTTATTTATTTTTATGCTTGCACTTATTCTTTTAATTTATATATATATATATATATTAATGTGTACTAATTATATTTATGATTACCATCTTGCAAGGGTTTTGAGAGATTTGCATGACCTCTATCGACAGGTAGCCACAAAGATAGTGCCTTCATCAGTTTTTGATCATGCTACCAATACAGACTATGTGCCCCCACCCATCATTGGTGCAGGGGCACCCACAGGTCTCTTATGCCTCCAAGGTTCAAAACTTGGATTTTTTTTTTTTAAGGTTTTTTTCATGTAATAAGGTCCTTTGAGACCATTTCATGTTTTTTGGAGTCATCTTTGAGTAATTAGCTGCAAGGTAGTAGAAAATTGCAAATGTTGTCAAGTTGCACAAAAGTTGTCAAGCAATTTTGGCAAAAAGTGACAAAATGATGTTTTATGTAAAATAAAATAATCAAAAGGTGGTTGAAGGTAGTTGGAATGGATGGGATATAGATGGGGGCACCATCCAAATTTGAAAGGATGATGAAAGAATGAGGAAACATTGTGTATTTGGAGTTTTGATAAATGAAACCATTGTTTTTTGTGCATTTTTTTGTAACAATCTTGTTCTTTTAACATGGTACAGATCTGTATGGCCTTTGTACAACCTAAACATGGAATGGTTGGAAAGATAATTGAGTTACCTTTCAATTGGTTTTGGTTTGGTTAAATTTCATCAATTTTTGAACTAAGTTACAAACATTTTTGTGAAAACTACCCAAAAGTTGTCCTAGGGTTTGCAGTCAACAAAAACGGCATAACTTTTGTATTATCCAATGAAAAAGGATTAAGTTTGGAAAAAAAAATTTGTATTTGTTGGAGTGCAGTTAACACTGAGAAGGGGGGGTGAATCAGTGTTAATGAACTAAAATAATTCTCTTAACAATAATCAAATCATGAATGAATTTATGTTGTAAAAATGAAATGAACAAATAATGAACAAACACATTTAAAAGATTGACACAAATTTTGTCTTGAGTGGAAACCCTCCTAGGGAATAAAACCACTTGAACTTGTCCTCACTGGCCTTATCAGAAAAATATTCTTTGTACAAACCCTCACTGGCTGATTTTTCTCACTAACAATGGCGCTATCTCACCGACAGTCTTATAGTGCTATCTCACTGATAGTCTTTTGAAATGTACAAGTATGAAAGTAATATAAATACATAGTTAATCTATGTTTCATTAATCACATACTCTGTTATGAAATGACCTTAGAATCATACTTACAAAGTTCCAAGCCTCAAAAACAATATATATTGTTCTTCAGAAAGATATAATCTATGCTTTTCAAAAAACCTCTCATCAACCTGAATATGAGCACAATGAAGTATTTAATATGTTGTTTTGTTTTCAAAAATTAAATTAGGTGATAACCTCTTGAAAAACTATATCACAAACTTCCATGAGAAACTGAATCTGAAACTGCCCTTGCCAGTTGCAAAAGCACATTTTCTTACACAAAATTCAACCATAATCCATCAGATTTATACAAAACACATCTTTCCAAAAGAACATCAATGATAAACAACATATAACTACCATAAAATATGTAGGGATGACAATATGAAAGAAATCCACAAATGATAAACACATGGCTAAACCCACAAATATAAGGACAAGGTTTTCCTAACAAAAGAAAAAAAAACATTTGATATTTTACAAAAAAAAAATAACCCCTATTCTTAATGACAGACCTGAAGTGGTGTTTTAAACAAAAGAAACATTTTTGCATTTAAAAAAAAAAACCCTTAATTTTCAACAATAGGCCTGACCAAGATTTGTATTTAACTCTTCTTAATAACAAAACAAAACATGTATTGACAGAAGATAATCATCAATGAGTTCTTCCTAGCTTGACATAAATATGTGCTCGAGTTATTGAAACAGAATGTTAAGCACACAGACCCATTACTAAGATTTGCACAAGTTACTATTAACAACTGACTTAACCCAGATAAATTCAAAGATCCAATTCAACTAAACAACATTAAGAACAAGATAGTTCAACACTCAGCTTATTATAGACAGAAAGAAGCAAAATAAGAATACACCTGATATCAGCACAACTAGAACATCTCCATTTTTTCTCTTTGTTGTTATTCCTTGTTCCAAGGAAGACCAGCATCCAAAAACTGTAACAGACTTTCCTTATCAATGATGCCATGATTAGGGTAATAAACCCTAACAAATGAAATATATGAACCACCTATCTCTATCAAAACTTCAAAGAAGCTTTCAAATATAACATAATGATGCTACATGTCCAAGAATTAGGATCGGAAATAATTCCCATTCAAAAAAACATAATTATCACCGACGGTATAAAGTTCCTTTTTACTTTCCAAAATACACTATCATTACCATGTCTTTCCAATCGACAATGTGCCACCTTTTTTTTTTGAAATTTCTTCATAATAGTTTCAAATTCCATTTGGAGAGCAATATTGCCTTGTGAAACAATAGAATGTGTCAATGTGCCCACTCTTTTTAAAAAAAAAAAAATTTCATCCACAATAATTTCAAAAACAATTTGGGGAACAATATTATTTTATGAAAAATGTAGCAATGCCCCCTTTTAGAATATAGCCTTTATCATTTCACTTTATCAAAGATTCCAATAGATATGCAAATGAACTTTACAATAGAAAATGCAAATGAAGATGCTAAAATGGATCAGCATGGGTATATAAACTCATGCAAAACAGAAAGAAATCACCATGTGCACAACCTGTAACTTCAACCTTAGTGTATTGACATTAATGCCAAATGATACTGAGGGAAAACAAACTCCCCCTTTGGCGTTGATGTCAAACAAAAAGGGTTATCAATCAGGTCAGAGCTATTATATACCTGTTCTGAACATGATGACTACATGAAGTACATACCCATCCTGTCACATATCAAAGAAACCATCATATACAACTAAAAACTTAATAAACAAAGCATATCACTGCAAATACTGCATATCACTGTGAAACATAGCATATCACTCCAAAAAACACAAGCTACCAAAAATATCCAAAGAAACCAAATTCTTCTGCCAAATTCTCCCCCTTTTGACATAATGCCAAAGACAAAAAATTGAGCCAAACATGAAATGTACTCTGAAATGCCAAATAGATACTGAGGGACAAAGAATATGCAAGAACTGCTCCCCCTCACTCCATGCATTGGAGTTAACATGGAAGAGAACAAATAGAGACAACTCCAAGCTTGTCTCTTAGCATTTCAAACTAAGCTTTAGGAAGGGGTTTGGTAAAGATATCAGCCACCTGATCTTTAGATGCCACAAAATCTAGTATAACTTCATTTGCCAACACCTTTTCATGTAGAAAATGATACCTTATATCAATATGTTTAGTTCTAGAATGTTGTACAAGATTCTTGGAGATATTAATTGTACTTGTATTATCACATAAAATGTGAATAGGTCTAACAACATCAACTTGTATGTTCTTCAAGGTCTGAACCATCCAAAGCACTTGCGTACAACAGGTAGTAGCCGCTATATATTTAGCCTTAGCAGTTGACAAGGATACTGAATCTTGCTTCTTGCTATGCCAGGCTACTAATCTACCTCCAAGATAGAAAGAACCACCTGAAGTGCTTCTCTTGTCATCAATATTTCCAACCCAGACAACATCAATGTAAGCAACCAAAGTGAAATCACCATGCTTAGGGTACCACAAACCAAAATCTTCTATGCTAGCAACATACTTCAAAATTCTTTTTACAACATTCAAATGTGACATTTTAGGTGCATATTGAAATCATGAAACTAGGCATACAACATGCATAATATCAAGCCTTGTGGGAACTAGATATAAAAGACTACCAATCATGGATCTATACAGAGTATGATCCACAGTAGGCTAATCAGTGTCCTTTGAAATTTTATAGCTAGTTTCCATAGGAGTCCCAACTAGTTTACAATCAATCATCTGAAATTTTTTCAACATTTCTTTAGCATATTTTTTTTGTGAGATAAATATCCCTTTATCAAGTTGACTAACTTGAAGACCCAAAAAGAAAGAAAGTTCACCAATCATTGACATTTCAAATTTAGACTTAATGATTGCTGGAAATTCAAAGCACAAAGCATCATTATTACTACCAAATATAATATCATCAACATAAACAACTATAATACTATCATCTTTCACTTTGAAGTATAAATTGTTGTCTACTGCACCTTTTGAGAAGCCCTATTCATGTAAATAGGTGTCCAACTTTGAATACTAGGCTCTAGGAGCCTGTTTTAGACCATAGAGGGCCTTTTTCACCCTATATACATAACATTCTTTACCTGCAACAACAAAGCCTTTAGGTTGTTCCATATAAACTTCTTTTGTCAAGTCACCATTGAGAAAAGCAGTTTTAACATCCATTTGGAATACTTTAAAACCTTTATACAAAAAGTAAGCCAGAAACATTCTATTGCTTCTAACCTAGCCACAGGAGTGAAAGTTTCATCAAAGTCCAATCCTTCGATTTGAGAATAACCTTTACAGACTAATCTAGCTTTATTTATGACTATATTCCCGTGTTCGTCCATCTTATTCCTTAAAAACCATTTTGCACTAATGACATTTTTATTTTTAGGTCTAGGAACTAGTTCCCAAGTTTTATTTTTCTCAATTTGTGCAAGCTCTTCATGCATAGCCTTAACCCAAAAACTATCACTACTAGCCTCAGAATATGTCTTAGGCTCTATTTATGAAATCAAAGAAAAATAAAATTGTTCACCATTATCTTTTGTACCTAAAAGCTTCCTTCTAGTTTGAACTCCTTTTGACACATCACCAATTATCTTATTAGAAGGATGCTTCTTTTTCATTAGCCTAGAAGACAACTGAGAGGAAGGTTCAGGAATATCAATAGCCACATTTTTTTTCAGTTGATTGCTCAGGCTCTATTGAACTTGAAGGTTCATTTTGATCTTACAGATCTGTATTAGGCGTCTACAAAATAAAATCATCATCATCATCAAGTTTCTTTTGTTGTTCACAATTTTGTAAGGTTTCATCAACCTTAACATTGGCACTTTCCACAACATTTTTTTAATCTTTTATTGTAACATTTATATGCTTTATTGTGTGTAGAATATCCCAAAAATATACCCTCATCACACATTGATTCAAAACTTCCAATGCTATCAGTTTCTTTCTTAATAAAGCACTTGCTGCCAATTTTTTTGAAATATCCTACATTAGTAGTCCTACCATACCATAATTCATATGGTGTATGTTGTGTTTTAGTTCTTATCTGAACTCTATTCAGAATGTAAACATTTTTATGCACTGCTTCTTTCTAGTATTTGTTTGACAGAGCTACATCATGCAACATAGCTCTTGCCATTTCCTTCACTATTCGATTTTTTCATTCAGCAACACCATTCTACTGTGGTGTCCTAGAGGCTGAATATTTCCTTTTTATTCCATGATCTTCACAATAATCAACAAAATCTTGTGAGGTAAATTCACCTCCTTTATCTAATCTAAGACATTTGATTTTCAGATCAGATTCATTTTCAACCGACTTTCTAAAAACTTTAAATTTATGAAAAGCTTCTCCCTTATGTACCAGAAATGTTACCCAAGTCATACGAGTATAGTCATCTATAAATAGCATGAAATACCTCTCATTATTCAAGGACCTAGTCCTTTTTGGTCCACATAGATCGGTGTGAACAAGTTGCAGAGGTTTGGTTGATGTGAATTCTTTAGTTTCGAAACTTGCTCTAGCTTGTTTTCCTTCCTGACATTCTTTGCAAATTTGATTATCTGGTTTAGATATTATACGCATGTTTCTAACATTCTGATTTTTACTTATCTTTACCAGATTTTCATAGCTAATATGGCCAAATATTCTATGCCATAACTTAGACTCGTCAACTTGACTCATGAAGCAAACATTACTTTCCTGCTTATTATTTGAGCTCTCTTACAGGTAATACACATTACCATTTGTTTTGTAACCTGCTACTACTGTTTTACTAGATTTCCTTTGAATCTCACACCCTAAGTCAAAGAACTTTATTTCAAAGCCATTGTCACAAATGTGGCTTACACTCAAGAGATTGTGAGTTAGCCCTTCCACATAATAAACATCATTGACAACGATTTCATTTTCAAGCAAAATAGTACCTTTCCCCACAATAGGAATATAGTGATCATTCTGAAACTTAACAAAACCACCAGAATAGTCTTCATAGTCTATAAACCTATTTCTCTCACCAGTCATATGATGAGAGAAACCACTATCGAGAACCCAAAAAATTCTCTTAACAGAATGAAAAGTTGTTTCAATTGTCAAGGCTTTAACATCTTTAGGCCTCCAAACAAGTTTAAATCCATTAGCTCTATTTGACTGTACTCTTAAACTAGATTTACAAAATGCTGCAATATGACCTACTTCTTTGCATTTATAACATTGAAGATTAACAAGAAATTTATAGAGATTTCCATTAACAATGTTATAACTTCTCGTAGACAAAACCCTACAAATGCTAGCCTTATGACCAAATTGTTTAAAATTGAAACAATAACCATTGAAATTAGAATTATCATCAGAAATCTTACCTTTTCCTTTACCATCATGATTTGAACATTGACCCTCATTAGGATAGGCAAGCTGATTTCTTAGCTTAACAACTTCTGCCTCCAAAGAGCAGCAACTATCCTCCTTATGTTTTAGTTTTTCTTGAGTTATCTCAAGAATTTTTCTAGTTTCTTCTCATTTAAGAGTCAAATCAGAAATAGTTCGTACATTTTCCTGATCTTTATCTTTTAAGATAACTACTTCTTTTCTCAATTTCTTATTTTCTTTGAGAGAAGATTTCAATTCTCCCTCAAGGTCAATTTTTGATTCAGAATTAGATTCATCTTCCTTTATAGGAACAACTTCAGCCATAAATAAGATTTCTTTAGTTTCATCACACGATTCAACTAATTCACTATCAGTTACATCAGCATAAAGGCTTTTCTTCTTTTTGAAAATATTTTTCTTTTTAAAATTAGATTTCTTCTTCTTTGAAAATATTTTATTTCTTTCATCATCACTTTCAAGATCTTTATTAGGACAATTTGCAGCATAGTGTCCTATCTTCCCACAATTAAAACATTTAAAGGGTAATTTCCCCTTATACTTTCCTGAGCCTCTTTTTAGTTTACCTACAAAAGAATATTTTGTTTCATCTAAAACATCAGACTCAACTTTAAAGGTAGATTGATTACTAATAGAGTTATGTTCATTCAATATCATCTCATAAGCAGTAAAGAAACCATGGAGATCATCAAGAGTTACCTTATTAATGTCTCTTTCTTCAACTGTTGCAATCTTTGGATCAAACTTAGTGGGTAAAGATCTCAAAAAAAATTGAACAACAAGCTTTCCAGAAAGGTTTTCTCCAAACCCTCTGATTGCATTTACACTTTCTTGAATGTTCAAGAAAAAATCAGCAATCTTTTCATCGTCACCCATTTTTAGACTGTCAAATTTAAATCTATAGTTCTAAATTTTTGCTTCTTTAACTTTCTCATCATCTTCATAGATAGTGGAAAATTTATCCCATATGGATTTTGCATTCTTACAATCCATTTTTTTGTCAAGAAATCATTAGTGAGTCCATAGCAAATAGCATTTTCAGCTTTTGCATTGCAATCATATGCTCTTTTCTCATCAGCATCGGAAGGGGGTGATGTAGCAGTATATGCATTTTCTACTGCTTCCCACACATCATATCCTAGAGAGTTGATATGTTTTTTCATCCTAAACTTCCAGAAGGCATAACTAGTACCATCAAAAAGTGGTGCCCTAGTTGTAGATAAACCTTATTGAGTTTCCATTAGCACTCCTAAATTGAAACCCCTAGTTGACTCAACAACAAGGTTTGGATCTAATACCAATTTTTGGAGTTCAGTTAACACTAAGAGGGGGGATGAATTAGTGTTAAAAATCTAAAATAATTCTTTTTAATTCTTTTAACAATAATCAAATCATGAATGAATTTATGCTGTAAAAATTAAATGAGAAGATAATGAAAAAACACATTTAAAAGATTGACACAGAGTTTGTCTTGAGTGGAAACCCTCCTGGGGAATAAAACCACTCGAACTTGGCCTCGCTGGCCTTATCAGAAAAATATTCTTTGTACAAAGCCTCACTGGCTGATTTGTCTCACTGACAATCTTATAGTGCTATCTCACTGATAGTCTTTTGAAATGTACAAGTATGAAAGTAATATAAATATAGAGTTGATCTCTATTTCATTAATCACATACTATGTTCTGCAATGACCTTAGAATAAGAGTTACAAAGATCCAAACCTAAAAAAAATAAAAAATTGTTCTTCAGAAAGATATAATTTGTGCTTTTCAAAAAACCTCTCATCAACTTGAATATGAGCACAATGAAGTATTTAATATGTTCTTTTGTTTTCAAAAATTGAATTAGGTGAAAACCTCTTCAAAAACTATATCACAAACTTCCATGAGAAACCGAACCTGAAACTGGCCTTTCCAGTTGCAAAAGAACATTTTCTTACACAAAATTCAACCATAATCCATCATATTTATACAAAACACATCTTTCCAAAAGAAAATCAATGGTAAACAATAGATAACTACCATAAAATCTACAGGACCGACAATATGCAAGAAATCCACAAATGATAAACACACGGCTTAACCCACAAACATAATGGCAAGGTTTTCTTAACAAGAGAAAAAAAAACATTTGATATTTTACAAAACAAAAAAAACCCCTATTCTTAACGACAGACCTGAAGTGGGGTTTTTAACAAAAGAAACATTTTTGCATTTAAAAAGAAAACCCTTAATTTTCAACAATAGGCACGACCAATATTTGTATTTGACTCTTCTTAATAACAAAAAAAACATGTATTGACAGAAGATAATCATAAATGGGTTATTCCTAGCTTGACATAAAGATGTGCTCGAGTTATTGAAACAAAATGTTAAACACACAGACCCATTACTAATATTTTCATGGGTTACTATTAACAACTGACTTAACCAAAATAAATTCAAAGATCCAATTCAACTAAACAACATTAAGAACAAGACAATTCAACACTTGGGTTATTATAGACACAAAGAAGCAAAATAAAGAATACACCTGATATCGGCACAACCAGAACATCTCCACTATTGCTCTTTGTTGTTATTCCTTGTTCCAACGAAGACCAACATCCAAAAACTATAACATACTTTCCTTATCAACGACGCCATGATTAGCGTAATAAACCCTAAAAAATGAAATATATGAACCACAGATCTCTATCAAAACTTCAAAGAAGCTTTCAAATCCGACATAATGATGCTACATGTCTAGGAATTAGGATGGGAAATAATTCCCATTCAACAAAACATAATTATCACCGACGGTATAAAGTTCCTTTTGACTTTCCAAAAAACACTATCATTACCACCTATTGCCAATTGACAATGTGCCACCTTTTTTTTTTTGGAAATTTCTTCACAATAGTTTCAAATTCCATTTGGAGAGAAAAATTTCCTTGTGAAACAATATAATGTGTCAATGTGCCCACTCTTTTTAAGAAAAAACTTTTCATCCACATTAATTTCAAAAACAATTTGGAGAACAATATTACTTTATGAAAACTGTAGCAATGCCCCCTTTTAGAATATAGCCTTTATCACTGCACTTTATCAAAGATGCCAATAGATATGAAAATGAACTTTACAATAGAAAATGCAGATGAAGATGCTAAAATGGATTAGCATGGATATATAAACTCATGCAAAACAGAAAGAAATCACCATGTGCACAACCTGTAACTTCAACCTTAGTGTATTGAAATTAATGCCAAACAATACTAAGGGACAACAGTATTGATGTCTAGAACAACCCCACAAATTTTCAGATCATGAAGTGCACATGGGAAGGAGATATTTTCACCAGTCCACTTTCCTATATTCTCAAAACAATCATGAAAATTATGGTGACTATCTATTGAAACCCTCATTTAATCTTATGTATTTGGGTTGGATGAATGTTGTGTCATGTTGTAGATTTCTACCATTATCTTGGGATAGCTAGTAATTTCATTTTCATGTAGTTTCCATCATTTGTTTGTGTGCATGAAAATGGTGCCAAGCCTAGTTGCATAATTATGCCTAGTCAAAAGGATAGTTAGTTTTTTAGGCCTTCCGTACAAATAACCCCACTTGATTTTCAGATATGTTTGTAAATGGCCAAAAGGGAATATAGAAATTTCCTTACATTTTGACTACTATGTCAGACTTGCAAGTTAGGTATGAAAAACCATATTTGGAAGGCTACTAGGAGGATTGAGAGTTTGTGAAGCAAAACCCATCATTGGATGTTTGAGAGATTGAAAGTGTGATTGTCTGATATTTTTTTAAGTTTGACTACCCTTGCTCTACATCAATTCAACATTTTTTAATCATGATTGTCCATTTCAAATCTCATTTTCTATATAAAAATCTCTTTCCTCACAAAAAAAGGATGAAAGTGACAACATAATTTGCACAATGAAGTACAGTCGACATTCAGAACCACCATTAGAGCTTCAAAATTTCTTTGATCAACCAAGCAATACATTGCCTCAAAGCTCTGCACATGAACTATGGAGGCTTCATAATGATACAAACAATACAAAATCATGCGAACACACTCCAAGAAGAGATGGTAACATTTTTCTATTGTTTTGAATTTGATTTGGTAATCATACGATTTCTTAATATGTTTTCAATAGATTAGTTTCATTTCATAAGTGTAGGATTAGATCTTAGATTAGTGTTATTGATCTTATCTTAGATTGTGATTTCAATTAGGTTTCTCTTGTTAGCATCTATGATTTCCCCCCTCACACATTTTGGCATAGCCGGTGGGACCATGGTCCCCTACACTAACATTCCTATGAGCCATTTTTGAAGTTACATGTTCTGGAATAAAATTTGGAGAAGTTTTCACTCACTGTCCCAAAAAAGTTCACAATTGCCTATCAAGAAAACCGCACACTTGACTCTGAAACCCACACATTTGACACTAAAAACTGTGCACTTTCTTTTTTTCTAATCATTTAACTATTGACAAGGGTGCACTTGCTCTAAACTTGGACATTTTCTCTCTGACCGAGGGCGCATTTGACTCTGATTTCTATGCATTCGCTCTAATAGACTTGTGTCTAAGATACACAAATTTGTAACTAATTAAACTTTTTGCTAGTGGATGCCTATTTTTTAATGTGTGATGGGTGCTAGCATGTTTGTATGCAAGGTTTGAGAAACACTAACATATTTTTTGTAGGGAAGATGAATGGTCAAAGCACTCCATATTTACAAACATTTTTTGCTAAGTAAGGAATTTTTTTTTGGTGCATAAAAAGAACAAATACAATTTGTTTTTAAGGTGCTCTTAAAACTAACCATTTCAAGCTTTCTTAAAGTAGGAATTGTTATTTAGTGCTTAAAAATAACAACACAAATTCACAATTCATTTTGGTGCTCCAAAAAATAGAACCATTTCAAGCTTTCTTAAAATAGGAAACTTTTATTTGGTTTTTTAAAATGAACAACACAAATGAATATTTCATTTTGGTGCTCTTAAAAATGAACCAACCAAAATGAACCATTGCAATTTTTTTCTAAATTTGGAATTCTCATTTGGTGCATAAAAAAGAACAACACACATTTAAATTTGGGTGTTCTAAAAATGAATTCATTCCAAGTTTTCATAATTAGGAATCTTGATTTTAGTGCATAAAAAGAAAAACTCAAATGACCAAGATGATTTCCTTATTTTTTGACACACGCTCGTATTTACTTTTGTTGACCAATTAAGACTAGGATTGATTTCTTAGAAGCACTCAAATTTGGGCTTAAAAATAAATAAATAATTATTTTTGTCTTGTGCCATTGCTATCTTAAGTGATTGATATCCAGAATACTTCGTATTGGTGTAATTAAAAAGAACAAGTTGTTATGCTTTATTCACATATTTTTGGGGATAGCACCGCTCAAGGTGCTTAAAAAGAATCAAACTACTATGAAGTGTATGTTGTGCACTTAGTGTTTGGAAATCTAGATGGTTGTCTTCTCCCCTTGCACCTTCTGGTGATCTTGGGTGAGCAAAAAAATCTTGAGCTTTGCATATTTTTGAAGCATACCTTTTAGAGGGCTTGCCTATTGAGAAACATCCCATGCTGGAGAACTCATAGGAGACCCAAGTAGTACTTTCATTCTAGAACACTATATAAATAAATTGTGGGCGTGAGGAAATTTCATCAACCTATTGAGTGTTGTTGGACTATGTCGACGTATTCTCCCCCAATATCCCCATGATGCATAAAAACATACAAGGGTTGGGAGGTCTCTTAATTGAGAAAATTTTTGCATGTATAGGGGCCCAAAAATAATATCCCCAGAACATTACTAAGAGCCAAATTATTTTAGAAGCTACCCCTTTATCCAAAAACATTCTTTGAAAGTGGTGCATCGAAATTTACTTCTAAGACGTTACTTGCCAAGTGTGACTATAGGCCCATGCCATAAGTTGCATGTAAAATAGTCTCTTCAGAGCATGAGGTAGACCTACCTAAAAGAATGGTTTGTATCTAGTAGGGTTGTAAATACTTATTTCTTTTAAACTTTCCAAATGCATTCAAAAAAATATTTACATCAAATTCTATGCTTGATTTGAATAGAACACATCCAAACAAACACTAAACATGATGGTTCAACCACAAACCCTTTGACTTAGTGTGTTCTTGTGAAAGAGGCCCTATGTTTGCACTCCTTAAGGATTTTCCTTAAAGGTTTCTGAATATTTAGGCATTTATTTTAGGTTGCATTGATCAAATTAAATATTTGGGAACTATGGCTTGGGTTTCATGATTTCACAACTTAAGATATAGACATGAAGGTCACACAAGTCCATGTTTTTTGAGTCAGTCAAAGCATTGTTGTTTCACTTGCCATACTCCAAACACAGAGAAGTTGAGAGAAAAACCAAATTAACTTGAATTTTTTTGAACAAAGATTGCTCAAAATGGAAACAAAACACATAAAGACTACCTTTGCACAAAATTCCAGCACAGTTTTCACATTTTCTAGCATAATTGCTAAAACTTCATTACATTTTCTTCCTATTCATAAAACTTCACTAATGAAAATTAGTTGCATTTGAAAAAAACTAAGAAATTGCTACAAAACCCATGCGCTTTCCTTTATTTTCTTGCACTTGCTTCAAATAAATTGGTGCACTTGCCTCCAAGATACTTTTTTTTTCCAGAGTAAGCATTACATTTGACAGAAAGCTCCACTAGTGAAAATTAGTTGCATTTGAGAGAAACTAAGCAATTGATATGGAACATGCACTCTTTCCTTTATTTGCTCGCACTTGCTTACCATAAACTAGTACACTTTCCTCCAAGATACTTGCATTTTAAAAAGGAAACTTGCTTTTTCCTGAGTAAGCATTGCATTTGATAGAAACACAAAAATTGCACTTGTCATTCCAACTTGCACCTGCTTCTCCAAAACCCATGCACTTGACACATTTTTTGCCGCACTTGATAAAAATATTTTCTCTTGCTCACGGTATTGTGCCTTTTATTAGAAACCAATCCTATTGCTCTATCTTGCTAAAAATTGGGAAAAACAAACCAAAGTTGCTTACATGACCATTGTTAGAACGAAACAATTGGAAAATTAGATAAGTCATATAGTCCCTCATCCACTATTTCCATCCTAATTGTTAGATATTAAAATAAAAACAAACCACTAAGATCATTCCTTCACTTAGACATCTAAGATATCAACAGTTACTTGGTACTTGTAGATAGTTCTAGTAAGCTTTTCTGTAACATATCCTCTAGACAAGGAAGTGAAATATAGACCCTAGTCTTTCAACATTTTGATTTCTAAAAAGTAGTATCATTCCAAAATATCATCAAACCTTAGGGTCTTGAGCTTTATAACAACCATCTCAAAACACCATTACACTTTATGACCATCTAGCGACCGACTGCTCCAGTTCAACAACCAAACCTTGTAGCACCAATCCTCCAACCTAGTATCACACACATTGAAGGTGAAAAAACTGATATCATTAGTAGTTTAAGAAACTTCATATTTGAGAAGAACGAAATACCCAACCAGTGGAGAAATGCAACAAACATCTTAGATAAATAATAAGAGAAAGTAGACCTAGCAGCTAGAAGACCCGTGTTACCACCCCTTACATGGAAATGGGCATCCATCCTTCATGATCTCTGGCAGGAACAAAATCCTTAAAAAAAAGTACATATTTTGCATTTTAAAGAGGCACCATAGCTCAATGTATATCAAGAGGCATGCCTTCAGGATTTACCACAACCAGGACACCTTGGTGAGAAATCATTACACTCACTCTTCAAAGAGAGAACTAGACTGGTATATCTAATTTTGGATTGTATTTCCACCTCCTACATTACAATAGACAACATCATTTAAACCAAGTGAACTTACAATAGGGTATTGAGCATCATTGAAAGGTGAAAATTTGTTTTCCTCCCACCTTTAGGATTTAGGGACCTAAAAGGGGCAATTTTCACTAACTTTCACTCAAGAACAAACCCTTGAGATCTCAATGCAAAATGGAAAGAGATGTTGCAAGAGGGTTGTTCTAGGGATTGAATACGATCTAATGAGGGGTTCACCACCAAGTATAGACTTGGAAAAGATAGTGAAATGCAAGATAAGATGCAAAACCCTAATTCAATGCAAACTTGAATTAAATGACCTATAAATGCCAATGAAATAGAACAAAAAAGTAGTAAGATGAATGATGTTCACCTGGAAATCTGGAAATGACTAGAAGAAACTCTGAAACATTGGAAATTTTAACTTTTGACCTACAATGGCTCATTCACCATTCTAGGTGAATTAGTCCTAGATTTGGATTTTTGCACAGAAGTCTATTTTAGAAAAAAGGGTATCAAAATCTACTAACAGTTCTAGAAAACACCCATAGTGGAACTCATTTGCCACTTGTGGTGAATTAGTCATGTTCTTCCTTTTTATGAATTTTTAGTTCCAATTTGCACTTCAACACCTTCTCTTTCCTTCCAACCTCAGTTCTAGATCCAAATCTACAAAAACACCTCCACAACATAATATAAGCTTGATTTTCTATTATAGGAGTTTTTCCCTGGTAAATCCCCTAGTTTGGTAATTAAACCTTGATGGAAATAATAAAACAAGCATGCAAACCCTAGCCTTAAGTGTGTCTAAGACTAAGAAATATGAAACATGTTGCAATCTTATTCTATTGTGCAAGAATATGATACAAGAATGGAAATGTGAAGATGAATGAATCACTTGAGGAGATCTCTAATCACCTGAAATGAACCTTAATGATTCCTATACCTTCCTTAGGTTGAATGTAGAAGGATAATTGAAGATTGAATCACTTAGGAAACAAGTCTTTAGGCTTTTCTTGATGGCTAGTTGCATCTCCCCAACCTAGAATCCAGCATGATTCACCATAGACAACCATGATCAACCCTTGATAGTGCTAGATCTTGAATTAAAGTGATCTTGAAGACCTACAAAAACACTTTAATTATGTTGCTCCAAGACTTCAACTTTGATTGCTTTTGAAACTTGAATACCCTTGTGAAAGATTGCTTGAATACTCTTGATGAAATGCTTGCTCAAAATTTCTTAGAATGATAAAAATGACTAGGAAACTTGCTTATATAGGCATTAAAACCTAATTGACCATTATTTAGATCTCAAAGGTTGGCATCCACCAAAAAATTGAATTAAAATGGTGAATTTCCCACTAAAAATTGAAAATGACCCCAAATAGGACTCATTGAGCACCCTTGGTGAATGGATCTCACTTAAGGGGACTCATTCACCCAATGTGGCAAATGAGTTCCACCTTAGCTTTTTGAGGTGGGTTTTTGGTATTTTTTGTGGTTTAAGTGACTTTTTCAGATTTATTGGTGAAATAAGCCTTGAGATCCTAGATAATGAGTCTTAGGGGCCTATTAATGATGATTCTAGAGGATAATTAATGCAAGGGTTCCAAAATAGGTCCAAATTAAGTGTGAAATTGCCTCTTTTTTCAAGAGCGTACAATTTTATACACTACATTTAGCCCCCACTTTAGTGCCCATATGACTCTACGTGTATATGCAAGCTAAAGGACTTTGAACAATAAACTTTGGTTCATACAAGGATACTCATATAGGTTCATTCACAACATGCGAGAATGAAGCCCCCACTATAGCTATTTGCAAAACCAAAATGTTGGGATACACATCCTAAAAGACCAATTCATTAGTTGTCCAAAAATCCTCTTATCTAATTTCTTCTAGAAATCAAATTTGAGGGTGAGGCCTTAGATAGATTTAGTGATGCTACTATACTCAGGCTCAACTAAATTTGTGGATTATGATGCTAACAATAGCACTAGTACTCATCCCTAACAGTCGAGGACTGCACTTGGCGGGAGGACTAGTACACCTAATATGAGGGATGACAGAGCACAAGAAAGCATATTCCTGGGGGAGTAGCATCCTGTGCTATAGAAAAATGGCCCCTTGTCATTTTCATGGCCTTGTAGGTCTTGTTTCATGGTGTTTAATCTATTTTACTTTGATTTTATGTCATAACATGGCTTGAACATGCATATTTAAGTACTAAAATTTAAATAATGATGTCTTGTGAAGGTGTTGTGAAGTGTCGTAAAACATTTCTACACTCTTGTAGACTATCTTCATTACAATTCACCTAAAAATCACCTTTTCATCATTAATCAAGTCCTATTTTGAAGTGTTGTAAAGTCTTGTAACAAGATTTCACACTTTTCTAGGCACAACTTCTCTATTTATCCCTTTATCATGCTTTATTTGGTCCCTTTATGCCCTTATATGTCTTAATTAAGTGTATTTTTGAATGTAAGCCTAGGGTATGTGTAGGATCATCATGGAAAAAAATAGGCCCTTAAATGGAAAAAAATTCAGAAAAATCAAAGTTAGGAAACTTGACGTAAAAATTTGAATAAGTTATCTATATTATTTAAAAAATATGTGAGAATAGAATCTGTAGAACATTAAATATAGTTTCTAAACTACAAGGTTTTTTTTTTTTTTTTAAATCTATTTGGTGAAAATTTGAAATTTCAATGCAGTAGTACTTAAATTTCAGGGAAAAGATAAGTAGGTATCTGTATGACCAGCCTAACCACAATAAAATGGTAATATTTTATTATAATATTTTAGATATAAGTAGAGGACTCAAGTCCAAATGTAATGCATAGTTTTTTTATTTTTTTTCAAAGTAAATAATTAATTATGAATTTTTTATTACAACTTTTAAAAATATAAAAACTTGTATGTTTGAAAACCTAAACTTGGTCAAAAGTTCATGAAATTCATTTTTTTTTAATCCTATAGTATGCAAAGCATAGAATGTGACACTTTTGAATTAAAAAAAAATGATATTGTTTGAAAGCTATAGATGTTTTTCAATCATCCTATCAATCAGGACTTTAGTAATTCAAATAGAAAATGAATAATAATTATTTATTACATTCAAAGTAAAGCATAATTTATATTGGTGGAAAGTTGAGAATCTCCTTTAAAACCCTTTTCGTTTCATCAATTTTGGGTAAAAAAAAGTCATCAACCAGATACCCTACACATACCCATCATATCGCCACTTTTTGGCCCATCATGATCTTACACATACCCCCTAACAAACAACATTAAATACAACTTAATTCCCGACACCCATTTTTAGGTCCTAGGTGGGACCCATTCACCATGGGTGGCGAATGAGTCCCCTTGGCTCCAAATTCAAAAAAATTAAAATTTCCTTTTGGTTTTTTATTCAAAAGTGCTTTATGTCGACCTGTGATGAGGTATGAACGGGTAACTAAGGCACAAGATTTTATAAATAAGTGATTTTCAACTCATTTTACATCTCCTACAATGTCATTCATTCAAGCATTCGTTCACACATCATCTCAAGCATTCAAGCATCTTATGAAGCAATACTCAAGAACTTTGGAGCATCCATTGAAATTACTTCAAATTTGCATTATCAAGGTTTTGGTAAGTTGATAGCAATTGCATGTTATTAGTTTATCATTATCTTTCATTTCATTGTTTCATTAAGGGTTTGATTACCAAAAGTGGGGATTGACCAAGGAAAGCCCCTATTTTCTAACCTTCAACCATTTTCCCCCTATTGCATGTGTCTTTGTAGACTTTTGTGAGTAGATTTAATAAGATTTTTGTTGTTGAAGATTGGTAAACAAGTAAACTAGGTACTTCAAGTCAACTCATTCATATTTCAAGCTTGGAGAAGGTTTTTTGTCTATTTCCTATAGAATTAACTTCGACAACCCAACAATCAGAGAGTTCTAGATCTAGTGTTGCAGAGTTATCTCCTAATTTTTCAGAATTTTGGGAGAGGAATTATTTTCCACTAGTGGCCAATGAGTCCCACTTTAGGAGTGAAAATCTAAATTTTGTTAGATTTCAGATCCCAACAGTCAAAAACTAGTTTCCGACATTTTTTCACCAATAGGAGGACTAATTCACCACCTTGGGCGAATGAGTTCCACTATGAAATTTCAATTATTCTAGTCAACATTCACAAGATTCCAGATTCATCAAACATTTCCTAGGTGCACTTTGTTTCATCCTATTTCTTTCTATTATGCACTATTTCATCATTTAGATAATTGTTTGCATATCACAACATGTTTTCAAACATAGTTCAAATCTTAGTTTTGCATTCATATTCATTCATTTAAATCACTTAATTGCATTTAGTTTACTTCATTTAGCGTAGAAAATATTACACATAACATAATTTGAATGAACCCTTAGCATTTTTGGTCCCTATCTCTCTCCTTTTAGGTGAAAAACCCTAGAAGAGCTAGAGAAGCACATAGGAAACCCAAAAATCAACTGTTCATTTTGGTGAACCTGAATTTTGAACACCTTGCATTTCTGATTTCATTTGCACAATGCATCTTAGTTTACATTTGCATCAACATTCAATTAGGACATTGTTTTGTTTTTGCATTATAGGACTTTTCATATTGCATTAGTGAAAACTTCATTTAGCTTTCATTTTTGTATTGCATCTCATTGAAAAAACTAAAAATTTGCATTTTGCATCATTGATTGAATTTTGTAGAGCATTAAAATCATCTTAAAATTTTTGAAAAACACACAAAAACATCATATTGGGACTCATTCACCACCCTGGGCGAATCAGTCCCTCTGCACTTTTTCAACAACATTTCTAGCATCTTTTTGGAATTTTTTTGCATTAAAGTTTCATGTTCTTGCATTTTGTTTTAATTTCTAGAATCTCTATTTTTAAGCATTTATTCCATCTCAGTTTACTTGCACCATGGAATTTTCTTTCAATAAGTTGTGGAATTCACTAAAATCATTGGTAGACATGTCCAATTGTGCCTTTTTCTATGATCCTAATGACCTTGAACAACTTCATGCTCCTCCAACTCCTCATGATTGTCCTCCTCGTGATGTATACATCACCATAGAAGATGATGATAGCATGCACAAGTTCTACAATGAATGCATTGATCACCTCGAAGCCAATGCAACCTTTATCCCTCCATGAAGTCACAAGATATTCCTACTATTGCACCTCCTAACCACTTTGCATATTTGGGTATGTGCAAGATCATGATGGGCCAAAAAGTGGCAATATAATGGGTATTTGTACGGTATGTGGCTAACGACTTCTTTTTTACCCAAAATTTATGAAATGAAAATGGTTTTTAAAGGACATTCTCAGCTTTCCACCAATATAAATTATGTTTTATTTTGAATTTAATAACTAATTATTATTCATTTTCTATTTGAATTACGACTAAAGTTCTAATTGATAGGCTGATTGAAAAACATTTATAGCTTTCAAATAGTATCACATTTTTGGAATCCAAAACATGCATCGCATTCTATACTTCGCATACTATAGGATTAAAAAAAGAAAAAATGAATTTCATGAAGTTTTGACCAAGTTAAGGTGGTTAGACATACGAGTTTTTATATTTTTTAAAAGTTGTAATAAAAAAATCATAATTAATTATTCACATGGAAAAAATTACAAAAAAATATGCATCACATCCGGACATGAGTCTACTTATGTCTAAAATATTATAAAATAATAATATTATCATTTTATTGTGGTTAGGGTGGTAGACACCTACTTCTTATTTTTCCCTGAAATTTAAGTACTACTATATTGAAATTTCAAATTTTCACCAAATAGATTTAAAAATAAATAAATAAACATAGTAGTTTAGAAACTACATTCAATTTTCTACATATTCTATTCTTACATATTTTTGAAATAATATAGATAACTTATTCAAATTTTTACGTCATGTTGCCTAACTCTGATTTTTTTGAATTTTTTGAAACTTAAGAGCCTGTTTTTTCCATGATGATCCTGCATATACCCATTTACATCCCAAAATCAACGAAGGACCTAAGATTCCTCCCTCAAGTGGACCTAGTTCCTCTAAAAAAAAACACTCACAACCCTTTTACGATAAAAAAGTCACAAACACTCACATAAATTTTGAAGAAACATATGGTAAAGGCTTCACTATCTCAAGTAAACAAGGTTGTGACACAAAACATGAACATGACATCCATAAAATTCTTGAACAATAGTCAACTAATGCACACACAATAGGATTAGGATACCAAGATCCTTCTCATCTTGATAGACATCCTTGTCAACCTAGGAGACTTTAGGATGCTAGTACAGTGATGTTGGATGCTCCTCCTGACTTAAACATTTTCCTTCCATGTGAATGACCATTATCCCCTTCTACTAACAAGTATGTTAGTATCCCCATGGGTCCTCCTCCTCCTTCAATTCATGAACAAGGAGAGTCTAGGAAATGAAAATGACCTTACAAATTGAAGAAGCTCAAGTTTCCTACACATCCTCCACCTGAATGTGAAAGGAGACTTCAACTACTTTTAAATAAATGTCTTATACTTTGACCACCTATGAATAGGTTGGTTATTCATCTGAAATACTCTAACATATCATTTTTCAAATATCATCACATCCTTGTTCATTGAATAGAAGAATGTCAGACATTGAAGGACATACTGGATAAGTATCACTTCACCGATACAGATTGTTTCCCCATCATACCTTAAAAAAATAAAAACCCCTTTACCATGCCATAGTTGTAGAGTTCCCTACTCTCACTATTACATGATTCTTTCCCATCATCCAATTTGGCTCATTCTTTCCTTTACACTTTGTGGGGGGAAAAAAGTTGTTAGCCTTATCCTTGTAATGCATTTCCTTTGTCTCTTAACTATGTTATTCCCTTTCCACTTATCTATTTAAGATTGAGAAACCAATAACTTAGTTAGTGGTTGACTTACATTTGCATTACTTTTTCCTTTTCATGTTCCTTTCATGTGCATATTGTGTTCCCCTGTATTGTGTATTTGATGTTCTCTCTCTTTGTACACTTCTATTTGTAACTCTCTTCTTCTATATGTTGTGCATCTTCACTTTTTCATTTTTGTTTTTTGTTTTCCTTTTGGGGATGACACAAAGGTAGAGACACCCTATGTCTCTTCCATGTTGACCCAAAAGGTCCTTGTATTTTTCATTTTTATTTTGTGTTCTCCTTTTGGGGATGATGCAAAGTGTAGAGATGCCCTATGTCTCTTCCATGTTAACCCAAAATTTCCTTGTCTTTTTCACTTTTCTTTTGTGTTTTCCTTTTGGGGATGATGCAAGACATTGAGACCGCAATCTCTCCTTCATGTTGAAACAAAATATTTTCCCTTTTCTTTCACCTTTTTATTTTATTTCTTTTCACTTGTAATTTCCTTTTAGGGATGATGCAAAGCATTGAGACCGCAATGTCTCTTACATGTTGACCCAAAATAGACTTTCATTTTATTTTGTTTTCGTTCTCTTTGTTTCATTCTTCCAGTTCTATGTGCTTTGGGGAATGATGACAGTTATGAGCTATTTCATAAACACATTACAAAAACAAACATACTGACCCCAAATACATAGATCCCTTATATGTTTGGTGTGCTCTTTTCTAGGGGGAAACTCCCTTTGTTTGTTTGTTTTCTTTTCATTTACATGGTGCAGCCTAACTTCAAAACATATGACTTGGCATAGGGCTTTCCAAGGTGTCTCTCATGTCTTGTTTTCTTTTTTCTTTTTCTTTCCTTTTCTAGTTTAAAGTAATTGATCACAGAACAATGTGTAGCAATTCCTTTAAAGTGGGGGGGATACATTACCATTAATTCATTTGCACTCTTGATTCCTAGTACAACTTTGTCATTTATGTGACACATTCATAACTTTGTGGATGACATTGGGTGTGATGTCCTTCATAATTGTGATCTATCTCAGCATATTACATTCCTCTTGGTGGCTTGATGTGACGCACTGCATCCCCTAAGTTGTGAATATACTATTCTTTGATTGGTCCTCTTTTGGATACATTAGACACAATGCTCCCTAAGTGACTGACCTTGCATGAACTTAACAAGACTCCTTCTAACATCTTTCACATTTTACATTTTTCCATTTTGCACCTTTTTCCACCTTGCATTTAATGCAACTTGTATAATTGTGGTACCTTTCTTTTTGTTTATGACATTTTTCTTTGTGGCACCTTGTTAAAGTTATTAGGAGGCATAACTTTAATATGGTTGAGCAGGAATCCCACCTAGCAGCATGAGTTTTCCCCATAGCCACCTTTGCATTTGTGAGTGCATACCAACTACCGTATGTATCTTACATTTTTGTGCTTTCTCACCCCACAGACGGTCAGAAGTTTTGTGGCCCCAAAGTGAGTACATTTGGGCCTTCTCACCTAGTGGACCGTTATGTGTTCTATCATCCTAGAGTGAGTATACATTCTCTTTTTCAAAAAATCAACTTAGATCTAATCCACAACTAGTTGGATTGACGATCGAAGCTTCATTTGATTCATTTCCACACTTGTGTGTTCCTTTGTTCTTATGCTTATTTTTCCATGGGATCTTCGTCCTAGGGGCTTGATCATCCCTCTCGATCACTGTTATTCCATCTTGCTATTGTAAGTACATTTGAACCATCCTCTCAATGTTCATGACTACTTTAGTGTGAGTTTGAAGCAAGTTAATCTTGTCACTAAAGTGGGGGCCAAATGTGTCATAGAAAAATGGCCCCTTGCCATTTTCATGGCATTTTAGGTCTTGTTTCATGGTTTTTGATCTATTTTTCTTTGATTTCATGTCATAACATGGCTTGAACATGCATATTTAGGTACTAAAATTCAAATAATGACATCTTGAACATAATTTGAATGAACCCTTTGCATTTTTGGGCCCTATCTCTCTCCTTTTAGGTGAAAAACCCTAGAAGAGCTAGAGAAGCACATAGGAAACCCAAAAATCAATGGTTCACATCCAAGCACACTTGTACTATGTGAAATGGTGAAAATGTGGTTAGGGATATGCTAGCATATGGTTTTGGAAATAGAACATACCCACACTTTCAATTTCATTCAAGGATAAGCCTTGAGATCTCAGTGCAAAGGAGAGAGAGATCTTGTTGAGGAATTGTCCTAGGGGCTGATTAAGATTTAATTAGGGGTTCACGACCAAGTTTAAACTTGGAAAGGACAATGAAATGCAAGATGAAATGTAAAACCCTAATCCAATGTAATGACCTAGGAAATTCCTTAGAAATGTAAGGAAAACAAAACAAAAATGAAATGAAATGAAGGATGTGCACCTAGAAACTTGATGATAACTAGAAATAACTCTGAAATTCTAGAAAACCTAAATTTTTGACCTAGTGGGACTCATTCTCCATTTTGGGTAAATCGGTCCCAATTCTAGATTTCTACACGGAAGTGGGTTTTAGGAAAATGGGTATCCAAATCTACAAAAATCTATGAAAAGCACCCACAATGGGACTCATTCACCACTTGTGGCAAATGAATCTAGTTTAGATTTTTTGGAACTTCAAAGTTATGATCTACACCTACCATTTTTCTCTTTCTGTTCCTCTAGGTTCTAGAATCTAAAACCCTAATATTGGGGCTATAGATGAAATTTTACTAAAAATTATGACCTTGCAAATGGGGAGACAACTCCAACAAATTTGTACCCTAATATTCAATGATCTTCGAGTCTTCAAAGCACCTAAATTTGTAATCACACAAAGAGATAGAAAAAATGTTGATTGTTAGGGAAGAGGGGTTTACCTTTGTCAAACCATTTTTAGGTAATTAAACCAAATGATGAAATAATACAATGAGGCATGAACATGAAATAATGAAATTACAACCTTTCCATGATGATGGATCTTCAACTGCTGCAACAATTGATGAAGAATCTTGCCCTTGAATGCCTTAGAATTGGTCTTTAAAGCTATCTTGATTACCTTGTGAAGACTTGGAATGATTAACTCTTGAATGCTTGACTTGAAAAGTTGAGTACATGATGAAATAATAATTTGGAAGCTTTTTTATATAGGAAATGCACTCACATGACCATAATTTGATTCATAAGGCCGACATAGGAGAAATTTAAACTTAAAACCCATTCTTTTCCCACTCAAACTTTCAAATTAGCTCAAATGGAACTCATTCACCATCCTGGGTGAATGAGTCCCACCTGGATGGGACTCATTTTCCCAAAGTGGCAAATGGGTCCCACAGGGGCTATTTTGCTAGTTAGGATGTCAAGGAGTCAAGGAATTAGGCTTATATGTTGATTTTGTTGGGTTTTTTTTATCAAAATATGCCTTGGGATGCAAAATATAGGGCCATAGGGGCCTATTAATGATGATATAAAGGGCATAAATGGAGGCCCAAAATCCAATGTGAAAGTGTAAATAAATACACTTTACAACACTAAATTAAGGAAATTTTGGGTCTATTTAGCTTAGAAAGGCCCTAAATACCATGTGAATATGTAAAACACATTACAAAACTAGATTAGGTCCACCTTAGTTTACAATCCCATTAAAATTAATTTGAAAGTGTAAATAAATACATTTTACAACACTAAATTAAGGTATAGTTAAGTTAATTTAGCTTAAAAAGGGCCCAAGACCTAACGTGGATGTGTAAAACACCTCACAACACTAGATCAAGGTGACATTAAGTCCAATTTATCATTAATTATTCCTAAATCAAGCAAGGAAGAGGGGGACTCTTTTTCATCATTACACTATGATTTTGGACAATTTGTATTTCAGGAGGTGGACAACATGGTATACTATATGCTTCTACAAGTTTGGTTCCTAGAGAATATCACGTGTACTAGGTCAATAGGGTTCTCATGTCCAACAACCTTGGGGTACATGCATGAGATTTTAGCTATCCTTTACAATGGTTTTGGTAGTGTGGTGATTTGTAGTTTTAGAGAGTTTGGTTTGACCGGCTGGAGGAGGATGAGATTTTATGGAGACCTTATCAGCTTGCATTGTAGTGGCAGGATGAGACTCAATAGATGAGGTGATCGTAGATGTACAAATTCTTGATTGGAAGGAATGACTACATAGTACAACCTTTCTACTATGATCACATCATGCAATGTTTGGTCAGAATCAAATAACACCCAGGGCACAACCCTTTTTCAAGAGATCAGTGCAAAGTTCCTGGAGAATTGATGATGGTAGATAGTTCACTTCAGAGGATGTTATCTATAGTGACTCCAAGTTTTTAGATCATGATATGCCTCTGGTCTCCAACGCTAGTGACATCGGTGCTACATATGACTATGAGAAGTGGTGGATAGTATCAAGATCAACTAAGGTATTCATGATGGATGAGCCAATAGGTGTTGTAGGACCACTCCTAGCTGAGGTAGATGAGGTGGAGGATAGGGCCGAGGAGACATAGTATAGGGATACAAACATATTTGTAGATGTGGTAGAAAAGGAGTATGATGAGGATGTAGATCCTAAATATCATGGCCAAGAAGAGAGGGATGATGAGGAGGAGCAGTCCATGAGTGAGGGTGATGAGTTAGTAGATTAGGATTTATTAGGCCAGGAGTAGGGAGAACCATCCCCCATTTGTGTTACTAGATCATGATCAGTAGCTACAACAAGAAATAACACCTAGAGCCATGAAGAGGCTAGGACATCCTCCATGCCCCTTGCACCCAATGAGGCTGATTTCACACAGCCTACTAGAGAGCAAGGTGATGACATTTTATTTACTATTATGCTCTAATTTTTATGTATATATATATATCATGATGTGTACTAATTGTGTTTATGGTTTCTATCTTTCTAGAGCTATGAAGGACCTTCATGATCTCTATCATCAGCTGGTTGTAGAGATAGTTCCCCCATTAGTTTACGAGGAGGCTAGTGATTTAGACTATGTGCCCCCACCCATTGTGGGGCAACATCTAGATTTGTTCGAGACTTACATCATACTATGGGAAACAGATGAGAGCCTTAAGAGTTGTGTCCACCAAGCTAATGCTTCTTTGGAAGCACAATCATCTCAAACCCCTATAATTTTTTAGAGACTAGATTCTAAGGTAGCTAGACTATAGGTGGAGAGAGATCAAATAGTAGGGGAGCATCGAGAGGCCCTTGGATGGGTGTGGGGTTTATATTTTTCTCTTAGTACAATCAATAGATCATGATCACAATCACATAACACTGTCTCTCAATAGACTACTACTAGATATATGTTAGCACTAGTTCCCGATGGATATGGCAGTCACAAACCTTAGGGGCATTGTATATATTGATGAAATGTACACAAAAAATTGATATATATATGGGTATTTGGTGTTGCATTACTTGTGTTTATGTATTGAATGTTAAATTGAAATGTGATTAATTAAATAATCTTTATAATACTATTTAATGAATATCTCCATGATTTAACATGTTTATGTGATCTAATTAAAAAATATTGTATTTTTTCTTAGATGCAACATTGTGATGAAGTATGTCATGTTAAATTAAATGCACCTATGATAAAATTAAAGAGCATTAAATGCATATAAGGATCTAATCTAACATAACACACAAGATGAAATTGAATAGCATGAAACCTAAAAAAATCACCTAAAAATGATTTAAATAATTACTTCAGTGATGAAGACAAACAAATAACTATTTTTCAAGAACAAAGTAATGCGAGAGCACATAGAATCTTATCCAATAACTCTAAAGCCACTACCTTATCATTAACACTATTCAAGGGGGTTAGACATAGTATCGACATAGATGTACAAAATTAATAGGTCCTTTGAGTGTTGTGTCATCCATTTCTATTAACATGTTTGCACAAGACCCATAACTTTCATTAATTATGTAAGGTCCTAACTAGTTAGGACTGAATTTTCCTTTTTTAGTCAGGTCGACATTAATGTTATGTTGATTTTCAACTAGGAACAAGTCACCTTTATTGAATACATGAGGGATGAAATCATCACTATAAATACGTTGCAATTTTCAAGCATAATCTTGGAGATGCTCAAGAGCATTAATGTGTTGTTCATCAAGCATCTAAAGCTGGTGCAATCATTTTTCTTTGTAAGTTTTGTCATCAATAAATCCCTAAAGAGTGATTGGTAATGTAGGATCTCTTACTCCAAGGGTATAATCACCTCAGTACCATAGAAAAGGTTATAGGGAGTAGTTCTAGTGAATTTTTAGATACTTGTATGGTAAGCCCATAACACATATTAATTGTGTTCCAATCCTTATTGTGTTTGTTTACTGTATTCCTTAAAGTTTGTTCAAGAGTTTTATTAGTTGATTCAGCTTGACCATTGGATTGTGAGTAATAAGGTGTTGAGAATGAATGTTATATATTAAATGTTTCCAAGAACTTCTTCACATCATTATTCTTAAATGGTGTACCATTAGCAGAAATTAATGTAAGAGGAATTCCAAAGCGAGCAATAATGTGTTCCAATATGAAATGACATATTACATCGACAGTTGTTGATCAAAGAGGAATAGCTTCTACACATTTTGTGAAATAATCTACCGTGGTGATTATAAAGGTATGTTCAGCAGAGGAAGGTGGTGATATTTTTCCAATCAAATCTATTCCCTATACTAAGAATGGACAAATAGGAATTCGGGCCTAAAGCTCAGAAGTGAGAGAGTGAATCAAATTGCTATGTTCCTAAAATTTGTGACATCACTTAACATATTCAAAGCAATTTTTTTCCATATATCTCTAGTAGTAACCCCCATGTGAACAAGTTTTTGAACCAATAATATTGCTCCAAAATGACCTCCACAGGTACCTGCATGAGCCTCTTCAATTGCTATGGGGATTTTGGATTCTTTAAGGCATCGAAGTAAAAGGCCATTAAAGGATCTTCTATATAATACATCAGCGAGAATGATATAATTAGTTGCAATTTTGTGAAGATGATCCTGCGTGTTTTTATTCATTAACTCAAGAAAGCTACCTTCTTTAAAAAGTTGAATATCGGTGAATACCTTTCACTAGATCCTTCCATAGTTGTTGTTAAGAGATCTTTGATTTTGGATTCAATCGATGGTTGCATGATTGGATGTATAGTAAATGTGAAATTCTTTAAGGATCTTATAAGGCGATATAAGAGAAGCTACACTTGCCATTGCATCCACATACTAATTATCCTTTCATGGGATGTTGTCAATGGTAAATGATTCAAACCTATCTAAAAAATTCATTGTGAGATCCTTGTATTTCGATAATTTTTCATGCTTTGCTTGATATGTCCTCTTTATTTGCTTAATGATTAATTGTGAATCACCAAATATCTTAATGTATTTTTCACCCATGATTAAAGTAGCATACAATCCAATGAGCAACGCTTCATACTCAGCAGTGTTGTTTATGCATAGGAAGTTTAACTAATATGACAAGGGAATAGGCTTTCCTATAGATGAGACTATTATAACCCCAATGTCGGAGCTTGTTCTACACTTAGATCCATCAAAATATAATTCCCATGTATTAGTTTTAATTGTGAACACACTATCATCAGGGAAATTCATTGCTAGGTAATGCCAAAGGAGGAGCATCAGCTAATTGGTTAGTCAAGGCCTGGCCCTTAATTGATTTTTGTAAAACAAACTTAAGGTCAAACTTAGTCAACAACATCACCCATTTAGCTAAACATCTTGATAAATCTATTTTATTGAAAAGATGTTTTAGAGGATCAAATTTCATCATCACATATGTTTCCACATTCAATAAGTAATGCCTCAACTTACTTGTAGTGAATACAATATCCAAAAATTATTTTTCTATTATTGTGTACCATTTATCATAGTTAATCAAAGTGTAGCTAATGTAATAAACATGGTGCTCTTTAGCATTTTTGTCTTGAGCCAACAATTCTGCAAGAGCATGGGCTAATGCAATTGTGTAAAGGATGAACAATTTGTTTTGCATAGCGGGTTTTCAAGTAGGTGGAGTTGCAAGGTATGTCTTTAAGCTCTCAAAATCCTATTTAAAATCCTTGTTCCAATCAAAGTGCACATCCTTCTTGAGGAGATGTGTAAATGGTAACGTTCGATCAACTAAAGATACCACAAAATGATAGACAGCTTAGATTCTTCCTTGTAATGTGTGATTGATTGAGAGATTTTTTTAGGAGGTGGCATGTTAAATATAGCATCAATTTTATTCATTTCCACCTCGATGCCTCTGTGAGATATGATAAAACATAGAATTTTTCCACTATTTACACCAAAGGCACACTTTTTCGGATTCAATCTCATGTTTTATTGTTGCATTCACTCATAGATTTTCTAAATGACATTCACATTGTCTTTTCTTGTTAAAGATTTAGCTAAAATATCATCAACATAGTCTTCCAAATTCTTATGTATGTAATCGTGAAATATTAATGTCATAGCTTGTTGATATGTTTCACCTACATTCTTCAATCCAAAAGGCATCATGACCCAACAAAATTTCCCCCAAACTATTGTAAATGTTGTTTTGTATTGGTCTTGAGGGTTGATAAAGATTTGATTATATCTTGAAAATACATCCATGAATGACAACAAAGCATGTCCAACGGTCGAATCCACTATCATGTCGATATTAGGAAGGGGAAAATCATCTTTTAAAGATGCTTTATTAAAATCATGAAATTTTTTACACATCCTAATATGATTTTCAGGTTTTGTGACTGTGACGATGTTTGAGATCCAAGGAGAATAATCTATAGGTCTTATGAAACCAACCTAAAGGAGTTTCTCAATCTCTCCTTTAATAAGCAAGGCTATAGTAGGATTCATCTTTCGTATCTATTGTCTAACCGGCTTAGCATTTTCAGCAAGGACTATGTTGTGTGTCACTATCTTAGCATCAATACCTAACATATGTGAATATTTCCAAGAAAAAAGTTCTAGAAAGTCATGGAGTAAAATTGTGTGATCTTCTTGTTATTCATCATCAAGGAACTTTCCTATCTTAATGACTTTCTCCTTATCATTGATGTTCATTGTTATGTCAATTGTATCTCCTAAAGGAAGTGCACTTGGTTTCAAAAATTCAGGAATGTATTCTCCTTTACTCATATATATCTCATTATTTTCTTCTTCTGCATCTTTTTGTTTTGTGTTAATCATAGCGCATGTGACCTTTTTATTTTTGGGAGGATTAGATGATTTTTCATAAACTCCTAGAATTTCTTGTAAGGCTTCATCATCCTCAAAGTATTATCATGATGAGTTCAAAATCCATATCAAGCAACTTAGGATGTTTCAAGGTGAGATTTTTTTTTGGTTTGCACGTGATAGTGTTGATTTTTAACAATGTTCTCTTTGTTTCTTGCATGATCTTAGAAAGGAAATACCCCAAACCCATTTTATTCTCTTGTGTGTTAGGCTCTATAGGAACACAAATTCCTTATTCTTTTTTTCCAATCCTTTTCCACTATAACCCAATTGTTTCATAAGTTCAAATCCTCTCCCATAAAGTCTTTCCATTTCTTTCGAGTTCGATCCTTTTTTGCAGTCTATCTTATAAAAGTTTATTGTATATCTTGTGTCATCTTCAAGAGTGGATGAGGTAGATGCTTGTGAATTTTCTTCCAAGTTTTGAGTTGACATGACCATTGGTTTTTTTTTTGTTCATCTTCTTTTCTTGTGATTATGTATTCTTTTGTAAACGAGGGTGTGAATTCCAAGGAACCCCAATCATCGTCTAATAACTTTGACACAGTTTCTATTTATTTCTTGTCTTCTTTTATAGGTTCTATGTGCAATGTTGGAATCTAAGTGCTTAGAGGACTTGTCATTACTTTTCAACTTGTAAGCAACTTTCAGGCTCAAGGTCTATTTCAACTTGGTATACCTTGTTGTTATAGACATATTTCATGATATGATGAAGGGTCGAAGGAACTGCATGTATCTCATGAATCCATGGTCTTCCAAAAATAAGATTGTATGAAAGGTCATGAGGCATAACATGAATAGGAGTTTGTAAGGTGTGCTTTCTTACTATAATAGGTAAAGTAATCACCCCATGCGGTTTCTTTCCTATGTTGTCAAATCCTCGAATCGATAATGAGTGAGGTTCCATTTTTTATTTATCCACGCACAATCTATCTAAAAGTTTCAAACTACACATATTAAGGGCTGAACATTATCAACAAGGGTCATTTTTATTCTTGTTTTATTGAATCTTGCTATTATCATGAAGGCATCATTTTTCTTTCTCAATTCCAAAGGAGGTAACTTATGTTTATGAAAGGTGATGTCGACATTAACTATATTCATTCCTTGTATTAAAGCCGCCACATCATTTGCATTTGTATTAGGAGGGATCACAACTTGTTGTAAGGCTATTTGAAGTATAGTGTGATAGTTGGGTGAATTCTAAATTAAGTCCCATAGGGATATCTTTGCAGGAGTACTTTTAAGTTGTTCCAAAAGATCATACTCCTTCCCACTATGTGAAATTAAATGTGGAGCACTAGGAAAAATGGGGTTAAGCAAAGGTATGGTTGTTAGAGTAGGTTGCCTTGGTTGCAGATTATTTTGAGTGTTTTACGTATGAGCAATGGTATTATTATTTTATTTATGCAAAACATTGCTCTTAGGTGGATAAAGAGTAAATTCAAGCTTGTTTCTAGGTTGAGGTTTGTGCAAAGGTGGGTAAAGGATGAGTTGAGGTTGAATCATGTTGACTTATCTTGGTTTTGGTTTTTCATAAAAATCCTTAGTTTACGCATTTGGTGAGATGAAATCCTCAAGGGATTCATCTAACATGTTAAATTCATCACTATTAAAAGGCTTGAGGGTTAGGTTAACTTTGAAAGAGAGATCTGACATAGTCAAATAACTATACTTTCTCCAAATGGCTTAAATGTTTTGGTCTTGATTTTGGTTTTGTTTTGTATTTTATGTCTAATGTAATCTAATCTAGATGCAAAAAATGAGAAATGCAAAAATCTAATTCTATCCACAATTGCAATGAATGTAAATTATGCTTTTCCTAATGATTTGAATGTAATAGAAAGCAAGCAAACTAAAACTGAAAATTAATAATAGGAAACAAGAGCTTAAAAATAGGAAATTTAACTCTGTAAAATGTAATGCAAAATTTGGACTGGGACTGATTCACCCAAGGTGGCGAATGGGTCCTAGTGTGAATTTTTTTCAATTTTTTTTGAATTTTTATTTGATCTTTGTGATTTTTATTCTATATGATCTAGATATGAGATGCAAATGCAAATTTTGAATGATTTTTAGTAAAATCAAATGCAAGCTAACTGAGCTTTCACTAATGCAAAATTTAAAACTCTAGAATGCAAGTTAACTAGTGCAGGTCCTCATGCAATTTTAATGTAAGCTAAATATAGGGTGATAATGCACTCCAAAATAGAAAATGAAATTTTTTAAATGTAGGTTCACCAAAATGAAAGGTGAAATTTTTTTTCCTCCCACCTTTAGGGTTTAGGTACCTAAAAGGGGCAGTTTTCACTAACTTTCACTCAAGAACAAACCCTTCAGATCTCAATGCAAAAGGGAAAGAGATCTTGCAAGAGGGTTGTTCTAGGGGATGAATATGATCTAATGAGGGGTTCACCACCAAGTATAGACTTGGAAAAGGTAATGAAATGCAAGATAAGATGCAAAACCCTAATTCAATGAAAATTTGAATTAAATGACCTAGAAATGCCAATGAAACAAAACAAAAAAGTAGTAAGATGAATGGTGTGCACCTGGAAATATGGAAATGATTGGAAGGAACTTTGAAACATTGGAAATTTTAACTTCTTGTCCTATTGGGACTCATTTTCCATTCTCGGTGAATCAATCTCAGATCTATATTTCTTCATAAAAGTTTGTTTTGGGAAAAAAGGGTCTTAGAATTTGCAAATAGTTCTAGAAAATGCCTACAGTAGGACTCATTCATCACTTGTGGTGAATCAGTCCCATTTCACCTTTTCAGGAATTTTCAATTTTGATTTGCACTTCAACACCTGCCCTTCCCTTCCAACATAAGTTTCAGATACGAATCTATGAAAACTCTTGGAAAACATAATATAAACTTGATTTTCTACTGGAGGGTTTTCCCTAGTCAAACCCCTAGTTTGGTAATTAAACCTTGATGGAAATGATAAAATAAGCATGCAAACCCTAGCCTTAAGTGTGTCTAAGACTAGAAAATCTAAAACATGTTGCAGTCCTATTCTAATGTGTAAGAATTGAAATGTGAAGGTGAATGAATCACATGAGGAGATCTCAAATCACCCCAAATGAACCCAAATGATGGTTGTACCTTCCATAGGATGAATGTAGAATGATAATGGAATATGGAATCACTTAGGAAACAAGTATTTAGGCTTGGATTGTTGGCTAGTTGCATCTCCCCAACCTAGAATCTATCATGATTCACCATAGAGAACCATGATCGACCCTTGACAATGCTACACATTGAATTAAAGTGAGATTGAATACCTAAAACACCACTTTAATGTTGCTTCAAGACATCAATTTTTCTTTCTTTTGAAACTTGAATAGCCTTCTAAAAAAATTCTTGAAGAATATTGATGAAATGCTTGCTCAAAATTGCTTAGAATGATAAAAATGACTTAGAAAGTTTCTTATATAGGCATTAACACCTAATTGACCGTTATTTATATCTCAAAGGCTGACATCCACCAAAAATTTGAATTAAAATGGTGAATTTCCATCTCAAAGTAGAAAATGGCCTCAAATGGGACTCATTCACCACCCTTGGCGAATGGGTCCCACCTAAGGAGACTCATTTAGCCAAGGTGGTGAATGAGTCCCACCTTAGCTTTTTGAGGTGATTTTTTAGAATTTTTAGTGTTTTAAGTGATTTTGTGAGATTTATCAATGAAATAAGCCTTGAGATCTGAGATAATGGGTCTTAGGGGCCTACTAATAATGATTTTAAAGTATAATTAATGTAATGGTTCCAAAATAAGTCCAAATTAAGTGTGAAATTACCTATTTTTTTAGGGTATGTGCAGGATCATGATAGGCCAAAAAGTGGCGATATGATAGGTATGTTTAGGGTATGTGGATGACTTTTTTTTACCCAAAATTGGTGAGAAAAAAGGGTTTTTAAAGAAGATTCTAGGATTTCAAGTAATATAAATTATACTTTACTTTGAATTTAATAAATGATTATCACTAATTTTCTATTGGAATTACGACTAAAATCCTGATTGATAGGCTGATTGAAAAACATATATAGCTTTCAAATGGTATCACTTTTTTTGAATCCAAAACATGTGTCACATTCTATCTTTGCATACTATAGGATAACAAAAAATGAATTTCATTAATTTTTGACCAAGTTAGGGTGGTTAGACATACCAGTTTTTTATATTTTTTAAAAGTTGTAATAAAAAATTCATAATTAATTATTTACTTGGAAAAAAATTACAAAAAAATATGCATCGCATCTGGACATGAGTCCCCTACTTATATCTAAAATATTATAAAAAAATATTATCATTTTATTGTGGTTAGGGTGGTCAGACAGAAGCCTACTTATTTTTTCCCTGAAATTTAAGTACTAGTGAAATTTCAAATTTTCATTAAATAGATTTTTTTAAAATAAACCTAGTAGTTTAGAAACTACATTCAATTTTCTATAGATTCTATTCTTACATATTTTTTAAATAATATAGATAACTTATTCAATTTTTTATGACAAGTTGTCTAACTCTAGTTTTTTTGAATTTTTTGCCACTTAAGGGCCTATTTTTGCCATGATGATCCTGCACATACTCTTCAAGAGTGTAAAATTTTATACACTAAAGTCATAACACCCCAAAAAAATGTCAACATCAATCTATTACCCAAATCACTCTTATCAAGTGTCACAACTGAACATAAATAAAATGGGATGTGGGGGTTAGACTACTCTATTTTTCTTGAGTCATTCAATAATGTCCTAGGAATCCTAATTGGATTGACTAACAACCTCATAAGGTGAGTCAATTATCAATGAGGAGGACCTAGGAGGGGGTTGTTTCATCTTAAAGGGGTTCACCACCAAGAAAATTTTTGGAAAAGAAAAATGAACATTCAACCTACAAAACCTAGTTATGCAAGCTAAATGGGAGATGTAAATGATGAAATTATGCAATAGTGAGATAGAATATGTGTACCTAGGAAGTATGGAGATGTTGTGAGGATTCTAGAAACACAAAGAAGCTATCCAGATATGCTAGGGAGGACAAAGAAATATTTTTTATTGTCTTAGTCCCACTGTTATTTTTTGGGGCAAATGCAGAATCTTCAGATGTCAGAACCAGATTTGAAGGAATTTCTAAATAAATATGCTCAAGATGATTAAGATGCCCAAGGTGGAATTTTAGTCCCATTCTGATATTTTGAAAACTTAGAATGTGATCCTGGGTTCCAAGGTTTGCACTTGCTTCTTCTCTGATCTCAAGTTCTGAAACTTTCAGATTCATGTTGTAGGTGAGTTTCCATGAATATGATGCCTTTATAATGAAACTTTGCAACTTTTAAAACTTTTCACTCCAAGTGATCTTCAAGTCTTCAACCTAGATTTGCAATCACAAATATGCAAGATGGGAGAAACTTGTTTGCTAGTGAATGGGGACTTTCCTTGGTCAAACACCTTGTTGGTAATTAAACCTTGAAATGAAATAGAATGATGAAGGAAATGGTGAATGAACAACATGAAATGATACAACCCACAAAACCTTTGTAAAGTCTGTAAACTTGTGTGCAATGGCTACAATGGATATGTATCTTGAATCAAAGGAATGATCTTGAATTGCTTGCTTGAATCAAAACCCTACATCATAAATGTTCACACAAAAACACACATGATGTAAGAATCTCTTTAACATGATGCTTGAATCTTGATGATGGCTCGAAATGCTTGATGAAATGCTCTTGAATATCTAAATACTTGGATGCTTGGATGCTTAGATTTCTTGTTAGCTTGCTTGATAAGAGAAAATGGGAGAAGGAACCTTGTATTTATACTTATCTATGCTTAATATCCCAAAATTAATCACACCAAGCTAACATATGAATTCATTAAATAAAGGAGGCTAAATCTTGCCAAAATTTGAAATTAAATCTCAAAAATGACTTAAGGAGGACTAAGGCGCCCTAGGTGGCATCTTCGTCCCAATTCATGAAACTTGGGGCACAAAAACCAAAAAGGGGCCCAATTAAGATACCTAAAAATTAGGGTCTTAAGACCTTTGGGGGACAAAGATGCCCTAGGTGGAATTTTAGTCCTGACCCAAAAATCAGGGACACATAGATGAAATCATTAAATTATCATTTATGCATTGGATAATGTCGGGATTATCCAGAAAAAGATACAATACATAGGGCTTGTGAATGCACCATAGGACCAATTAAGCCATAAATACGGATAAATAAAGCAAGGTGAGCCCAAAAAAGTGTAAAAATGCAAGGGTATGCATTTTACTACAATCTATTTAGCCCCCACTTTAGTGAGAGGATGAACTTCCTTCAAAGTCACGCTAAAGTAGCCAACCATGCAATCAAGGAAGGGTTGAACTGTAAAATGTTAGTTAGATAGGATGATAATAATTAAGAGGGTGGCCAAGCCCCCAAGATCAAGAACCTATGGAAAACCAATATAAGCACAAAGGAACACACTCACAGATGATATATGAAGCCATAACCAAATCGCAAACATACACCATCAAAGACAGGAAAAAAGAAAAAGGAAAACTGCAACAGATCAAGCTTCGATTGGCCATCCAAGGAAGTGGACTGGGTCTAGGCTATTTTTCCAAAAAGAAAGTTTACAAGTGGAAGGTGTTGTCCACTATGCAAACAAAACACAGACTCACAAGGGCTAGTGAAGCTAGTTGTTCACTAGGTGAGACCTAGGGGACCGTATCAAAGTGATACCTCCATGACTTTAATAAGGTACAAAAATGCATGTTCACAAGGGCTAGCGAAGCTAGTTGTTCACTAGGTGAGCCCCAAGGAGTCCATATCAAAGCCATACCTTCATGACTTTGATAAGGACAAAAGGAAAATTTAATAAGAAAGAGGGATGTTCAACGATATTTTTCTTAGTTCACACAAGGTCTTACTCTTAGGGGACATGGGACATCATTCCTAATGTCTCCAAGAGAGGGCTAATCGAAGGATAAAAGATTCACCACTAGGGGGAATATAATATTTTAAGATAGAACATGCTCTTGAAGGAAATTACTCCCATTGTCACAACAAAGAGGAAAACACATCATATGAAATAAGAAAATGGCATCAAGGAACATGAAAAAGGAAAAAATTCAATCAAAACAATGCCAATGTATGCCCCCACTTTAAATAAATTTCTAACATGATGATGTGAGCAATTACTTTAAAGTAGCCAAAATTGGAAAGGAAAAAGAGGGTTTCCCCCTAGAAACTCATAAGGGATCTATGGATTCAAGGTTAGTATCCATCTTTGCTGCAATGATATTAGAGAGCTTGAAACTATCATCATTCCAAAAATAAACATAGAATTGGAAGAATGACACAAAGAGAGAAAAATAAAATAAAATCCTTTTGGGTCAATATGGAAGAGACATAGGGTGTCTTAACACCTTGCATCATTTCCAAAAGGAAAACACAAGACAAAAATGAAAATGAAAAGAAAAGATAAGGAAAAAATATTTTGGGCGAACAAGGAAGAGACATAGGGTGTCTCAACACCTTGCATCATCCCCAAAAGGAAAGCACAAGAAAAAAATGAAAATTAAAAGAAAATATAAGGAAAAATATTTTGGGTCAACATGGAAGAGACATAGGGTGTCTTGATGCCTTGTGTCATCCCCAAAAGGAAAACACAAGACAAAAATGAAAATGAAAAGAAAAGATAATGAAAAATATTTTGGGTCAACATGGAAGAGACATAGGATGTCTCAACATCTTGCATCATCCCCAAAATGAAAACACAATACAAAATGAAAAATGAAAAGCAAAGATAAAAGATCAATGAAAATGGAAAAAGTTTACAACATATAGAAGAATAACGGTACAAATAGAGGAATGCACATAGAGAGAGAACCATCAAACAAAACATCACATGGGATCATATTACAACATACAATAAAATAAAATAAAATTAGAAAGGCTAGTAAGGCATAGGTGATTCAACCAAAATTAAGTCATTCACCTCCCCAATCTCAGTCTTTATAAGAAGAAGGTAGAAAATGAACCTGATGGACAACAATAAATGCCTAACTAGGACAAGGCCATCTACTTCTTTCCCCACTAAGTGGAAGACAATAATGGGCCAAGGTAGGTGATGAGAAAGATCATGTAATAGTGAGAATATAATATTCTGTAACTATTACATGATAAGAGAGTGAAAAAGGATAAGCTGTGTAATCACTTGATGGAAATAATTGCCATAAAAGTGAAATTTTTTCACTATTAACTTGAATGTACTTGACACCCATTGGTATTGTGTCCAAGAGTTCGATGATATGCACAATGTGGTACTTTTGCATCTTTAGGATAAAGCACTAATCTAGTCATAGGTGGTAATGTTATGAGTCCTTTGTTGAGAAGTAGTTGTAGTTTCCTTTCACTTTCAAGTGGTGGACGGAGAGGTTGTAGCTTTTGTAATTTATAAGGTCCTTTGTGTTTGATAGATTCACCAACTTCTCTAGCTAAAGGAGGAGGAGGACCTAAGGTGATCCTATCATCTGTATCATTGTTATGAGTCATTGGTTTTTCTTTAGGAAGAAGGATACTCATATCAAGGGGAGAATCAAATATCACCCTATCATCACTACAAAGTCTTAGGTATTCTTGATGAGGTTGTGTAATGTGAGGGGGATCTTGATATCCTAACCCTATTGTGTTTTCATTGGTTGGTAGGTGTTTTAGGACTTGGTGAATGTTATGTTCATTTGTTTTATCACATCCTTGTTTGCTTAATATTGTGAATCTTGTATCATATGTTTCTTCTAGATTGATTGGAGTGTTTGTTAATTTGGTGTCATAAAATGTTTGTGTGTTTGTTTGTCTAGAGGAACTAGGTTCACCAATTATAGGGAACTTAGGTTCAACTTTTGCTTCAGTTTTAGGATGTAAGTAACAAACATCTCAAGAGGTGATATTGCGGGAGGATTTGGTTGTTTCATGGATGGATAGAAGGATGCATTATCGGAGATGTTATCAAGACAATCATTTATGAACTTATTCATGATGTCATCATCTTCTCCAATGATCTCAAAATCATAAGCAGGACATGCATTAGGAGCTGGGTGAGCATGAGTGAGTTCAATTTCAATAGGGTCATTACCAAAGGCACAATTTGACACATCTACCATATATTTTAAGGAAATCCAAAACTTTCCAAAGAACATATCCATGATGCAATATTTGAACAAATTCACTTAAAATTAAAGAAATTGAGGTAACAAAAATTCTAAAAAACTAAAATAGAAAACTAAAGGCAGCCCACAAAAACACAGAAAAGTAATTTCAAAACCTAAAAACTAGAGAGTCAAAGTCAATAGGGAATAAGATGCTAGTAAGGGTGTCTTGGTCCTCCTAGTGAGATTTTGAAGTTCTAAGGACTGAAACAAACAACAAACAGTAGAGAGAGACTTCTAAGGTAGAAACCCTAAGAGGGACTACGATGCTAGGAAGGAAATTTTAGTCCTAGCAAAGTTTTTCTAAGGAAAAAAACAAATTCTAGATTGTCTATAGTGTTTATAGATTACCTATTTAGGATGTTGATGTTTAGAAACATAAAACTATGCAAATGAGTGCAAGAAAAAGTAACTAGGAACAAGCTATTGAATGCAATATTGAATGCAATTTTTTCCAATTTTAAATGCAATAAGAATACCATTGAGATGATGAAAATGCACTTTTTATTTTTTGAATGAAATTAAATGATACAAGAAAGTGAAAATGCAACCTGTATGCACTTTCATTAATGCAAATGCAAGAAACCCTAGATGCAACTTTACTAATGCAAGATGCAATGTAATCTAGGTCTAAGACTTTAATGGACTCCAAATTAGAAAATAAATTATCAACAAGGTTTGGTTCACCAAAATAAACTAAAATAAAATGTGATGTGGGGGTTAGACCACTCTATTTTCCTTCAGTCATTCAATAATGTCCTAAGAGCCCTAATTGGATTGACTAACAACCTCACAAGGTGAGTCAATTCTCAATGAGGAAGACCTAGGAGGGGGTTCTTTAAGCTTGAAGGGGTTCACCACAAAGATAATGATTGGAAAAGAAAAATAAACATTCAACCTACCAAACCTAGTTATGCAAGCTAAATGAGAGATGCAAATGATGAAATTATGCGATAGTGAGATATAATATGTGTACTTGGGAAATTTGGAGATGTTATGAGGATTTTAGAAATGAAAAGAAGCTATCCAAATATGTCAAGGAGGACAAATATTCCTTTATTTTTTTCTTAGTCCCCCTACTATTTCTCGAGGAAAATGTAGAATCTTTGGATGTTGAAACTGAATCTGAAGGAATTTTATAAAAATATGCTCAAGAGGAGTAAGATTCCCAAGGTGGCGTATTATTCCCCTTCTAAATTTTTGAAAACTCAGAATGTGGTCCTAGGATGCAAGGTATGCACTTGCTTCTTCTTTGATCTTAGGTTCTAAAACTTCCAGATTTGGCCTGTAGGTGAGTTTCTGTGAAGATGACAACTTTGTAAGGAAACTTTGCAACTTTCACAACTTTGCACTCCAAATGATCTATAGACATATCTAGAATTGATCAAGAAGAAGCATTAAGAACAGAAACATCCTCCAAGTAGGTTGAATACATCGAGCATGAAAATATGGAGCACAATATCTTAAAATTGGAAAAAATAATTGATAATCCTGAGTAGCAGAGCATTAGGTATACAACAGTCAAAGGAGCACCAACATATTTTGAAGGTCCATCAAAATTTAATATTTCACAAGATCAAGTTGAAAATATCACTAAGGAAGTTATACATCATATGAAGGATCCTATCAATGAAGAAGCTATCACATTTGAAGATATACAATAGAGCATAGAAGGATTAGCACCTTGTTTCCAAGGTAAGACATATCCCATTACAAATAAAATTTCTCAACAGATTCATTATCAAGACAGAGGATTAGGCCTACATGAATAGGGTATCCTAGAACCAGTGCAAATTATTGGAAATCCTAAGCATCAAGGTCTTGTTTATTCAGCAATTAAAGGATATAAACCTATTAGTGATACCTTTATAATACTGGGGGAAACCTTATCTTATGCAAGCATCAACATAGAGAGCACAAAGACTCCTTATGATGAAATTTCTACCAACGCTACACCTAGCAATATTATGAATCATCATCCATGTATTTTTCTACCCTCTAATTGGGACCAATGTTCAACAAGAGAAAAAGATATACCTAAGAACAAAACAAGTCATTAAAGAAAAATAAGCAACAAAAAAAATGGACAAGAAAGATTAAAATGGATACAAAAGAAAAATAAATAAAACCATCCCTATCAAACTCCATTAGTCAAAGAAACTATGGGGAAAAACCAAAAAGGGATGTTCATCCATAAAAAGTGTCTAGCAATTCAAAAGAAACCTTGAAGACTAAATTACAAGGTATATCAAGATGTTGGTCCCAATCGAATCTCCATATCTACCCATCATTGCTCATCATCCCAAGTTTGGAGAGTCAAAGGTTCTAAACTATCAACCAATCCATTTGAATATCATATCCCTTGACACATTTTTCCATACAATATATCTAAATCATGCATTAATGATGTGTTGGAAGTAACTCTTTATTAGAAGTATTCTAAGGGCACTCTATCATGATGTGGGAATCAATGTAAAGTTAACTCTAGTATCGACAAGGAAGATATGAATTATCAAGGGTTACATTCAAGTGCCTGTATCCTAGCAAAACAAATCCTCCAAGTAGGATATCGTTGGCACGTCATGACAGTAACAACAACCATATCATCACCAGCAGCATCTACATCAGCACCACCAGGTGGTTCAACATGAGAGAAATAATTGTCACCATGATCAAAACCTGGTAAACAGGCATCTTGTGTGACATGAAAAAGTAGTAAAAAAAAAAAAAATAGTCAAGAGAAAAATTGTCCTCCAATGAAAACCTCTATGCTAGCACCTTGGACAATTACCATGATGAAAACTTGGCAAATGGGAATCATGTGTAGAATCAAGCATCTATGTGCACCATTTCAGGTGGAAGAATCTTAGCTGATCCATAATAAATCCAATACATTTTTATCCAAATCCAACTTACCTTGATATTGGAAAATTTTTGGTGTACACTATACACTTGCTTATGGATTTTTTTTTGACAAGGGTCACTATCATTGACCCTATCCTATCAAGCACTATTTGAGTCCTGAGGCATTGTCCAAAAATGGGAATACTCTATCTAAACATGTTATCCTATCACAAGATAATCCATCACCTACAAATTGCTAGACACTAGGGGCAAGTACTTACACCTTGCTTCAAAATAAATCTTGATCTATGTCTTCTAGCTCACGTTGTGATCTAGGCATTGTCCAAACAACAAGGTGTGTGACATTGTACCCTTCCCATTTCATTCCAACAATAAGGTATCCCACCAAAGCACCACCAACATAACCTTCAAAACATTTAGTTCCAAAAACAAGGTTTACCAGGGTATGTGCAAGATCATCATGGAAAAATAAGGCCCTTAAGTGGCAAAAAATTTAGAAAAATCAGAGTTAGGCAACTTGACGTAAAAATTTGAATAAGTTATCTATATTATTTAAAAAATATGTAAGAATAGAATTTGTAGTAATTTGAATGTAGTTTCTAAACTACTAGGTTTTAAAAGAAAATAAAATTATTTGATGAAAATTTGAAATTTCAATGCAAAGGGTACTTAAATTTCAGGAAAAAATAAGAAATAGGTGTTTGTCTAACCACCCTAACCACAATAAAATGATAATATTTTTTTATAATATTTTATATATAAGTAGAGGACTCATTCTCCGATGTGATGCATATATTTTTGTAATTTGTTTCCAAGTAAATAATTAATTATGAATTTTTATTACAAATTTTAAAAAAATACAAAACTCGTATGTCCGACCACCTTAATTTGGTCAAAACTTCATGAAATTCAAAATTTCTTTTAATACTATAGTATAAAGCATAGAATGTGATGCATGTTTTGGATTCAAAAATGTGATACTATTTGAAAGCTATAGATGTTTTTCAATCAGCCTATCAATCAGGACTTTAGTCATAATTTGAATAGAAAATGAATAATAATTACTTATTAAATTCAAAGTAAAGCATAATTTATATTGGTGGAAAGCTGAGAATATCCTTTAAAAACCCTTTTTGTTTAATCAATTTTGGTTGAAAAAATAATCGTCAGTCACATACCCATCATATTGCCACTTTTTGGCCCATCATGATGTTGCACACCCACCACCAACACACTACCAAGGTAACCTTCAAAGATACCAACAACATGGATTATTCCTTCACTCAAACTTCTACGATATCAACATTTTCTTAAACCCCATAGCTAGTTCAAGTAGATTTACCACAACATATCCTTTAGAAACATAAGTTAAATATCAATATGTTTTTAGTATCTTACACCCCAGGAAAAAGGGTGAAAATCTAAAAAAATACAAAAAGGATAAAAAAAATACAAAAATAATAAAAAAAGTAAGAAAAATAGTAAAGAGAAATAAAATGTTCTTTAAGTGAAAACCACTTTGTGGCACTTCTAGACTATGTACCATAGTGAAAACCTAGAAAATAGGCACTATGCTTGAGTAAGACTCACATCATTACCTATCAGTACTATCCACAACATCCACCCATTCGTCCCATCATAAAACATGTATCCAACCATGGCTTGTTATTGATTTAGGAAAGTAGTCTTGTCTCCAATTCTGGGAAACTTCCCAAAATTGGTCATGGATTATATCCTTGTGTGACCTCTCATGGTCAAAACAAAAAAATCAAAGACATTTGAAAAACAACAAAATAATTTTTTTTTGAAAAACAACAAAAAATTGAAAACATTCATAAAACAACAAAAAATGAAAAAAATTTGAAAAACAACACAAAATAAAAAACATTCGAAAAGAAACAAAAATCAAAAATATTTTTAAAACAGCTAAAACAAACAACATCATTGGGTTATTCCTTCACTTAAACAGTCTAAGATATCAACATTTGCTTGAACCCTACAACTAGTTCAAGTGAATTTCCTGCAACATATCCTCTAGACACATAAGTGGAATATCAATTCAGATTATCAATGTTGTTTATGCAAAAAAAATTATGCTTTAAGTCAAATAATTGAACTGCAAGGTCTCTACGTGTAAACATAGGAAAGGCTTAAATAGCCCCCAAGACCCTAGGTCAGTTCACTTAGGTTTCTATCATGCTTTATTTCAACTTAGTCAAAAATTCAAAATCCAAAAATAGTCAAAAATTTAAAATCCAAAAACATTCACAAAATAGAAAAGATCAAAAACATTCAAAACCAAGTGAACTACGAGCCTCTGCATGTACAACGTAGTCAAGGCCCTTATATTTTATTAGCCCTCGAGTCCCTAGGTTAGTCCCTTAAAAACAACAAAAATAACATCATAAAGTTCAGAAAAATCAAAAAGACCTATCCTATCATCAAAATTTGCAATAAACTTTTCATCCATAACAAACAAATCGTCACCTTCGCCCTTTGACAAAACAAAAAAATAAAGCAAACAATTGGAAAGCTCTTAATATAAGCATACAAAAAAAAAACCAAAGTATCGACTAATTATCTGTTTGACAAGTCCTAACAACATCCTGAGATATGCCTTAACAGATTCGTTCCTATGATAGACATGATCAACAACGGATTATAGCCCCACCAAAATAGATATGGCAAGTGATACTACAACTTTATTTTTATCTTTTTATAATCTTATCTTTGTGATTTACATTATTGACTTATTCCCAAGATCTCTCGAGGATGTCCATAAAGATTTAGAGAAGAAGAATTTGTAATACTACCATGGTGAGTACTTACTTTACTGAGTGTATGAAAATTGTGTTGAAAAAATTCATGAAGCAGTTGCATGTTCTATACCTCTTTGTGTGACTAGTCCATAAATTTTTTAACACAACCCAACTATATCCTTTAAACAAATTTTTTGTATGTCTAGTATGAACAATAATACTCTTTGTTTGTAGAGTCAAAGTCCATGCAATGGATACAAAGTCACCTTGGTCATTTATACACTAGTGCATCGTATCTATTTGCTACATCAAACAAGATTGTTTAAAACTATGAAGTCTCTAAGAAAAGTGAAAGCAACACCATCAACTACTAACAACTTCAAATTTCTATCCATCATCAAAAAAATTCTCCCAACTAACATCCATCCTACATAGCAATATCATTAGTACCATATCCATCCTACATCCACAATGTCATCAGTACATATCATGATGATAATAAACCAATAGAAACATCATGTATCATGTATGACGATACATCCATCATATATCATTAATCATAAACATCAAATATCCAAATGATATATTGATCATCCATACTAAAACATCATATGATATAAAGTATGATTCATCCATCTATATCATATGCATACATCAAAAACATATATAAACATACATCATCATACATCGTCATACATCGTCATCCATGATCATCACATAAGAATAAAATGAAGCTGAATCGAAGAAGGTATTTCTCATATATCATCATCAAAAAGGGTAGAATGTCATAGTACATCATCATCAGTGAAACAAGTGTGATAGGATAAATAATACATATATATGAGGCCTTGACTGGGTTGATAAATATATATACAAAAATCATGTTTGTAGCATGTCTTTGAGTAATAAACAACATAAAGATCATGTAAAAAAACTAGAACTTCCTAACAAGAAGGATAAAACCCTATAGAAAACGATGTGGACCACCATCTAGATATGACCATCTAACAGAGTGATCACATGCCTCACCACCACCACCATCACCCATAGCACTAGGCTCTCTAAACCATGGCCTTCGAGCAGCCCTAGAAATAGTAGAATCATATAAGGTTTGATAGCATGTGGACATCTATAATATTTGATCCTATTGTACTCTAAAATTATCACACTTTTCCCTGAGAGTATCTCTCTCCACCATAAGCAACTATACTTGAGCCTCTATAGCATGTCGTCATTCACTCTCACTATCTCACTCAATCCTCAAACTATCCCTCTAGGTGGTTAGAGTAGCAACCTCAACCTCCATGGCCTATCACCACACTATCTTTGCATCTCTAGCAGTAATCATCTGAGCTAACTATATACCTTGATCCCTAGGTGGTGGAGGGGATGCAAAACTTATCCATGACCCTACACTTGAGGTATATGCTCATCCTGACCACACTGTTCCCTAGCATGTTGGGCCCTATCCAGCTGCTCTGCAAGAATCTCAACACATTGTCACTCCACACATTGACTTATAATACTTACTCTACCTAATGCAGGGTCACCCCCAATATCTGTGAACCTTAATGGCCTGCATCATGCCTACCATTGATGAAAATCAGGTGTGGTACCCGGATCTACGAAACCCACTGACCAACCCCAACCAACTAGGGTAAGTTCTTTGAATGCAACAACAACATCATCTTTTTCTGGCTAGAGACCCTATACATAGACCTCCCTAGTAGTTTGACTAAAAAAAGGCTCGTAAGTATCAAGAAACTAGTCTTGTCCCTCTTTGAACTGATGACATACTTTGTCAAGTAACATTATAGAGGAGAGGGAGAACTACCAATCAATCATCGAGTCTATCAATAGTAGAAAATATTCTATAGATCCTCTGGTCATGCCTCACAACCCATGTATTGTCTCCAAACAAAACATGGCATCTCATCGAACGCACGAAACCAGTACAAAAGATCCTCAGGCAAGGTGTAATTCAAGAAATCTCCATAAAAATGAGGATAGATCATTAGGATTATGATCCTATATCCCATTAGGTCGAGCAACTGCAATGTGCTCCTAGACCCAAATATGCAAAAGAGAATCACCTGTAGAAATAGATTTCCCTCCCCAATATACAACCTCATGCATATCTCTGTAAAGGTGGGCGAGAAGACATGGACCCCAAGCATATCTAGTCCCATGCTCAAACATACCCTCAATGCAAATACCCCATCCAATAGGGAACTGGCAACATCTCCTATCAGGAATAACTAGTCCCAAAATTAAACCATGAAGGACAAGAGAAATAGGGTTTTCACTATTGATGAACTCAAACAAATCAATTTGGGACTATCACACCTCCAAATGTCTGACACCCAACACATGTTGCATGGAACAGGTACCCCATTGAACATGGTATGTCACAAGCTCACCATGGATAGGAATGTGGAGAATCCTCCACACATCCTTGAGTGTAATGGTTGCCTCTCCTATAGGTAAATGAAAAGAGGATGTCTCAGAATTCCACCGCTCCACAAGCATGGTCATCATCATTGTACGAGTCAATATGGGAGGAATGTAATAGATATGATGAAGCTTAACTACATCTAGAATGTCTCACTCCAAAACATCGAAACTGGTGATTGGATCAAATAGATCCTGAGGTGGTCTCTCCCTTGACTACAGTGGTTTAAGGAACACCTACAATCATTTTAACCCATGATATTAGGATTTCACTCTAAACATGTAAAACGACAAAAAATGATGAGAAACAAAATTTAGGGTTCCAAGCAAGAAAAAGAAAAGAAGCAAGAGCAAAAGAAAACAAACAAGAAAAGAGAAGAAACAAGAACAAAAGAAAAGAAACAAGAGAAAAAGAAAAGAAACAATGAAAAAAGTGAGGGTTTAGGTAAAAGGAAAGGGTTTAAGTCAAAGGAAAGATTATCAAATGAAAGGATCTAAAGAAAGTGTGAAGGTCTGAAGCAGATGCATGGAAAATAAACAGACGTATTCAAAAACAAAGATTTGCATCAAAAGAATAAAATAGAGGTGAAAATCTAGGTCAAAAGTGACGAATTGAAGCAAGGGCAAGGGTTTATGTCAAGTGTGAGCTTCTTGAAAAGTCAAGTGCGAAGAAAACAATGCAAATGCTTTGAAATCATGATGACCTAGAAAAAATTGTATACAAAATACGAGAACATGACAAGACAAAAATGAGAAATGAGAGGGTACATACTAGGCCAGTGACGCCTGTGGGCCATCCAAACTCCCAAACTAGGTTTGAATAATGTGGGGCTCCTTGAATCCTAGGAATTTCTCCTCGACAACTGACAAAATGGGAAATCCATGGATTCATGCAATGAATGGGGTGTCTTCTACTCTTCATCATGTAATGAAGTGTATATACAACAACAAAGTGTACACACTCGAAGCTGACCCTGACCAAAATAATTATTTTAACATTGAGAAAGGTAAAGAAAATCCTTTAAAAATACTAACACCAACTACACAAGTAGAACATGTGCAAGAAAAATCCAAAGAAAAAAATATTGAGGAAGTCACGAAGCTATTAGAAGATGATTGGGGTTCCTTATATTTCAAACAAACATTCATGGGAGAATAGAAGATCATAAATAAAGAATTTGAGAAGGGAAAAAGAAAAATAAATAATGTCAACACAAAATTCAGAAGACCCTTCAAAAGTATCCACCTCAACTACTTTAGAAGATCGAGCAAATTACACAAAATACTTTGACGAAATTGATTATGAACAACCATAGAATCTAAAAGAAATGAAAAAGATTTATGGAAGACATTATGAACTTATGAAACAACTGAGATATAGTGTAAAAGGATGTGGTATTAGAGAATAATGTATTTGTGTCCCTATAGAGCATCACACACAAGAAAAGACTAGTGGTCTTGGTTATTGTCCCTTGAAAGAAACAAAAACGTATTCCCTCAATACCAACACTCTTACAAAAGATTCTTCTAAGTTGACTGTAAAAGTAGTGCATCCTGAATTGATAGACACTACTGGTCTTGATTATCATCCTTTGAAAGAAATGAAAAAATAGATAAATATTCACTTAGCATTAATGTCATCACAAAAAACACTTATGATTTGAAATTTATAGATTTTACACCCTCCTATAAAGGAATGTACAAAATCTCGCAATCTAAAGAGTCTTATGTAAGTATGACACCTAATACCAAGCAAGTGATATCTTTTTTGTAAAATAAAATAACATCTTCTATTGATCAAGAGAGTATCTTGTCAAGACTCCTCCAAGATCGTTTTATATCTCTCCATCCAAGAACACAAAATAAATTTTACTAAAAGAGTTCATTTTGCACATATCATAGAATTCGTGGTCATTCTACTAATGAATGTAATGATTTGTGTAATAGAATTCAACATATTAAGGAATATGGTATTCTTCCTTGTGTTGAAGCACCTATTTATTCTAATTTACATTTATTTTCATTCTATTATGTTTCTCATCAATCATCTTGGCTCATCATTGTCTTGCACTAAGTAGGGTCAAGGGGTTAAGTAGCCTTGTCACCGTATGACAATTTTAATTTTCTCTTTTGGCTATTTGACCACCTTTCATGTACATATAAAAGAAATATTGGGATTTGAATGAAATTCCTTAATTTGGTTCACATGTGACATATAGAGTTAAACATTTTTGAGGCAACCCCTTCCCTTTTTCATGACATAGCTTATTGGAAACATATGACTTGGTATAGGGATTTCTGAGTAAGCTCTCATATATTCTTTTTCTTTAAAGAAATTTATCAAAGTAATGGTGTTAGCAACTACTTTAAAGTGGGGGCATGCATCAACACTCTTGTTTCATTGCACAATTTTCTTTCTTCTTGCAATGCATCTTCTTCTTGGTGCTTTCATTAGGCTTGATATCCTCCAAGAGTGTGATATTTCTTTGAATTTTCCTCTCTTGGAGACATTAGGAATGATTCCCACTAAGATGAGACCTTACATGAAAAATTAGATAAATACCTTTGAATGTACCCTACACTATTTCACATTTACAATATCTGTTATATGGGCACCTAACATAACACACTTTGTTTGCCTATGGTGCCATCTTTTTTTTCATGAGTTTCAAGAATATGAGGCTTTTCTTGTCTCATAAAGCTCAAATTTCATTGTTTTATGGTTCCTTTTCAAAGTTATCAGGAGGTATAGCTTTGGTATGGTTAATGTATGATGAGAAGCCTAAACGTGGGCATGAATTTCTCAATATATGGTGAAAATATGATATAGAGACATGAATTTCTCACTAATCCACCCTTTTTGGATACTCACCCAATGGAAAACCTAAAGATCCATTGCCTTAGAGTGAGTGTGCATCTTTGGACAAATAGCTTAGATCTGATCCACAATGTGTGGGAAAAATGGTTGAGGATTCATCCACCTCTTTTTTTTTTCTTGTTTTAATTTTTATTTCTTTTAGTCATTAACATTGCATGTTTGTGTATCTTGTTTTGTTTCATATCATACACCTTGTGCATGTCCTTTTTCTCTTATGTCAGTTTGAGGTAGTATCTTGGATTTTGGGGCTTGACCACTCCCTTGATCTTTGTCATCCTATACCATCCACATTGGTACAATTGGACCACTCTTGAATGTCTACTTTAGTGCGAGTTTGAAGCAAGTTCCTCCTCTCACTAAAGTGGGGGCTAAATTTAGTGTCAAAAATTTTTGTCGTGTAATGCCCCGCCATGCAACCCTAAAGAAACTAATACATCTAACATTTATGGTACAATTTTTTTTTTTAATAAAACTATTAAAGTGTATAAATTATTGTATACATTAAATTTAAAAGATTACAAATTAAAATATCTAAATCCTTTGGGGTACATGAGGTGACATTACGTAGCTAACCCATTCATTCACTTAACTTCAATTTTAAACATTAATAAATGATAAAGAATGTGACAAGAATAATCCATATAAAACCATACATGCAAATTACAATAAATTAATCATGGAGATATTAAGTATATATATTTCCATAGATACAACATAACATTAACAATATTTACAAATGGTAGTTCACAGATGATTACATGGTATGATAATACATTACATTAGTCTGATAGTACATCACAATAATCACATATACAAAATTACATCAAGGTCTTCCCAACACACGTGGGAGTGATACATCCATAAATGAAATGCATTTGTAGTACAAATATACATTTGGTAATGTATATGAATCCTAGATCAACAACATCTGCAAAACTCTGCACTGAATGGTACAACTGCATCCAAGGGGACCCAATGGGGTGTGTAGCACGTTCCACCCAACCACCCCCATGCTGGGAGTAAACAAGGAAGGATCCCCGACCAAGCACATCCAAACAATAAGACAAAACTAAACTCCAGACAAATATAACATAATATCAAAAGACTACTCACAAAATGAAACATTGACAAATCACAAAAAACATAACAATAGACCACTTCCAACATATTACAACAATAAGTCACAAATAATATCATCAATAAATTTCAAGACATAATATCAATAGACCACTTCCAGAAGATTTCAATAAAAAACATCTCAAAAGGAATGCTAGAGGAGAGTGTCATCGCATGGCCTTACATGGATTATCTAGACATCCTGTCTCAAGGTGCCGCCTCCATCTATACATGGATTATCCAGACATCCTGTCTCAAGGTGCCGCCTCCATCTATGGTTATCCTAACTACCTATCTCAAGGTGACATTCCATAGGGTTATTCATGCGGAACCGTTAACCTCTCATGGAGACGAGGCAACAATCATGCCAACCACGACCTTCTCAGCTCACCTTTAGTCTATGATAGCACTAATAGGCGGACGAGGCATCCATAATTATCTTATTAATGTTTAACTACCGACCCCATAATTAATTACTTAGGTTATCACTTATTACTTTAACTCTACGTGGGTTACCCTGACAGCCCCTTTGTCCGTCGGCCCCCACTTAGAGCCACTCTCTCTAGACACCCAAACTATAAAAATATAACACCAAGGGATTGTACCAACAAGAACACTGAACCAACAAATGGAACATCCGCGAGGCATAACCAACTCACCAAAATCATATGAAACACATCCATAAAATAGTACAATCCATGTGTAAACTCAAATCACAACCATAGCCAAAAACATAGGACCAAATATCAATTTACAAGACCAAATATAAACATCAGTATCCCCACCTCTGGAAGTCCCTAATCAACGACTTAAGCTCCTATAGAGGGATAAACTAACTCAAGGGTTTTCCCACATGACACAAAAACCAATAAAGAGAAAACCACAATAGATTCAATGAATAATCTCAAGAGTAAACAATTACATTTAAACAATGCCATATAACACATTTCAATACAAAATTTCATCAAATAAATAAATTTAGTTTACTCAAGAATATTCAATTTAATTTAAATCACAAAGTTTATTTCTAATTTACACGATTACACTATAACATTGCAATTTTTAAAATTATCTAATTAAATTCATAACCACAACATATATATATCTACCACCATATATATAAATATATATATATATATATATATATATATATATTAAAATCATATCTTAAAAATCATGTATATAACTCATATTATAAAATTAACAAAATAACTTACTGTAAAATAACAACAATATATATATACACACATATTTATTAACATACATATAAATATATATACATATATAATTAATATATATATATATATATATGTATATATATATATACTATAAAACTTTTTAAATAAATTCAAAATTAAAAAAAAAATTAAAAATTTAAAACACAAAACCCACCGCTGCCAATGGCACTGTGTACCAATGTGTGGGAGGCCACAGTGCCCACATGGCTGCATCCAGTAGCCTCTGCTGCGGTGCGCAACATTGGCTATTGTGCACAACCTATGGTGGTTATGTACAGCCCATAAGGGGGCTGTGGGTGGTACGGCTTTGGCCGACCACTCCACCCCCATAAAAATATTTTATTTTATATATTTTATTTTAAAACCAACAGAACACAAATTTTGAAAAGAAAATATTTATATATTTTTTAAACAGCATATAACATATGTACATGTATATAAATATATATATATATACATATATATATATATACATATATATATATATACATATACATATACATATATATATATATATAGGTATATATATATTTTTTTTCCTTCAATATAAATAAAATGAATCAATAGTCCAGTTTATTCTCCAGGCACAAAATAATTTGGGCTCACAATTTTAATTCCATAATAAATTGATTTTCATTTCAAACCAGAATTTCACAACCATATTTATTGAAGAAAACCATAATATTTCTCAATCGTTTTGTACAGAAGATTTAAAAGTTGACACAAACAAATTATTTCAACAACAAAATCTTCTTTTCAAAACATAGACATTGATTTTTGAATATGGTAGACATGATTTTTGTTTCCCTTTCAGAACAAATGAATTAATTAACCATAAAAATAAATATATATCATAAAGAACCTGGAGTCCTTCATTTGATGTCGAATCCAAATGCTGCAACCCTTCTTCCTCTTTCAAAAACCGATTTCCTCTGTCATTCTTCTCCAATTTCTTCTTTCAGCTAACTTCTAGATCAATAATCTATTTCTTCCAAGATCAATTTTTTTAACAGAGAAAAACACACATCTATTTTCTTCCCATCTTTGTTTCTTTTTTTTTCTTTTCCAGACCAAAAACCAAAAACATCCTGTTTGTGTGTAGAGAAAAACTTCTTCCTTTTTACAATAAAATAATTTTTTTTAAAAAAGAAAAGAAAAGTAAAGCTGCTCTTTTCACAAAAATCCAACCCATCCATTGGTTCTTTTAACTGCTTTAAAATATCACACTTATCTCACAATTTTTAATTAAAAATTCATTATTTTCACATGATATTATCCTCACAAAATATTTTCTTCTGATTTTCTAATTTTAATATCTTGAAAAAGATAATTTATAATTATCACCAACAAATTATTTATTTAAATTAATTACTTACACCTTTTAATTAATTAAATAACTTTTAATTTACCATATTTAAATTCAAAATTACAATTACTCACAAATAATCATATCCACAAAATATCATTAATTAAACCCATATAAAATAAAGATAAATTAAATAACAACTAACCACAATAAAATAAATAAACAACAACAATACTGAGACAAGGAAAAAGCCAAAACCATGACACAACAAGACTCACAACGAGGTGAGGGACTTGGGATGGGGACACTTCCTTATCAACTCCCTTTTTCAACATCGTACCCGTTGGGTTAATTTAATGCTCGCCCTGTCCTACTCAAGCAAGTGGAATCAAGACTTGATTCCTGCAATTCCTGCATACAAACAAACGTCAAGTAACATGTAAATCTCCATTGTAGACACACCATGAAAGTAAATCGTGGGGTAGTAGGGTGCTCGTAAGCGAGTGATGCTACTTTGTCCTTTCACCAAGACTCACTAACAAACACATCAGAAAACATAGCAACATAGAATCACAACATCGTCACATATAATATTAAAAAAAACCATAGCATAACCAAATAATATAACCACCACACAATGTGTCATCAAACATCATAAGTAATGTCAAGTGTATCAAACCAACCAAACTATGAATCCACACACAACCAAGTATCAAACCAACATATAAGAGTATCAACAACATGAGGGGTATTACATGTTGTTTACATTTTCACACTTCATTTTGGAATGGTTAACATTAAAATGGACCTAATTTCTCCTCGATCTAGTGTTGTAATTATTTTTACACTTTCACATTGGATTTAGGGCCCTTTTAAGCTAAATTATCATAATTTTTCCTTAATTTAGTGTTGTAAAGTGTATTCATTTACACCTTCACATTAAGTTTTTGGCCCTTGTAAACTAAATGAACCTAATTATACCTTATTTATGGTGTTTTAAAGTGTATCCTAACACTTTCACACTAATATAGGGTTTCATTAAATAATTGTGCTTCTTTATGCCTTATTTGGCCTTATTTTGCATCCACAAGCCTTAATTAATGCATCTTTATGAGGATAATACCAACATAAATCAACATCCAATCATAATTGTGGTGTTTTTAAAATTTTTGGCCTATATTTAGTGATTTGGGACTCATATGCCACCTTGGGTGTATGATTCCCACCTAGGTTTTTGGGCCCCGATCCTAATTTTACATCATTCTAAGCATTTTTGAAAAATGTGTCCCATAGTTAAGCCTAATGGGACTCATATGCCACTTATGGTGTATGAGTCCCATGTGGCTCAAAATCAAATTTAAATCAAATTCATGGTAGGATTTTGTCCTCCTAGATCTGATGTCAGCTTGTGGTGTTGTAATTTCAAGAAATTCGACATAAGTATTTCAATCGTTTTCACCCAAGACTTTCATGAGAGTGTTCATTATAGAAAATTTGAGTTCAAAAGAGCATTCAAGAGTTTACAAGACTCCACAAGAGTATTCAAGATCATTTCCAAGGAATTTAAGGGTAGAATTATTTATCATTTGTTGCAGCAATTCAAGATCCATCATCATGTGAAAGACCAAGAGCATCAAGCATGTTGAGCTAATGTTGTGATGTAGTATTGAAAATCCATTTACAAGCATCGTTTCATATCAAAGTTCAAGATCAAGATCTACATTCTACATTGCCACTTCATGCTAGATTACTCATTTACATCTAAAGACATCATTTCAAAGTACCATTATTCATGTTTCGTGTCCCATGTTTCATGTTTCATGTCCTTATTTCATTGTTTCATAATTTGGATTAATTACCTAAACAGGGTTTGACCAAGGAAAATCCCCATTTCCTAACAAATCAACAATTTTTCCTCTCTGTACATGTGTGATTGTAGATCTAGGTGTCTTCGAGCTTGAAGTTTCCTTGAATATTAGGTTGCAAGGTTAATTAAAGTCATCAAGTCATCACATGGATGTCATCTTCACTAAAATTCACCTACAAGTTGCAAATCAGGGTTTCAGATCTAGAAGCAAAGTGTGACATAAAGAGTAGAGTTAGGAGAGAAGATTCCGGTCTTGACCTTATGAAAAAGCATAGTTGGACTGATACACTAGCTTGGGCATATGAGTCTTAGTATTTCTATTTTCTGGGTTTCAGGAGATTCGGATTAAGCACTGTTAGATTCTATTTTTGGCACATAAAACCTAGTGTGGGACTAAATCGCATTGACTAGCGTATGAGTCCCATTGGGCACCAAATAGCAGGTTTTCAAAGTTTTGAAGCTTGTTTTGACTTATCACTCTTCCAGGTGCACCTCTATTCATTTGTAGTTTTATATTCTATAATTAAATTTCATTTCCTACTAGTTAGGTTTTGCATGGTACTCTGCATATTGAATTCATTTCATTAGTCTTTCAAAGCCCTAGCTTGGTAATGAACCCCTCTTTAATCATTTTCCATACCTTAGGACACCCTATTACAAGATCTCTCACCCCTTTCTACATTCAAATTAAGATCTCTAGAATTTCCTTGGGTGTAATGATAGCGAAATAAGAGGATTCTCATATCCCTTGTTCCATCTTGCAAAAAGGTGGGACCCTATTTTGTACACTACACTTTTCCCTAGTCTTATCAATTTATCAGACCCCTGGGTCTTGGGAGTTGATGTTGTTACACTAAGGATGTTGTACCTTTGTAAAGTTTCACTTTTCACCCAGTCAGTTAGTTGTTCCCAGTGAGTCGTCACCTAGATAAATTGTCCTGGTGTGTGCATTCTCCTTTTCTTTGCTAGTTATTTAGGTGGTGGCCTTTGCTTTTCTAGAAAACCTAAAATCAGAAATTGAAAATTAGAAACTAGAAACTAGAAAGAAAAGGTTCTATTGTGAATATTTATTTAATCAAGATGGTCCTGCTTGAACCCGGTCCTAAGTATCCCTTTGCACCCTATTCTCATGAACCCTGTGGGTAAAAGTCCCAACTCCTAGTAATATTTTCAAGGTACAACGCTAGATGATTCAAACCTCTTTTGATTGTAAATCATTAAGTATCCAAAGATGGCATTGCTCATAAATCCTTTTCCTCGTAAGAATTGAAGTGCCATGTAATTGTAATTGCAGGATCATGATAGGCCAAAAAGTGGCGATATGATGGGTTTTTGTAGGGTATGTGGTTAACGGCCTTTTTTTTACCCAAAATAGATGAAAAGAAAAGGGCTTTTGAAGGAGATTCTCATCTTTCCACCAATATAAATTATGCTTTACTTTACAATACTAGTAGCAGTAATAGTAGGGTACCTTGGGGTTTCGATCGCGGGACCTCTTCCACACAGCAAACGCTCTGCTCGAGAAATTCCTTGCCACTTCTTCCATCTCGATAACCCCATAAATTATGCTTTACTTTGAATTTAATAAATAATTATTATTTATTTTCTATTTGAATTACAACTAAAGTCCTAATTGATAGGTTGATTGAAAAACATCTATAGCTTTCAAACGGTATCACATTTTTTGAATCTGGAACATGTGTCACATTCTATGCTTTGCATACTATAGGATTTAAAATAAAATAAAAAAAATTCATGAAGTTTTGACCAAGTTAAGGTGGTTAGACTTACAAGTTTTTATTTTTAAAAGTTGTAATAAAAATTCATAATTAATTATTTACTTGGAAAAATAAAAAATAAAATGCATCACATCGACATGAGTCCTTTACTTATATCTAAAATATTATAAAAAATATTATCATTTTATTGTGGTTAGGGTGGTGACAAACACCTACTTATTTTTTCCCGAAATTTAAGTACTGCATTGAAATTTCTAATTTTCACCAAATACATTTTTTTTTTAAATAAACCTAGTAGTTTAGAAACTAAATTCAATTTTCTACAAATTCTATTCTTACATATTTTTGAAATAATATAGATAACTTATTCAAATTTTTACATTAAGTTTCCTAACTCTGATTTTTCTGAATTTTTTGCCACTTAAGGGCTTGCTTTTTCCATGATGATCCTGCACATACCTTCTAATGATGGGCCTTGATTAGAAATGAAGGAATTTGTGATTTGAAGCTTAATAATCCATGATTGTAGTTTTATTTAGGGAAATTTATGTATTGTAAAAGGAAATTAATAAAGGTGGAAAACAACAAATGTACTTGGCACCACCTTGAGCATGCACTTGCATTCACAACACTCTACCTTGTTCCATACTGCTCACCTGTAAGGAAATTGAAGAATTAAAACCATTATTATGGTGTGCAAAGAAAGGTAAACCTTGAGAAGTTGAAGAACACAACTACCAAGGGTTTTAAGGTTGCATTTAGAAGGAAAATCGTATCACCAACAAAACTAAGTATGTTTTCAATAACTAAGATTCTATTAATTTCTTTATCCATGCATGTCTTAGGATAAATGGTGTTTCCCCTAGTTTGGTAATTAAAATTTCAATTATTTTGAAATAAATTTAACCTAATTGGAGATTGAAAGTTTTATGAATTATTGAAAATGAATGGTTAGATTTAACCCTAACTCATACACAAGGCACATATCTGCTAATAATGTAGGAAACCTATGAACATATGAGCACTTATAGAAGGAAGCTAGATGAGGAATTCGAGTACCATGTTTCATAAGCCATATTAATCAGTGGGATAATTACAAACACTCATCTAGAATGGTTTACTAACATTGAAATCATCACACGGATTCAACAAGTGAATTATTCTTAGTGCACAAAGAACATTATTGCAAGTGTATTGAATTTGGTAGGAGGGTTTTTGCTAGCAATGGAAGCCCCTAAACTGGTAATAGAATGTATTAATTGGTATGACCCAAACAAGAGGGTCATTGAGAAAGAAGGGTGAGTCTATGCAAATCTCTCTGTAAAAAAGGATTGTATACACACTTGGGATCGACACATTTAGACAAATGAATCTGTTGGATATGAAAGTCTTGGCCACAAAATATTTGAGTGCAGAAGAATAGAATAGAAGATTTATTAATGAAACATGGTTCCAGGAGGAGATTTCCAAGAAAACAAGATAAATCTTGAGGTATGTTTTTATTCAAGATGTCCAAGACATCATAACCCTATTAAGTAGGATAGTTTGACTTAGAGATGAAAACAAATTTGAACCCTTCGGGCTTATAATAAAAATAATGGAAGGCCCTATGAAAACTAACTAGGGAAGTTTTATCAATGATAGGTTGCATGAAAATTTAATGAAATTCTCAGAAATCCTATGTTTTTCTATGTCTTATGTTTTTATTCCTACGCCTTGAGGGTAAATATTCAAGGATTGAAAAAAGTCAGTACCCTGGGTAGAGAACTAGGGAATAATTTGATATATGCTCATATACCCTAAATCACTATTCATTTATATTAAGAGCATTACTAGAGGGTTAATGATGTGTTTTCTATGAAGTTGGTAATAAAAATGGAAGGTGACAAATCCAAAATATTGTCCCTAGAAGCACAAAGGGTCATTCAGTTGGTTGGGGGTTGGTACATTCAATTTATTACTTTCACCTACATCAGGGTGGAAGGATTCTAAGGACACCACTTCATGCTACCTAGGTATCCAATAGACAAAAATTTTCTCTTAGAATTGGTGAGATGGATGCAACCTTCTCATGCCCTTTTCTCGCAAGCACACAAGATTTTTTTTATCAAATTCTCCATCATAATCAGAAATTACAAATGTGTTACAACTAAAAATGTTGATATGTCTAAAGAAGAGTTGAAGATATATAAGTTTGAGTTCTTTAAACTCCAATGAAAGAACTATGATCAAGATGGAAACCTTTCTAGAAAAATAGGTAGTAAGTATGGTCATGTTTATTATTTAGAATATTTTTAGCATAATTGTGATGATGAGCATTAGGAAAGGAAGCGGTCATACTAGATTTTTCCATTGCAAGTAGCAAGGATTCAAGAACTCAATGATATTTTAGAGTAGTTGGATACAAAGAGTTGTTGAACCCAATTTATAATACAAAAAATATTTTTGATGAACCTATCCCAGACCTAGACTATACAAAGAAAAAAATGGTAACCATTTACAATATTTCCAAGCAAGTGTTGACATACACTCAAAACTGGATTTGTGGTTATAGTTCAATATTAAAAGAAGCCAGGGTAAAGCTCACATACCCACCCAATATGAAGAAAAAGTAATGGTTAGAAGAAGAATCAGGTGTGTTGAGATTGCCAAAAAGAAACAAACAGTTTGAAAAGAAAAGGCAGCTAGACATGTTGAGGAGAGAACTCCTAATTCTTCAAGCCAGAGGATTCCAGTGGTTCCATCTAGCTAGTGTAAAGATATTGTGGCTAGTCAAGCCATTGTAACAGTAAAGCCTAAGGCAACATTTTCTTCCATAGTAAATCCAAAAGTTTAGCCTATGATTGATGAAGAGACGAGAATGAGGACACATACTCATGTTAATAAATAAATATTGCTATCTATCATACCTTTTGTTGAAGCCTTGCTAAGTCAAATATTTTTCCAACCTTGCATACCAAGCTCTGGGAGATTTCTTCAATCTATATAAATCCTTCCTTAATTTGTAGATAATTTCCGATTGATCTAACAACTAAACTCCTTCCAATTTTTCCATGTAAACTTCTTCTAGCCCACCATTCAAAAATGTAGACTTCACATCCATCTGATAAACTTTAAAATCCTTATGAGCAGAAAATTCCAGAAACATTATGATAGCTTCCATCCTAGCCACCAGAGTGAAGGTTTCCTACAAATATATTCCTTCTACTTTTGAGTAACCCTTACACACAAGCCTTTCCTTATTTCTAACCACATCTCCATCTCATTCAATTTCTTTCTGAATACCCATTTTGATCCAATTATGTTTTTATTTGTTAGTCTAGGAACCTATTCCTAGTTTTTTTTTTCTCAATCTGCATAAGTTATTCTTCCATTTCCCTCCCTCATTCAATGCTCATATTTACATTCTTTACTAACTATCTTAGGTTCAACTTCAGAAAGTAAACACATATTTATTTCAGCAGCAATAACAACTATTCTTCTTATCAATACTCCTTTTCTCTTGTCTCCAATGATTTTATCTTTTGAATGATTCTCTTTCTTATATTTAGGTGTCTTTTGGGACACCACCAGAGCTTCTACCTCCTCATTCTTCTTTTCTTTTTATTCAAAAACTTCTTCTACTTTTTTGCATTTAGGTTCATCTGATACATATCCATCAACTTCAATTGAATTCTTCAATGCTTCATCAACCTTGAAATTTTTACTTTCTACAATATTTCTTAGCCTTTTATTGTAGCATATGTAATCTTTTCTTCTAAGGGAGTATCCAAGGAAAATACCCTCATCACATCTTGCATCAAAATTTCTTAAATTTTCTTCATCTCTTCTGATAGAACATTTTCTTCCAAATACCTTAAAATATTTTACAGTAGGAATCTTTCCATAACACAACTCATAGGGAGTCTTTGTATTATTGGATTTTGCTTGAACTCGATTAAACACATGAATAGCAGTGTGAATTGCTTCTCTCTAGTAAAATTTTGGTAGTCTTGTCTTAGTAATAATTGATCTAGCAACTTCTTGAATCTTTATATTATTTCTTTGAACAATTCCATTATGCTGAGGAGTTCAAGGAGCAAACAATCATCTTCTTATTCCATGTGCTTCACAAAACAAGTTAAACTCATTGGAAGTGAATTCACCACCTCTGTCAAAACTTAAGCATTTTATTTTCATATCCATTTTATTTTCAACCATAGCTTTGAATGCTTTGAATTTGTCTAATTAATCAAAAAAAATTCTAAGAAAAGTAACCCATGTGAATCTACAGTAATCATCAATGAAAATCATAAAATAATTTTCACCTTGTAGACTTCTCACCCTAGTAGGAAAACAAAGATTTGTGTGAATCAAATCCAGTAGTGTGGAAGTAGATTGTTCTTTTGACCTAAAGTTGTTTCTAGCTTTCTTTCCAAACTGACAATCCTTGCAAATAGCAGTAATATGATTTTTAATCCTCAACAAATCTCTCACAGCTTGTACAACACTAATTCTCACCATATTATCAAAATTCATATGACATCCTTCAGTGCCATAATGAACTATCATTAATTTGAGACATAAAGCAATGTTTTCCAACATCCTTAAGTTGATAAATATTTCCTTCAAACTTCTTTCCAACAACAATCACTATTTTGGATCCTTTCCTTATTTCACATTTCTCATACTCGACCAAAATATTATATTCTTTACTACACATCTATCCAACACTCAAAATATTATGCCTTAAACCCTTAACATAGTATAAATCATTGGTTTTATGCTTTCTATCAAAACTTACTAAACCTATTCCATAAATATTAGCACCTGTATCATCTCCAAACTTAACTAAGCCTCCATCATATTTTTCAAGTTTAAAAAAAATAGTTTTGTCACTAGTCATGTGATGTGAATAGCCAATATCAACAACCTAGTAATTATTTTCACGTTTAGCATGAAGAGCAGAGATCACAATATTATAAACTTTCTCTAGAGTGCTTTCCTTCATAGATATTTCAATGTTAGCACTAGTAGATTCATCTTTTATAGCTAAGAACAAGCATTCATTATCATTAAAATCTCCATAATCAAATTATTCATCAAAAATGCCATTATCTTCATTTACATAATATGCTCTCTTCATCATCTTTCCTTTTTTTTCTTTTCCTTCTCTTTGTTTATTCCTCTAAGCTCTTTTAGGACATCTTGAAGCATAATGACCAATTCCTCCACAACTAAAACATTTGAGAGGTGACTTACCTTGATACTTACTAGAGCCCTTTTTAATTCTTCTAACAAAGCTAGCTTCCACTTCATTTAAGTTTTCTTCATCTAGATCTCCAATTTTTGTAGCCCCGAAAGAAGTTTCTATCTTTGATTCATTTCTCGAGATAGGATTTCTCATTTTAAATGAGGTTAGAGTACCCAACAACTAATCCTTGATATAGGTCTTAAATAATCTACAAATTCCTCAATAGTAGATACCTTTTCACTATATGCATCATGGAGAGTTAAAATAATCTTCATTGTCCTAGATTCATCCACTATTGTAGCAAGTACTTACATTCCACCTACCAGCTCATCCACTCTCTATACATATGATTTAATGTTCTCATCTTTAGACATTCGTAGGATCTTGAATTGTGCAACCAAATACAACTTTGCTTCTTTAACATTTTCATCTCCTTCATGATTTTTTTCTAATGCATCCCAAACCTCTTTAGTAGTCTTCAGATTTACAACTTTAATTAATTCATAATGTGAAAGACTATTCTTCAAAGTAAAATTTTCCTTATTTTTTGCTTCATGTTCCTTGATCTCATTAGTATTACTCGAACCATTGGTAGGAGTAGTGTATGGAGTATTATAAGCTTTCTAAACATCATATCCATAGTATTCCAGATATCCTTCCATCTCTTCTTTCGATAAAGTATAGTCAGTGCCATCGAACTGAGGAAAGTCAATAACTATCTTGTTTTCCATCCTAGACCCTACTTAAGTGGTTAAGCTCTTTTGCAAGGAACCAAGCTTTGATACCAATTATTGAACAAGATAAATGAGAGGGGGGTGAATCAGTTGTAGCAATTTTAACCTTTAAAACTTTCACCAGAATTTAGATCACTAACCATTCACAAATCATTTACTCTGCTAGTGTGATTAATAATTAAGTGCATAAGTAGAAACAAAAGAAGTAAAACCATACACAAAATAACACCGGATTTATGTGGAAAAACCAATGAGGGAAAAACCATGATGAGGATTAGATCACAATATAAATAATTCCAAAACTGAATACAAAGTCTCACTAGTGAAGAGGCTCACTGCCAAGATAGGACTTACCTATGGATATGTGTAGGATCATGATGGGCCAAAAAGTGGCGATATGATGGGTATGTGTAGGGTATGTGGCTGACAAATTTTTTTTTACCCAAAATTGATAAAACAAAAAGGGTTTTTAAAGGAGATTCTCAGCTTTCCCACCAATATAATTTATTCTTTACTTTGAATTCAATAAATAATTATTATGGGTATGTGTAGGATCATGAATGGCCAAAAAGTGGCAATATGATGGGTATGTGGCTAATGAATTTTTCTTACCCAAAATTGATGAAACGAAAAGGGTTTTAAATGAGATTCTTAGCTTTCCACCAATATAAATTATCCTTTACTTTTAATTTAATAAGTAATTATTATTTATTTTCTATTCAAATTATGACTAAAGTCTGATTGATAGGTTGATTGAAAACATCTATAGCTTTCAAAAGTATCACATTTTGAATCAAAACATATGTCACATTTTATGCTTATAATATAGGATTAAAAAAAAAATTTGAATTTCATGAAGTTTTGACCAAGTTAAGGTGGTCAAACATACAATTTTATATTTTTAAAAGTTGTAATAAAAATTCATAATTAATTATTTACTTGGAAAAAATTAAAAAATATGCATCACATCGAGACATGAGTCCTCTACATATATCTAAAATATTATAAAAAATATTATCATTTTATTGTGGTTAGGTGGTCAGACAAACACTTCTTATTTTTCCTTGAAATTTAAGTACTACTACATTGAAATTTCAAAATTTCATCAAATAGATTTTTTTTTAAAAAAAACCTAGTAGTTTAGAAACTACATTCAATATTCTAAAGATTCTATTCTTACATATTTTTAAATAATATAGATAACTTATTCAAATTTTTATCAAGTTTCCTAACTCTGATTTTTCTAAATTTTTTTTTTTCCATGATGATCCCACATACCCTTGTTCATTTTCTATTTGAATTATGATAAAGTCCTGATTGATAGGTTGATTGAAAAATATCTATATCTTTCAAATGGTATCACATTTTTTAATATGAAACATGTGTCACATTCTATGCTTCACATACTATAGGATTAAAAAAAAAAAAATGAATTTCATGAAGTTTTGACCAAGTTAAGGTGGTCAGACATCGAGTTTTTATATTTTTAAAATTTGTAATAAAAAATTCATAATTAATTATTTACTTGGAAAAAAATTACAAAAAAATATGCATCACATTGAGACACAAGTCCTCTACTTATATCTGAAATCTTATAAAAAAATATTATCATTTCATTGTGGTTAGGGTGGTCAGACAAACACCTACTTATTTTTTCCTTGAAATTTAAGTACTACTACATTGAAATTTCAAATTTTCACCAAATAGATTTTTTATTTTAAATAAACCTAGTAGTTTAGAAACTACATTCAATTTTATACAGATTGTATTCTTACATATTTTTGAAATAATATAGATAACTTATTCAAATTTTTATGTCAAGTTGCCTAACTTTGATTTTTCTAATTTTTTTGCCACTTAAGGACCTATTTTTTCCATGATGATCTTGCACATACCCCTGTCCAAAACAAGACTCACTACCAGGAGGGCTCATAGTCCAATAAGGGATTACTTCCCAGAGGGCTCACTACCAAAGAATTACAAAGAAGATAGAAGAGGATTCTCGCAGAGAGAAAACTATCTGAATGCAATAGATATTTCCACCACAATTCACTCACACTTGAAAATACACATGAAAAGATGTTGGATTCCTTCATCTCATTGCCTTCAAAACCCTAACAATAAATTCACACTGCACTAGACTCAAATTCATATCACACACACTATTTTGCATCTATCTCACATCTATCTTTCTTGCATTCATCTTTCACAAAAATATCAACTTGTATTTGATTGGTGGAAAAATTGATATATGAATATCACTCTTTCCCCACTAATCACTCAATAATGTCCTAGGAGTCCCAATTGGATTAACAACCTCACGAGGTAATTCAATTCACAATGAGGAGGACCTAGGAGGGGGTTCTCTCAGATTTAAAGGGGTTCACCACCAAGCAAATGCTTGGAAAAAAAAATGTTGGAAAACGCAATGTGATATGCAAACAAATACTAAATGACCTAGAAAGATAAACAAAATGCAATAGAAAATTTTGAAACTTGAGATGTGCACTTCGGAAGTCTGGAGATGTTGTGAGGATTCTGGAAATGTAAAAAGGCTACCAAAAAGTGCTATGGAGGACTAAGATGCCCAAGATGGCATATTAGTCTCGCTGTTATTTTTTGGGGTAGATGTAGAATCTTTGGATGTTGGAACCAGATCTGAAAGAATCTTTGAAAAATATGCTTGGGAGGACTAAGAATCCTAAGATGGCGTATTAGTCCCATTTTGAATTTCTATAATTTCTAAGTGTGGTCTTGAAGCTTCTTCACCAAGTCTTTAGATCTAAACCTGTAAAAAGACCTACAAAACAAAGGAATTGGGATTATTTTTATGGGGGTTTTCCTTGGTCAAACCCCCTTGTTTGGTAATTAAACCTTGGTGAAAAAAATAGATCTAAAGATGGAAATGTGTGTGTGCCCTAATATGAGGAGTGTCTTAGATTATGCAAGCTAGAATATGAAGGAACCCTATTCAAATATGTTAGAATAATATTCCTAAGATGAAAATATAAATTACCTACAAAGGATATCTTTATTCACCCTAACCTAGAATCTCTCATGATCCACAATAGGCATCCATTACTAATCCTTGGCAATGTTATATCTTGGCTGGAAAATAGACTTCAAAAACCTACAAAAAACATAATAGAAGGCTTCTCCAAGACTCTAAAACTTACTTCAACTTTCTTCACTTATCACTTTCTTGCTTAAACTTTTAGACTTATGTGAAAATGGGGTGTGAATTTTTCTTTTATAGGCATTCCTACCTAATAACCTAGTTACTAGATCCCAAAGGCGAACAAAAGGTCAAATAAATTCAAATATTTTCATTTCCTACTCTTAATTCTTGAAAATAAAGCCCTCGAGACTAAGATTCCCTTGGTGGTGTCTTGGTCCCACTAGGTGGGACTAAGATGCCACCAATGGCATCTTGGTCCCACAAGGCTTAATTTTCCAATTTAAAAGGTAGGTTACCAAGATTGATGGTTGTTCATGGGTTTTGGTCAGATTTAAAGTTGCAATAGGCCTCGAGATGCATAAAAAGGGGTCTTAGGGGGCCATAATAAGTTACCTAAAGGGAAATTAATTCAAGGGGTGACAAAATAGGTCCAAATTAAGTGTGAAAATGCAAAAGTATGCATTTTTCTACACTACATTTAGCCCCCACTTTAGCACCCATATGACACTACATGCATATGCAAGCTAAAATACTTCAACAAGTAAGTTTATAAAATGATACTCATATGGATTCATTAGGGAAAATGAAGCCCCCATTGTATTCACCTGCAAAACCACAATGTTAGAAGCCACATTTTGCATTATAGATTCGTTAGTAGCTCAAAAGTATCCTCTTATCTAACTTTCCTAGCAAATTACATTCAAGGGTAGATGCATTATCTAATCAAGGTAGCAAATCAACCACATCAAAATGGAAAAGTCCATAATAGGGAATTTCCAAGTACCAAGCCACTTGATGGTAGACATTTGACGAGAACAGGAGAAGAACCATGATCTCGATGCAACAAACAACATCAAAAATGGAGTCTTCTAGCTCTAAATATGTTAATTTAAACAAAAAGAACTTATTTTTGTCTGTAATAAAATTCACCTAAAAGTGCATGCATAAAAAGATAAAAGAGAGGGTAAATCACATCCATTTCATCATTTTACCTTTTGCATAGTGAGCTTAGAGTAGAGTGAGCTATTGTGTTGAGTAGAAGTTCATCTACCTATCCATGGATTGAGATTCTACAGGAGGTAGTCGCACAGGGTGAGCTACAACACACTGTGAGTGGATTTAGCCTTCTTTGTACTTCGAGTTAATCAATTTTTTATATTTGTATGAAATTTTTAAATGAATTTATAGGGGAGGGAAGGTTTTTCTTTCATTTTTTTAGATTGTTACAAAGTGTCCCACTTTGGCTGAAAGTGTCCAACTTTGGCACAAAGTGTCCCACTTTGTTGCAAAGTGTCCCAGTTAAGGAATAAAGTGTCTAGAACCATTAATTAAGATATTCTAGATCAACTTTAGTACACTTTTTGACCATTAAAACACAAATTAAATATTTTAAGATTTTTTTTAAATTATATTTTTCTTCTTTTCTTAAACTGAACCATTGATTTTTTGCTCTCTAGGACTTCTCTAACTCTTCTAGGGTTTTTCACCTAAAAGGAGAGAGGTAGGGCCAAAAATTCTAACTACTTCATTCAAATTATGTTATGTGTGATGTTGTCTAAGCTAAATGAAGTAAAATAAATGCAATTAAGTGATCTAAATGAGTGAATTTGAATGAAAAGCTAAGATTTAAACTATGTTTGAAAACATGTGATGCAAACAATGAACTAAAAGAAGAAATAATGTAGAACAAAAAGAAATAGGAAAAAATAGAGTGCACCTGGGCAATATCTGATGAATCTAGAATTTTTTGTATGTTGACTGAAATCACTGAATTTTTAGAGTGGGAATCATTCACCCACGGTGGAAAATTAGTCCTCCTACTAGTGAAAAAGTTTTGAAAACTGGTTTTTATCTATCAGGATCTGGAATTTGATAAAATTCATATTTTCAGTCCTAAGATGGGACTCATTCGCCACTCATCGTGAATCAATCCTCTCCCAAATTTCTAAAAAATCAAGAGATAAATTTGCAACACCAGATATGGAAATCTCTGATTGTTGGGTTGCTGAAGTCAATTCTACAAGAAACGAACATAAAACCGTCTCCAAGATTGAAATAGACTTGAGTTGACTTGAAGCACCTAGTTGACTTGTAAAGCAATCTTCACCACCAAAAAGCTTGTTAAATATGCACACAAAATTCTGCAAACAAACATGCAATAGGGGAAAAATGGTTGAGGGTTAGCAAATAGGGGTTTTCCTTGGTCAAACTCCACTTTGGTAATCAAAACCTTAACACAACAATGAAAGGAAAGAGAGTGATAAACTAATAACATAAAATAGCTATCAACTTACCAAACACTTAACAACGCAAATCTAAAGTAATGTCAATGAACGCTCTAAAGTGCTTGAATATTGCTTGAATTGATGTTGTAGAATGCTTGAATTCTTGAGATGTGAGATGGAATGCTTGAATAAATGAGGAGATGTAAAATGAGGTGAAAATCACATATTTATATAGTCTTGTGCCTTAGTTACCCATTCATACCTCATCACAGGCTAACATCAAGTGATTTTGAATAAAAAACCAAAAGGAAATTTTAAATTTTTTGAATTTGGAGCCAAGAGGGACTCATTCACCACCCATGGCGAATGGATCCCACCTAGTACCTAAAAATATGTGTTAGGAAATATGTTGTATTTAATGTTGTTTGTCAGGTTAACATTCAAAAATACACTTAATTAAGACATATGAGGGCATAAAGGGACCAAATAAAGCATGAGAAATAGATAAATAGTGAGATCATGCCTAGAAAAGCATGAAATCTTGTTACAAGACCTTACAACACTTCAAAATAGGACTTATTAATGAATAAAAATGTGTTTTTTAGGTGAATTGTAATGAATAGAGTCTAGAAGAATGTAGAAATGTGTTCCAACAATTCACAGCACCTTCACAAGATGTCATTATTTTGATTTTAGTACCTAAATATGCATGTTCAAACCATGTCACAACATAAAATCAAATAAAAATAGGTCAAACACCATGAAACAAGACCGAAAAGGCCATGAAAATGACAAGGGGTCATTTTTCTACAGCACAATAATATACTACACCCTGATCACACCAACACCTGGGTGGTCGGATGCTCAACTAAATTTGAGAGCTTGTTGATAAGCTACCTGAGGAGGACGTGCAAATCCTCCAAGAGATGGGTCTTTACTGGGCCTATCTCGCATCTGTCATCTCATACTATGATGCCATGTTGATGGAACTAGTGAAGAGATGGGACATAGAGACCTGCACCTTCCACCTGTCAATAGCTGATGACAATCATGTTGGAGGATGCGCACTGTATACTACAAGTTCCCATCTGAGGAGAGAGGGTATTCCTAGCACAGGGCAGGAGTTTGAAGGAGATGTGCATAGAGACCGAGCATTTCCTAGAAAAACTAGTTCGCCATAGGATTGTGAGACTGTGCATCAAAATTTCTTGGCTGCTACATGCACACTCACCACTAGTGAGACACATCTAGAATTTTACAGTAGCACAAGTACTAGTCCCTGATGGCCACGAAGCACATTTGGAGGGGGGATAGTGTACATGATTAGAGACATGGAGCATTATTGTGTGGTCTTCACCTAGGTCCAGAGCATACTAGAACACTTATACTATGATTTGGGTCTATTTACCTATGGAGAGATGCATAACATGTTGCAATGTACCCTACTATAGACATGGATCATAGAGCATATCACCTGTACCCGCCCTATGGGATTTTTGATCACAACAATGGTGGGATATCCTCAAGTTTTCAACTATTCCCTGAGATAGGCATGGAAACATGGTGATGTACTATTTTGGAGGGTGAGGTTTGATAAACTGAGTGAGGAGGATATCATATGGAGACCCTACCTCATAGAGTTATTCTGGCCAGACACAACAGTACAACTAAGATGGATGCAAAGAGACAAGCTATTACTAGGATGGCATGATAATGTATTAAGACCTTTCTACTATGATCATGTCATGAGGTAGTTTGGATAGATATAGAGGTGACCACAACTATGGCATTTATACAAAAAATCAGTATGAAGTGCCTATAGACCTGGAGATCTTCAACTGCTAACAACAAACAATTTCATCATGAGTGACACAGTGGAGGATGATAAAAACATGCCCCTGGTCACCAACATAGATGACATTGGAAAAATGCTAGAGTATGTTGAGTGGTGGGAGGTGACATAGCTAGGAGCCATCTTTCCTATGGATTACTCTATGAGCTTTGCAGGGTCTTTACTAGATTCAGGGGAGGAGGACAGGGAGTTAGGTAGGAGGGTAGATCCAGTGGACCTATTCCTAGACAAGGATGAGGAGGAGACAGAGGAGGATAGTGACTATGAGGGGGATGAGGATGAGGGGGAGACAGAGGATGAGAAGAGCCAACCCATGAGTGAGGATGATGATAGAGGTGAGGCTAGTCCTCCTAGACCCACATGGAGAGATATAGTTCCCACATGAGTTACGAGGTCATAGTATGCATGTGTCAATGTTCAAGAGCATGGGGAGAGTAGCAAGCATTTTAGATTCCTACTAATCATGCTATAGACCTAGGTGATGATATTTATGATTATTTTTTATGTTTTTATGTATATCATGCTCATATATATGGATATATTATGATGATGAATATTGATTATTCTTATGATTTCTATCTTGCAAGGTCCATGATAGAGTCTGAGGACTTATTCTGATGTGTGGCTATAGTGATAGTGCCACCCCTTCTTGCAGATGAGGCTATAGTCATAGAGTACATTCCCCCACCATTCATAGCGGAGTGCATGGAACTATTTGAGCCTTATGTGAGGCTCAAGGGAGCATATGTTGTCGTATCTAGGAATGCTAAGCATGTTGAGGGTCAGTTATTAGTACTAGTAGTGGAGCTAGAGGAGGCTTGATCAGCTCAAAGATATGACAAAGAGTCTATCTTATAGTCAGAGGTTGAGTGGCTTCAAAGATAGGTTGTCAGGATCTAGGTTGATAAAGACCACATCGAGCGAGAGTAGGTGGAGTCATTGATATGTGAGGGTGAGCTACGTAGGTCACTACAGACTATGTAGGAGATGACCAACATGAGCATATCCATATCACACACCAATGTATCCCAATAGGCATGGACACCATATCCGGATCAATCTAGTAGCCATAGACCATAGTGACATTGTATTATTGATGAGATGTATTAAATTTTTTGAGATATATATATGAGAATGCATAGATTTTATGTTTATGTGTTAGATGTCAATGTGATTTATTAAATAATCTATATTAGACTATTCAATAAATATCTCCATGATCTAACATTTTTTTTCATTAATTTTTCTTATATGATGAAGTATGTTATCTTAGATTAAATGCACTTATGATTTAATTGTAAAACATTAAATACCAATAAGGATTTAATGTAACATAGCATACACCATAAGGTCTAAATAGCATGATACCTAAAGTAAGAATCCAAAACCACATTGGAACCATTACCCCAAGATTCAAGATACAAAGAATTATGTGTCAGGAATCAAGAAAATGCAAGAGATAATGACATACTATCCATTAACTCTAACAATGTTGCTTTAAAATTCACACTATTTAGAAAAGGGTTAGATATAATACCCACACAAATTTGTGGAATTAATAGGTTCTCGAAGAGGTGTGCCATCCATTTCAAATATTAGGTATGCTCCAGACCCATAACTTTCTTCAACTATATAAGGTCCTAACCAATTACAAATATTAAACTTTCCTTTTTTGTTAGGTTAGTATTGACATTTTGTTGATTTTCATATAGCACCAAATCACCCTTTTTAAATGAACAAGGGATGACACGATCATTTTAACTTCTCTACATTTTTTATGATAGGCTTGAATATGTTTGAGGGCGTTGACACACCTTTCATCAATAATTTCATGTTGGTGTAATCATTGTTCTTTATAAGTATTATCATCAATTAGCCCTTGAAGAGTGACTCTTGAGGAGGGAATCTCTAAATCTAGGGGAATAATTCCCTCTACACCATAAACAAGGTTATAAGGTGTGTTTTCTATTGATGTTCTAATACTAGTATGATAAGCTCATAATGCATATGTTAATTGCATATGCTAGTCTTTATTATGTTTGTTCACTATCTTTCTTAGGATTTTCTCAAGAGTTTTGTTAGTTGATTCGGCTTGTCTTTTGGATTGTGTGTATTAAGGTGTTGAGAATTAATGTCATATTAAATTTTTCCAAGAACTTCTTCACATCATTATTCTTAAATGGTGTTCAATTGTCTAAAACTAATGCAGAAGGAAGCCCGAAGTGAGCAATAATTTGTTCCAATGTGAAATGACATATTACATTAGCTAGTGTTGAATCTAAGGCGATAGATTCTACCCATTTTGTGAAATAATACATTGCCATGATTACAAACGTATATCTTGCAAATGAGGGAAAAGATATCTTTCCAATAATATCCAAACCCCATACCAAGAATGGCCAAGTAGGAACTTGTGCACGAAGCTTAGAGGTAGAAGCATGAATTAAGTTTTGATGCTCTTGACACTTGTGACATTTCTTAACGTAATCAAAGAAATCTTGTTCCATATTCTTCCACTAATATCCTATACAAAGTAACTTTGAACTAATGATCTTCCTCTGAAATGCCCCCCACAAGCACCTACATTAGCTTGTTCAACTGCTATAGGGATTTCAGTTTGTTTAAGACACCTAAGTAAGGGGCCATCAAAGGATGACTTATATAAGATGTTTTCTAGGATGATATATCTAGATGAAAATTTTTGAATACAAGAGTGAGTGTTTTTATTTGTTGGCTCAGGAAAGGTGCCATCTTTCAAATAATTGAATATTGTGTCATACCATTCACTCGAGTTTTTGATTTTTGTTGCAAACAATTCATCTTCTTCATCATCAATCAATGGTTTCATAATTGTATGCACAATGAAAGTGAAGTCTTTTGAAAGATCTTGAGAGAAAATAAGAGAAGACACAATTCCCATTGCATCTGCATGATGATTATCTTTTTGAGGGATATTATCAATGGTGAAGGATTAAAACTTCTCTAACAGTTTCATTGTGAGATCATTGTATTTTGATAATTTATCATGTTTTGTTTGTGTAGACATGGAAAATATACTGACACACTTGATCCTAATTTACTAACATTGTTTCGTCCTGAATCATTTTCTTAGCTAATCATCACCTTTCATCCCTTAATTGAATAAATTGGTTTTATCTAATTAAGTTGTCATCTTCTTGTTAATTAAATTAATCAATCTAATTTAATTAACCTTATGTCTCTACTTAATTAAATAATTAATTTTATTTGATTAAATCTCTAAAGTCATCTTATTAAATGAAATAAATTAAACCTTATTTTTTTTAATATAACATCACCCATCTTTAATTAATTAAATCAAAATCTTTTATTAAATCCAAATCATATTCCTCTCAACTTTGACTTAAATCAATCCAAAAATCTAAATCAAATAGTCACATCAACTAACCTCCTATTCAATCAATCAAATCCTAGTTAATTTAATCCTAATCACCTGAATCCTCTGGATTTTGCAAATTGCACTGGTAATAAATCATTTCTTTTATTTAATAATTCCCTAATTACATTCAAAATGGCATCAAAAAGGGAATATTCCTCCAAGTTTGAAAATCCCTCCAAATGGATTTGTCCTTCCAACAAGGCATTCATTTCCTCTTACATGTCCTTGTGCATTGAGCCTAGTGGCATTTAATTCATTCCTTTCTGCCTCCAACAAGTCATTTCATGATTTTCAAATTCCACCTAATATCATTTATTGTGCACATTCATCAAAATGTGCTCAAGCTTCCTCCATTCACATCTTGACAAGTGGCACTTGGCCATTGGATGTTGAATGATCCCACATTGGTTCATTTTTCTCATTCCTCCATCTTTTCTTTCTATAAATAGAAGGATTTCCTTTGTATTTTGGATCCACAACTTAGAGAAAAGTTTCTATTTTCACATTTAGAGCAATTTCATCCATTTCCATAGCATTTTCCATTATCATATCTAGGTTATTGCAGATTTTATCAAGGAATCACATTGTTCTTCATCACCAAGTGGATCAATCTTCATCAAGATCATCAAACTTGCAAAGGAGTTGGGAAAGGACCAATTTCCACATCAAATTGGCACCAATTCCATCATGGTATTAATATTTTGCATGTTTCAATAATATTTCATTACTTTTCTTGTTTTGTTCTTTATTTTCCTTCCTATTTTGAGCATTGTAGATGAATTTCATGGGGAATCTTAGTTCTAACTTGCATATGGATCTAATATTGTGTTTGTTTGTTATGTTTGTGCAGGTCTAGGATTGGGGTTCACAGTTTGATATGTTCCATATATTTTCTTGATGAATAATTGTGAATCACCAAGTATCTTAATGTTTCTAGCCTCCATAATTAGAGTGGCATGTAAACCAGTGATTAACACCTCATATTTAGCAATGTTATTTGTACATAGGAAATTTAACTAGCATGATGATAGGGGAATAGGCTCTTTTGTGGGTGGTTTTATTATAACCCTTGCGCTAGAGCCGTTTTTGCACTTAGATCAATTAATATACAATTTACATGTATCTTCTTCGATTGTTAACACATTATCATCAGGGAAAGAATCATTGCTAGGTAATTCTAAAGGAGAAGGAGCATCAGCTAATTGGTTGGAAAAGGCTTCACCATTAATTATTTTTTGTGAAACAAATTTAGATCAAAATTGGTCAACAACATTACCCACTTAGCAAAGCATCCATCTAAATCTATTTTAGTGAATAAGTGTTTTAAAGGATCAAACTTCATCATTACTTGTATTTCAGTGTTCAATAAGTAATGCCACAACTTACTAGTAGTGAATACTAGATCCAAACATTATTTTTCTATTGTGGTGTATCATTTCTCATAATCAATCAATGTTTGACCAATGTAATAAATACGATTCTCTTTATCTTTTTCATATGGTTGAGCCAACAATGTCGCAAGAGCATGGGCTGAAGTCGATGTGTAAAGAATGAATGGTTTGTTTTGTATAGGAGGTTGTAAAACAGGTGGAGTGAAAAGATAATCTTTCAAACTCTCAAAAGCCTATTTACAATCCTCGTTCTAGTCAAAGTGTATTCCTTTCTTGAGAAGATGTGTGAATGGTAACATTCGATCTCCTAAGGATGCTTCAAATCTTTGAATGGATTGAATTCTTCCTTGTAAAGTACACAATTGAGAGATATTTCTAGGAGGTGGCATGTTAACTATAGCATCAATTTTCTTTGTATCCACCTCGATGCCTCTATGAGATATAATAAAACCTAAAATATTTCCACTTTCTACACTAAAGACAAACATTTTTCGGATTCAATCTCATGTATTTTTGAAGTTTCTCGAAGATCTTTCGAAGAACATTCACATTATCTTGTCATGTCAAATATTTAGTGAGAATATCATCGACATAATCTTCCAAGATCTTGTGTATGTAATCATGGAATATTAGTGTCATAGCTCAATGATATGTTGCACCTATTTTTTTCAATCCAAAAGACATCATAACCCAACAAAATGTTCCCCAAACAGTTGTAAACATTGTTTTGTACTAATATTGAGGGTTGATGAAAATTTGATTATATCCAGAAAATCCATCCATGAATGACAACAAGGCATGTCCCATAGTCAAATCTAGTATCATGTCAATATTAGGAAGAGGAAAGTCATCTTTTAAAGATGCTTTGTTCAGATCACGGAAGTCCATACACATCCTACTATGATTGTTAGGTTTTGCGACTATGATAATGTTTGATATCCAAGGAGAATAGTCTATAGGTCTTATGAATCCAACCTCTAAGAGTTTTTCAATTTCATCCTTAACTAGCAAGGCTATTTTAGGGTTCATTTTTTGAATTTTCTATCTAACAAGCTTGGAATTTTCAACGAGGACTATGTTTTGTGTTACAATACTAGGGTCAATTCTCGACATATCAGAATAAGTCCAAGAAAAGAGTTCAGGAAAGTCATGAAGCAAGATTACAGTATCTTCTTGTTCATCATCATCGAGGAATTTTCCTATCTTAATGACTTTCTCTTTATCATTGATATCCATTTCTATGTCTACTATATACCCTGAAGGACATGTGTTTGATCTTGTAAATTCTAGATTGTATTCTCCACTATGCATGTCTGTCTCACTATTCTCTTTTTCTCCATCTACTTGTTTGGTGCTTATCATATAACATGTAACCTGATCTACTTGTTTTGTACTTATCATACCACATGTAACCTTGTTCTTGTGAGGAGGAGTATATGGTTTATCATAAACTCCAAGCCTTTATTTTGAGGCTTCATCATTTTCAAAGTACTCCCATGATGGCGGTAACTCTATATCAAGTAATTCAAGATGTTTCAAAGTGATATTGATTTTTTGTTTGTATGTAATGGTGTTGATGTTTAATGAAGGTCTTTTCATGGTTTGCGTTATCTTAGAAGGACAATATCCCAAACCATTTTTTGTCTCTTGTGTGTTAGGTTCTATAGGGACATGAATTCCTTGCTCTTTCTTTCCATATCCCTTTCCAATATAACCTAATTGTTTCAAAACTTCATAAACTCTCCCATAAAGTTTCTAGATTTCTTTTGGGTTTGGTGGCCGTTGATAGTCTATCTCATCAAAATTTGTTGTGTAGTTGGTGTCTTGTTCAAGAGTAGATGTTTGTGAGTTTTCCCCTGAATTTCATGTTGACATCAAAAATTGGTTTCTTTTGTTTTACATCCTCTTCCCTTGTGATTATATATTCCCCCATGAATGAAGGTGTGAACTCCAAGGAACCCCAATCATCATTTTCTAATTTTGACACTATTTCCATATCTTGTGTTTCCTCTATGATAGGCTCTATTTTTTTTTATGTTGGAATTAATGTTTTCAAAGGACTAGTAGTTCCCTTTTCAATTTGCAAGCAACTTTCAAGCCCATTTTCCATTTCAATTTGGTATACCTTATTCTTATAAACATACTTCATGATACGATGAAGAGTTGAAGGGTACGTGCAGGATCATGATGGGCCAAAAAGTGGTGATGTGATGGGTATGTGTAGGGTATGTGGCTGACAACTTCCTTTTTACCCAAATTTGATGAAATGAAAAGGGTTTTTAAAGGAGATTCTCAACTTTCCACCAAGATAAATTATGCTTTACTTTTAATTTAATAAATTATTATTATTCATTTTCTATTTGAATTACAACTAAAGTCCTAATTGACAGACTGATTGAAAAAAATATATAGCTTTCAAATGGTATCACATTTTTTGAATCTCAAGCATGTGTCACATTCTATGCTTCACATACTATAGGATTAAAAAAAAATTAATTAATTTTGTGAAGTTTTGACCAAGTAAGGTGGTCAGACATACGAGTTTTTATATTTTTTAAAAGTTTTAATAAAAAAATCATAATTAATTATTTACTTGGAAAAAAATTACAAAAAAATATGCATCACATCAGGACATCTTTCCTCTACTTATATCTAAAATATTATAAAAAAATATTATCATTTTATTGTGGTTAGGGTGGTCAGACAAACACCTACTTCTTCTTTTTTCCCTGAAATTTAAGTACTACTGCATTGAAATTTCAAATTTTCACGAAATAGATTTATTTTTATTTTAAATAAACCTAGTAGTTTAGAAACTACATTCAATTTTATACAGATTCTATTCTTACATATTTTTTAAATAATATAGATAACTTATTCAAAATTTTTGGTCAAGTTGCCTAACTCTAATTTTTCTGAACTTTTTGCCACTTAAGGACCTATTTTTTCCATGATGATCCTGCACATACCTTGAAGGCACCACATGCATCTCATGAATATAGGGTCTTCCTAAAAGAAGATTGTATGAAACTTCATGAGGCATAACATGGATAGAATTTTGTAGGGTAGCCTTTTTGATTGAAATGGGCAAGGTAATCACTCAGAGTGGTTACTTCCCTATATTGTCAAATCCTAGAATCGATAGGGAATTAGGTTTATTTGTGATTTATCTACTCCCAACTCATCTAAAATATTTACAATGCACACATTCATAGCTGAGCTAGTATCAATAAGGTTTTGTTTTATTGCCTTGGTGTTGTATCTGACTATTATCATGAATGCATCATTATCTCTTTCACAATTCCAAGGGAGGGAGCTCATGTTGGTGAAAGGTAATGTATACATTAACTATATTCATTCTTTGTATTAGAGCTACCACATCATTTTCATTTTTATTAGGAGAAACCACAACATGTTGCAAAGTCGTTTGAAGCATGGTGTGGTAACTCGGTGAAGCTTGAATAAGATCCCATAATGAAATCTTAGCTAGAGTATTCTTAAGTTTTTCAACAAGATGATACTCCATTCCACTATGTGATGGTAAACAAGGAGCACTAGGAAACACATGATTCAACAATGGTAATGAAAGAGGATTAGGTTGATGTTATCTATTATTTCTTGTGTTATATGTATGAGCAACAGTGTTATAATTCAGTTGATGTGATATATTCTCCTTAGGTGTGTCAAGGATAAGGATAGGTTTGTTTAAAGGAAGATAAAGGATAAGTTGAGGTTGAATAACATTTACTTAATTTTTCTTAGATTTATTTGAAAAAATATTAGTGGATGAACCTTGTGAGAGGAAGTCCTCAAGGGCTTCATCTAACATGTCAAAGTCCTCATGACTAAAAGGCTTGTGTTTGTTTACTTCACTTTGATTAGGTTTGTTTGAACAAGCCTTACTGGATGAACCTTGCGAGGTGAAGTCCTCAAGGGCTTCATCTAACACATCAAGGTCATCATGACTAAAAGGCTTGAGATTCAGGCTAACTTTGAAAAAGGGTGTTAACATGCTTAAGAACCATACATCTATGCATGTTTAAGTTTAATTTTTTTGGTTTTATGTTTTGATTTTCTAATGAAAGGAGTCTACAAAAAATAATATGGAAATCTAACGAGCTACCTTTATCAAGAAAATGTAAACATAAACTATGAAAATGCATAAAATAATAAATTGGAAAATGAAACAACAATCTAGCTATAACAAACAGAAGCACAAAAATGCACTATTTAACCCGAGAAACTGTAACCTCAAACTACACAAGGACTATGAAGCCAGGAAGGGCATCTTGGTCCTCCAAATGAAATTTAGAGATTCCAAACACTAGAATAGAGAACATAGAACTCAAACAGGATTTTTGACCAAAAACCCTTAGGGACTAAGTCTCCAATAAAGGTGTTTTAGTCCTATTAAAGGTTTTTTTCATAAAAACAACAAGATCTGAGTTTAAAACAGTGTTCCCAAGTTGCCTACCTAGGGACCTAATGTTTGGAAACAAGAAACTGTGCAAATGTATGTAAAGAAAAACAACTAATAAGAAGTGATTGAATGCAAGATTTGAATGCAAATTTTAAATTTTTCAATGCAATAGTTCAATGTTTCTAAATGAAATCAGGATGAGTAACAATGCACTTTTTTGTTTTTTCAATGAAATTAAATGATGCAATAAAGTAAAGATGTAACCTATATGCAATTTCACTAATGCAAATATATGAAACCCTAAATGCAATTTCACTAATGAAAAATGCAAGAAACCCTAGATGCACTTTCACTAATGCAAGATGTAGTGCAAGAATGGATACAATCTATATCTAAGGATTGTAATGGACTCCCAATCAAAAATGAATGCTTAAAAGTCAAGTTCACCAAAATGAAATTTTACTCTCTCTCCACTAATCAGTCAATAATGTCCTAGGAGTCCCAATTGGATTGACTAACAACCTCATGAGGTGAGTCAATTCACAATGAGGAGGACCTAGGAGTGGGTTCTCTTAGCTTTAAAGGGGTTCACCACCAAGCAAATGCTTGGAAAAGAAAATGTTGGAAAACACAATGTGATATGTAAATGAATACTAAATGAACCAGAAATGTTGTGAGGATTCTAGAAATGTGAAAAGGATGCCAAAAAGTGTTATGGAGGACTAAGATTGCTAGGATGGAGTATTAGTCATGTTGCTATTTTTTGGGGCAAATGCAGAATCTTTGGATGTCAGAACCAAATTTGAAAGAATATTTGAAAAATATTCTTGGGAGGACTAAGATGCCCAAGATGGCATATTAGTCCTATTCCAAATTTCAGGAATTTCTAAGTGTGGTCCCGAAGCTTAAGATCTAAACTTCCTTCTTCACCAAGTCTTCAGATCTGAACCTATAAAAAGACTTGCAAAACAAAGGAATTTGGATTCATTGTTTATGGAAATGGAAAATGGAAATGAGTGTGTTCCCTAATCTTAAGTTTGTCTAAGATTATGCAAGCTAGAATATGAAGGAACCCTATTCAAATGTATTAGAATAATATTCCTAAGATGCAAATGTGAATGACCTACAAAGGAGATATCTAATCAACCTAACAAGTCACAAACATGAAATGTACCTTCCTTAGCTAGAAAATAGAGAAATAATGGAAGATGGAATCAATCAAGAAACAAATCTTTAGGCTTGGATAAATGGCTAGTTTCATCTCCAACCTAGAATCTCTCATGATCCATAATAGGCATCCATTACTAATCCTTGGAAATGCTATATCTTGGCTTGAAAATAGAATTGAAAAACCTGCAAAAAACACAATAGAAGGATGCTCCAAGTCTCTGAAACTTCCTTCAACTTGCTTCACTTATCACTTGTTTGCTTCAACTTTTAGACTTATGTGACAATGGGGTGTTAATCTTACTTTTATAGGAATTCATACCCAATAACCCGATTATTAGATCCCAAAGGCTGACAAAAGGTCCAATAAATTCAAATATTTTCATTTCTCACTCTTAATTCCCAAAAATAAAGCCCTTGGGACTAGGACACCCTAGGTGGTGTCTTGGTCTCACAAGGCTTAATTTTACAATTCAAAATGTGGGTTACCAAGATTGATGCTTTTTATTGGGTTTTGGTTGGATTTAAAGTTGCAATATGCCTTGGGATGCACAAAAAAGGGTTTTAGGGGCCCATAATATGTGACCTAAAGGGAAATTAATGCAAGGGGTGATAAAATAAGTCCAAATTAAGTGTGGAAATAAAAAGGTATGCATTTTTTTACACGACAATATTTATACCATCTTCAACCTTGAAAACTCATCCAAGATAGCCACACATCATTTGTATTTACAAATTTAAATTAGGCCAGCAACAAAAAATTCTATAGTGGAATTAAAATGAGGGTGACCCAAACATACACTTAATTGAGGACCTAAATAAGTTCCAAAATGCCTTAAAACACTTCCATGAACTTCATAAGTAGTGTTTTAACATAAGGTCAACCAACACCAGTGTAATACATATAAAAAAATTAAGGACACGCATCCTTAACTCGATCCAATCTTATTGGAAAAATAAATCACTTGAACTCGACCTTATCAGCTTAGTCTTTGAACTACAAGGCATAAAACCAAAGTAAAAATTATTTTGGAGCAACTACATTTCTCTCATACCTCAACCAGACACACCAAACTGAATAGACACAACTAGTGAAGATATCTCATACTCCACAATGATCCAAAGACCCTAATTATAGATACAAGTACAAATAACCATTAATAAATATGTCAAAAAATCACAGGAATATTGGTAATATGAAGCACGTGTCGAAGCACATCTTGAAGCACACAAAAAATACTTGCAAACTTTCCTTTTTACAATTTTCTCAACATTATCGACATATATAGCCAAATACCAACTTCCATGACATCAATAACAAAAAAAACTGGTTGATAGCCAGTTAACTAATTGACATCAATGACAACACCTTCATATTTGTAACAACATACTCATGAGAAGACAAGGTCTGCATCCCCAAAGGTTGTAGATATATTTACCTCTCCACCTTTAGTTAATACGGTAGTAATGAGACAAACAATGGGAAGGACTTATGTAATTCAAGAGGAAATTATTGAGATAAATGAAGAATAAGTTAGAGAAAAATGGGAGAAGATGACTACCATGCTAAAACAATTTAAAGAAAAATGATCTAAGGAAAATCCTATGGTACAACTAGTAGTGGAAGAAGTGCTAGATATAGGGTCAAATCCTATGGATAAAGAAGAAGAAGATTTTATAAGAGGCTCACTCACGACAGAGGAAGGAAAACCTAAGAAAATTGATGAAAGAGAAATAGGGGATGCTACAAGTTAGAACCCCATTGTCAGTATTGGTAATGAAGATACAATTAATGATCAGATTCCACAAGGAAGAAGTCAAGATGTCATTGAGCAACCTCAAACCTATGAGAAATTAGCAGAAGCTAGGGTTGAGAGTGAAAATATAGAGCCCTCACAAACCTTGGGTAGTGAATTAAGAAATAAGGAAAATATCAATATTTGAAGACAATAGGAAGGTGATGTCCCTAGGATTGTGTACCATATATTTGGCACGCTAATTCTTTCTAGCGCTTGTAGGGTTTTTCAACTTAAAGGAGAAAGATAGGGCCAAAATGCTTATGATTACATTCAATGTTAATGCAATATGGATGGAATATGGATGCAATATTCCTAGATGAAATGTTTGAATGCAAGAAACTAATAAGATTGATTGATTAATGAATGGAAACTAAACGAAAACAAATTGTTTGAAAATACATTGTGTAATGCAGGAATACTTGGGAATGAATAGAAAATTGCAACAAAAATGAACAAAATTGAAAGTGTGCACCTGGAATATGGATGAAGACTAGAAATGTATTTTGGAATGCTACTAACATTGATTTTTAGGCCTGGTGGGATTCATTCACCATTCTATACAAATCAGTCCCAGTTCTACAAAATTGTGTTGGAACCTATTTCTGACAAAAGGGTATCTAAAAATGTAGAAAACTCAAAATTGACCTGGAAGTGGGACTCATTCACCACTCATGGAAAATGAGTCCACTTTTGATTTTTTGAATATTCAAAAGTCGAATTCCTAGCTTCCAATCTGTACTTTGACTCTCTACAGGTGTCCACTTTCAAAACTCTAATTTTCAAACCTGAAAATGAGTTTTTGTTGATATTTTGACTTGTTGAATGAAGAAAAGAATTGAGCAACTTGACAACTTGATCTTTAATGACTTCAAAGCTTCCAAGATACCTAAATCTACATACACACCATACACGAGAGATAAATGGTGAGTGTTAGGGCATGGGGGTTTTCCTTGGCCAAACCCCTTTTAGGTAGTTAAACCAAAATGATGAAAGAACATAATGAAACATGTAATAATGGAATTGATTACCTTTCCATGATGTTTGATCTTGAAATTCTATAGTAAAACATGAAGAATCTTCCCTTGAATGTCTAAAAATTTATATCTTGGAGACTTGAAATGATAAAACCCTAAGTTGCTTGACTTGAGATGGATGATTGGTGGATGAATAATGATAAGAGATGTGAATTAAGGTTAAAATACTTATCTTTATAGGAGATTCACCTATTTTACTTGTTAATACCTCATCACAGGCTGACATGAAGTAAGATTAAACTTAAATTTAACTTTTCTCCTACTCAAAGGTCAAAATTGGGCCAAATGGGACTGATTCACCACACATGGCAAATGGGTCCCACCTAGTTGGGATTGATTCACCATCAATGGTGAATGGGTCCCACAGGGGCCATTTTGATAGCTCAGATGCCAGGGGATAAGGAAGTAAGGTTTAAATTTAAACTTTGTCAGTTATTTGACCAATTTAATCCTCGAGATGCACAATATGGGTTAATAGGGACCTATTAGTGATGATGTGATTGTCAAATAGGGCTTGGGACACAAAATTCAATGTGAAAGTGTGATTAGATACACTTTAAAACACTAAAATTTGGTCCACACAGCCTACGAAGGCACAAAAACCAATGTGAATGTGTGAGACACATTACAAAACTAGTTTAACATTAAGTTTAATTAAAAAACCTTCTAGATTGATGTAATAATGTTATTAAACATATTTTACAATGTTGAATTAGGGGAAAATGGGTTCATTAAGTCTATAAAAGCAGGAAAGTCCATTACAAGACATCGTTAAAAGCATGTTATTCAATTTGAAAGGGTCCAAGACCTAGTGTGGATGCATAAAATGCCTCACAACACTAAATCAAGGCCTCATTAAGTCCAATTTATCATGAATTATTCCCATGTCAAGCAAAGGAGTCCTTTTTTCTACAATGCATTTAGCCCCCACTTTAGTGAGAGGATGAACTTGCTTCAAACTCACAATAAAGTAGACATTCAAGAGAGATTTGATTGTACAGATGTAGATGACAAAAAATGACAAAGATCAAAGAAGGTTGTGCAAGCCCCCAGGATCAATGATCCTAATTCAAACCATCAAGATACATAATCATGCAATGGCAAGAAGATGAAAATGAAAAGGTGGATCAAGCATCGATCGTTTGTCCAACTAGTTGTGGATTAGATCTAGGCTTGTTTGCTTCAGAAAGACAATGCATACTCACTCTAGGGTGATGAAACTCTTGGTTGTCTGTCGGGTGAGAAGTCCACAACATACTCACTCTGGGGCCATGGAAATTTTGATTGTTTGTGGGGTGAGAAATCCCAAAGGTGAGAAACATACGCTATTTGATATGCACTCAAACACATATGTGGCTATGAGGAAAGTCATGCCACTGAATGGGATTCCCACTCAAACCATACCAAATTTATACCTCCTGATAACTTTAATAAGATACTAGAAAGGAAAATTATTTTTGAGCTCTATGAGGTAAGAAAATTTTTGTATGCTTGTCACACATAGACATTGTTAATGCAAAATAATGTAAGGATTTGTTCAAAGGGATTCGCTTAGTTTGTGCAATGTCTCATATTAGGGAACATCATGCCAAATGTCTCCAAGAGAGGATAAGTGGAAATGGTCTCATCTTGTTTCCAAGAGAGGATTAGTGCAAGGCCTCATCCTAGGTAACATTGTACCTAATGTTTCCAAGAGAGGGAATTGCAAGAAAAAGAAACTCACATAATGAAATGTGAGTGGTGATGTATGCCCCCACTTTAAAGCGGTTGCGAGCACCAGTATTGTGAGAAATTTCTTTAAAGTAGAAGAAGAGGACATGAGAGATTACAAAAAAATCCCTATGCCAAGTTTTTTTTTTTTTAGAAGCTACGTCAATTAAAAGGGCAGTATGTCACACGCGAGCCAATTTAAGGCACATCGTCCATATCCCAAGCTTGCTCTTATATCTTCATGAAAGGTTAATGGCTATCCAAAGGGGGAAACCACAAGTGAAATACAATGATAAGGCTACATATCCCCATGGCCAAACTGAGTGCAAGACAAGGGTGAGCCAAAATGATTGATTGAAATGTAGACGATAGTGAAAATCAATATCAATTAAAGAAATTAGGTGCCTCCATAGAGGGAAGCATATGAAAATCCTTGAGATGTTGGATTTTATGACTCAAGGATTTACATTCATTAGTGGAGTGACCATGAACTCTATGATAGGTGCATAATGAAGTTTTTTCATAAAATTTCTTATGAGTTCTAGGAGCGAGGGTGATCAAGTGATCTTGGAGGAGTTTCGAAAAGATACCCTCTTGATCTATGGCAGAAGGTGGTCTTGTGGTATGTGACAAAGATACATCTTGATTAGTAATGGTTATTATATCTTTGTAAGACTCTTTAGATTGTGAGATTTTATTCTCTCCATTATAGGAGGGTATAAAATCTAACGAATTCAAACCATGAATGTTTTGTGAGATGACATTGACATTAAGCGAAGGTGTATTTGTTTGTTTTATGTTTGGTAAAGGATGAGGTTCAGAACCACTAGTGTTGAGGAGTTCATCATGAATGACAGTTAAGGTTGATTTAGGAGTATGTTGTGTGAGAGTATTGATGTTGAGGGAAGGCTTGGTGATTTCTATCAAAGGGAAATAACCAAGACCATGAGTTGTTTGTTATGTGTGAGGATCGATGGGGACACAGATACCTTGTTCACTAGTGCCACATCCTTTTCCACTATACCCAAGGTGTTTCATGAGTTCATAACCTTTTCCGTAAAGATTTTTCATTGTGTTAGTCAAAGTTTGTTGTGTATTTTGTGTCTTTGTCTAAAGTGGTTGAGGTGGATGCTTTTGAAAGGTTATCCAAATTTTATGTGGACATTATTGTTGTATCTTTGGCCTGATTTGAATCTTTTTTTATGATTTTGTACTCGCCCATGATGTCATGTTTAAAATCCAAGGAACCCCAATCATCTGCAGATAGCTTTGTGTGTTGTGTAAGTGGTTGTCCATCATCATTTTGTTGAATGAGTTCCACTTGTGTAGGTGATGTTGATGTGTTTAAGGATTTGGCTTTATTTTTATCAAGTTTTAAGACACTATTAGGCTCAAGATCAGTGTCAAGTGTGTGGAATTTGTTGTCGTAGATGTATTTCATTTTGCAATGAAGATTTGAAGGCACACCTTTCATGGCATGAATCCACTATCTACCTAAGAGAAGATTGCATGAAAGTTCATAAGGCATAAAATGGATTGGTGTATTCAAGGTGACCACTCCAATGGTAAGAGGCATAATGAGTACCCCTAGTGGTTTCTTTTTCGACATTGTCAAATCCCTTAATAGAGAAAGAATCGGGTCGAATGGTTGATTTATCAATGCCAAGTGTATCCAAAAGGCTCACACTATACACATTAAGAGAAGAACCAGTATCAACAAGAGTTATCTTTATCCCTTTTGCTTTGAATTGAGTGATGATCATGAAAGAATCATTTTTTTTTTCACATCCAAAGAGGGGAGTTCACTTTGGTGGAAAACAATATCAACATTTTTGCCTTGAATCATTGATGCAATATCAGTTGGTGGCACATTAGAAGGGACAGGAACTTGTTGTAAGGTTGTTTGGATCATGTTGTGATAGTGAGGGGAGGATTGAATAAGGTCCCATAATGATATCTTAGTAGGAGTACTCTTAATTTTCTCGATAAGATCATACTCCTTGTGTCCTGGAAAGAAAGGATTAGGTGGGATAGGATTAGGCAATGGTAAGGGTATTGGTGTGGTTTGTTGGGGTTGCAATTTTTTTTGAGTGTTATACGTATGAGCAACGGTATTATAACTCGGTTGCTATGATACATGAGTTTGAGGAGGGTAAAGGATATGTTCAACTTTATTTTGAGTTTTTTGTTGGTGTGAAGGTGGGTAGAGAATTAAAGGGTTGTTAGGATGTCCCACGAGGTATGTATGAGGACCATTGATCGAGGGGGATCTAATAGACACTTGAACATTCATAACCTCAGTGGTCTTGGTTTGATGTATCTCTAATGAAGGGAAATTGATAATCACCTTTTTATCTAAGGAATATACATTATTATTGTTATTTTTTTCCAACACCATGATATTCTATATAGAAGGAGAGATTTGAGGAGAACAACAAGTCACATGTTCTTGAAAAGTAAGGCTTGGTTCTTCCAAAATGACTTCATTGCCAATAGGGAAATGATCAATGATGGGATTATCAGAAGGGGAATGATTAGGAGAAGGTGTTAGTTGAATTTCCATTGTTTGTAAGTTCTCATTCTCTTGTGCCATGTTATCTACCTTAGTAGGAGAGCTTGTATTATGTTCATCCAAATTTGAAGTTTGTAAAGTAGCTTCATCACAAGTGGATTTAGGCATCAAGAGAAGGACCACTATGGTTGTCAAAGAGATTATTCACAATGGTCAGAGAATTAGGGAAGGGAGGGTCAAGATTCTCATGACTCTTAATAGGGATGTATTCTAACACCAACCTATCCACTTTACATCGAGGAGGGATATTAGGAGAAGGACAAGTTTGACTATCATGACCATGGAGACTTGGTAAGGTGATATTTATAAATGTGTCTATGATCTCATGTTCTTGTTGTCTATCATCGTCCAAAGGGGAATGAGGAGATGGACAATCAAGACCCACAAGGCTTGTAAATTTCTTCACCAAGATGTACCTTCATCACTAATAGGAGAGGTATTGGGAGAAAAACAAGTATGTATGTTATGATTGTCTACACCTCCATTCACACCAATGGGTAATGAAATTTTTTGGTCAAAGCTATGTTTCTCATAGTTGTAATCAAAATAAAACTCATAAGAGGGGATATTATGCTTATAAAATCCATGTTTAATTCAATCAAAGACACATCTTGTGAAAAAGAACATGCTATGCAAAACTAAATAAAGTGCAATGCAATGATTTATATTGAATTTGTAGATGTAAAAAAAAGTAAGTTGCTAATCACAATATGCAATAGTCTGAAAAATGAAATGTTTGAAATGAAACAATGCACGAAATGAGCTATGTTAGGCTAGATTTGATGAAATGCATGTTATAGAGATGCAACCAAATAATACAACTAGGAAATGGCACCAATCAAAAGCCTAAAAATAGGGTCTACAACTCTATAAAAGGAAGTTTCAAGGGTCAAAAGGGACTGATTCGCCCAGGGTGGCGAATGAGTCCCAATATGGACTTTTCTCATAATTTTTAGAAAAAATTTAGAAATTTTGATGTGTTATGAGTGCTATGATGTAGATCTAAGTTAAAAAAGCAGAATTTTAGAAAATTTAAATGAATTTTGATGAAAAAAATGCAACCTAAATGCATTTTTATATGAATGCAAAATTTGAAATCTATCATGGGTATGTGTAGGATCATGATGGGCCAAAAAGTGGCAATATTATGGGTATTTGTAGGGTATGTGGCTGATGACTTTTTTTTTACCCAAAATTGATGAAACGAAAGGGTTTTTAGAGGAGATTCTCAGCTTTCCACCAATATAAATTATGCTTTAATTTGAATTTAATAAATAATTATTATTCATTTTCTATTAGAATTATGACTAAAGTCCTTATCGATAGGCTGATTGAAAAACATCTATAACTTTCAAACGGTATCACATTTTTGAATCCAAAACATGTACATTCTATGCTTCACATACTATAGGATTAAAAAATAAAATAAATTTCATGAAGTTTTGACCAAGTTAAGGTGGTCGATACGATTTTTATATTTTTAAAAAGTTGTAATAAAAATTCATAATTAATTATTTACTTGGAAAAAATTACAAAAAATATGCATCACATCTAGACATGAGTCCTCTACTTATATATAAAATATTATAAAAAAATATTATCATTTTATTATGGTTAGGGTGGTGACAAACACCTACTTCTTATTTTTTTCCCCGAAATTTAAGTACTCGCATTTAAATTTCAAATTTTCACCAAATAGATTTTATTTCTTTTTAAATAAACCTAGTAATTTAGAAACTAAATTCAATTTTCTACAGATTCTATTCTTACATATTTTTTAAATAATATAGATAACTTATTAAAAAATTTACGTCACGTTGCCTAACACTGATTTTTCTGAATTTTTTGCCACTTAAGGGCCTGTTTTTTCCATGATGATCCTACACATACCCTCATTCAAATGAATTCATGCAAGTCATAATGCAAGATCAATTCAAGCTAGATGTATGATTAAGGACTCCAAATCAGACAAGAAAGTATTCTAAAAATAAGGTTCACCAAAATGTACCATAGATTTTTGGCACCCTAATTCTTTCTAGCACTTCTAGGATTTTTCACCTAAAAGGAGAAAGATAGGCCAAAAATGCTTATGATTACATTCAATGTTATTGCAATATGGATGGAATATGGATGTAATATGCCTAGATGCAATTTTTGAATGCAAGAAACTAATAAGAATGATTGATTATTGAATGGAAACTAAAGGAAAACAACTTGTTTTTAAACACATTGTGCAATGTAGAAATACTTGGAAATGAACAGAAAATTGCAAAAGAAATGAACCAAAATGAAAGTGTACACCTATAATGTGGATGAAGACTGGAAATGGATTCTGGAATGTTGTTGATGTTGATTTTCAAGCCTAGTGGGACTCATTCACCATTCTAGGTGAATCAATTTCAATTCTACAAAACTGTGTCAGAACCTGTTTCTAACAAAAGGGTATCTAAAAATGCAAAAAACTCAAAATTGACCTGGAAATGGGACTCATTCACCACTCATGGTGAATAAGCGCACTTTTGAATTTTTGAATATTCAAAAGTGGAATCCAAAGCTTTCGATATGTACTTTGATTCTCTACAGTTGTTCGCTTCTGAAACTCTAATTTTTGAACCTAAAAATGAGTTTTTATTGATATTTTGACTTGTTGAATGAAGAAAAGACTTAAGAAACTTGATAAATTGATCTTTAATTACTTCAAATCTTCCAAGATACCTAAATCTGCACACACACAAGACAAGAGAGAGAAATGGTGAATGCTAGGGCTTGGGGGTTTGCCTTGGTCAAACCCCTTTTAGGTGATTAAACCAAAATCATGAAAGAATAGAATGAAACATGTAATAATGGAGTTTATTAACTTTCCACGATGTTTGATCTTTAAAGTCTATAGTAAAACATGAAGAATCTTCCCTTGAATGTCTAAAAATTGATATCTTGGAGACTTGAAATGATAAAACCCTAAGTTGCTTGACTTGAGATGGAAGATTGGTGGATGGATAATGATAAGAGATGTGAATTAGGGTTTAAAGACTTATATTTATAGGAAATTCACCTATTTTAATTGTTAATACCTCATCACAAGCTGACATGAAGCAAGATAAAACTTAGATTTAACTTTTTTTCCCGCTCAAAGGTCAAAATTGGGCCAAATGGAACTGATTCACCACACATGGCAAATGGGCCCCACTTGGATGGGACTGATTTTCCATTGATGGCGAATGGGTCACACAAGGGCCATTTTGATAGTTGAGATGCTAGGGGATAATGAAATAATGTTTAAATTACAACTTTGTCAGTTATTTGATCAATTTAACCTTTAGGATGCATAATATGGGTTAATAGGGGCCTATTAGTGATGATGTGATTATAAAATAGGGCTTGGGACACATAATTCAATGTGAAAGTGTGATTAAATACACTTTACAACACTAAAATGTGGTCCACATAGCCTGCGAAGGCACAAGAACCAATGTGAATGTTGGAGACACATTACAACACTAGTTTAACATTAATTTTATTTCAAAATCCTTCTAGATTGGTCTAATAATGTTATTAAACATATTTTACAATGTTGAATTAGGGGAAAATGGGTTCATAAAGTCTAGAAAAGTGTTAAAGTCCATTACAAGACTTTACAACACCTCTACAAGACATTGCAAAAGCATGTTATTCAATTTGCAAGGTTCCAAGGCCTAGTGTGGATGCATAAAATGCCTCACAACATTAAATCAAGGCCTCATTAACTCCAATTTATCATGAATTAGTACCATTTCAAGAAAAGGGGTCCTTTTTTCTATGGTGTAGATTGATGTTGAACACATGGTAGGATAGGAAGATATAAGTCTCAAAAAGGAGGAGATAATGATAAATCAAGATAATCCATAATTTGTACCAGTGATGATAGAAGATGTTCAAGTTTTGGGAGGTGTGATAAGCAATGTTGATACTTCAAGATGAGAAGTTCTTGAACTTGTAGGTCATCAAGAATAAAGAAATTTTGAAGAGGAAAAATAGAAGGGTATGTGTAAGATCATCATGGAAAAAATAGGCCCTTAAGTGGCAAAAAAATTAGAAAAATTAGAGTTAGGCAACTTGATGTAAAAATTTGAATAAGTTATCTATATTATATCAAAAATATGTAACAATAGAATCTATAGAAAATTGAATGTAGTTTTTAAACTACTAGGTTTGTTTTAAAAAAAAATTGTTTGGTGACAATTTGAAATTTCAATGCAATAGTACTTAAATTTTAGGGAAAAAAAAAGTAGGTCTCTGTCTGATCACCCTAACCACAATAAAATGATAATATTTTAGATATAAGTAGAGGACTCATGTCTCGATGTGATGCATATTTTTTTGTAATTTTTTTCCATGCAAATAATTAATTATGATTTTTTATTACAAATTTTAAAAATATAAAAAAATCGTATGTTTGACCACATTAACTTGGTAAAAACTTCATGAAATTCATTTTTTATTTTTTCAATCCTATAGTATGTAAAGCATAGAATTTGACACATGTTTTGGATTCAAAAAATGTGATACTGTTTGAAAGCTATAGATGTTTTTCAATCAGTCTATCAATCAGGACTTTAGTCGTAATTTGAATAGAAAATGAATAATAATTACTTATTCAATTCAAAGTAAAGAATAATTTTTATTGGTGGAAAGTTGAGAATCTCCTTTAAAAACCATTTTGCTTTTATCAATTTTGGGTAAAAAAATAGTCGTCAGCCACATACCCATCGTATTGCCGCTTTTTGGCCCATCATGATCCTGAACATACCTAGAATGAAGAAGCACCTAATTGGTTAGTTAGGGAAATGTCTCTTCCATTGGAGGTGTAACTAGTGCCTCTGGATCTTAGATGTTTAATAAAATAAGATGAGACCCCTAAACCTAGAGGTAGAGCATAGACAAGGCATGCTATGAAGAGGAATGCAGATGGAGGGGGAAATCTTGAAATAGCTACTCTAGTGGGAGATAAGATAAAGCATGAAATAACATCTAGAGATTACAAGGTAACAACAATTAATGTATGGCATTCATCTAGGGGACAAGAATTAGAAGAAATGAAAGTGAATTTAGAGACCACTATCGCCAGGGTACATAAGAATAAATAGAAGAAAAGAGAGCTAAAGGAGTAGATTGCCTGCCTAGAAGGTTTTATCAAGTTATTACCTAATCTGATCAAGCACATACGAAATTGCCTCAAAATCTAGTACTTATGTCTAAAGAGCAAGTAGATGTCATTGGAGCATTTCACCATAATTTAAGGATATTTGAAGAATGGATGGAGTACCTAGTGAGGCAAGGAGAAGAGTTAATTATGGATGCAATTGGAAAACATAAGGAGGCATACTATTGGTCTGAAAAGTATAAAAGACTAGAAGGAGAATCTTGATTTCACCAAGAATAAACTGATGCTAAAAGGCCAAAGTTAAAAGATCTTATTCTGAAAGATGTCCAAGATTTGGTGAATGAAAAGATAACCACGAAATAGGAATTTTGGATATTTGAGAAGTGGATAAAACAAGTGAATTGGGGAAGTTACACTATGCTACAATGTGTAGAAGGATTTGAAAAGAACACTGAAAGATGCATGAAGCTAATTGATAGAGATGAAAGCTTTACTGAAATTTCAGCAGAACAAAGTTGTGATCCTTGTACTTTAGGGTAGGGTGATAAAGAGGTAAAATCTATCAAGGAATGGCTTGAAAGAGTGAATAAGGACCCTATTCATTCATTGAGCCTAGATTTTATAAGTAAAATTATAAAGTGTGGGAATGCTATGGTTAAATATGAAGTAGAAATAATGCAGATGAATGAAAAAATCATTCAAATATCATAGGATTATGCTAGGCTTAGGTAGAGTTGGAAAGTGATTCAAGGAGTTTGAAAGGAGCGTATGCATCAAGTGTTAGTCACTTTCTAGGATTATCAGTAGAGGAAAGGTGAAGATGAGTCTTTGAATCGAGAGTTCAATGAAGGAGAGTAGATAGCCAAATATCGAATATTGGAAGTTGGGTCCATTAATATGGTTTTGAAGTGAATTTTATAGGTTTTTTCTTGGCCGCGATGAAGGTGGCTATTCCTGGAGCTTTTGAAGAGTATTGATAATTTGGTTTTATGCAAAGCATTTGTGAACTAGAGCTCAAAGTTGAAGATTTTCACTGATGAGGAAGACAAAGTCTTAACTTGGGTATGTGCAGGATCATGATGGGCCAAATAGTGGCAATATGATGGGTATGTGTAGGGTATGTGGTTGATGACTTTTTTTTACCCAAAATTGATGAAACAAAAAGGGTTTTTAAAAGAGATTCTCACCTTTCCACCAATATAAATTATGATTTACTTTGAATTTAATAAATTATTATTATTCATTTTCTCTTTGAATTACAACTAAAGCCTAGATTGATACATTGATTGAAAAACATCTATAGCTTTCAAATGCTATCACATTTTTTGAATCTCAAACATGCATCATATTCTATGCTTCACATACTATAGGATAAAAAAAAATGAATTTCATGAAGTTTTGACCTAGTTAAGGTGGTCAGACATAAAAGTTTTTATATTTTTTAAAAGTTGTAATAAAAAATTCATAATTAATTATTTACTTGGAAAAAAATTACAAAAAATATGCATCACATCAAGACATGAGTCATCTAGTTATATCTAAAATCTTATAAAAAAATAATATCATTTTATTGTGGTTAGGGTGGTCAGATAGACACCTAATTCTTATTTTTTCCCTGAAATTTAAGTGCTATTGCATTGAAATTTCAATTTTTCACCAAATAGATTTAAAAAATAAAAATAAACCTAGTAGTTTAGAAACTACATTCAATTTGATACATAATCTATTCTTACATATTTTTAAAATAATATAGATAACTTATTCAATTTTTTATGTCAAGTTGCCTAACTCTGATTTTTCTATTTTTTTCGCCACTTAAGGGCCTATTTTTTCCATGATGATCCTGCACATACCCACTTTTCCTGGAATGTTTTGATGAAAACTATCACCTACCATGTGCTACATATTAATTTTTTTTATGACTCTATTTGATGGACTAATTTTAAAATATTTAGCGCCTTGTTTCTATAAAAGGTCATTTACCGCTTTATTTTTATTTTAAGTTAAAAATTTGTGGATGTCGGAGAACAATTTTTTTTCAAGTTTTGTTCTTTTTCTTGTTTTCTATTCTAGTCCATATTAAAAACCTATATGTTTCATTATAAGGGCATGTGCAGGATCATCATGGAAAAAATAGGCCCTTAAGTGGCAAAAAAAATTAGAAAAATCAGAGTGGGGCAATTTGACATAAAAATTTGAATAAGTTAGCTATATTATTTCAAAAATATGTAAAAATAGAATCTGTAGCAAATTGAATGTAGTTTCTAAACTATTAGGTTTTTTTTTATAAATAAAATCTATTTGGTGAAAATTTGAAATTTCAATGTAGTACCTTAGTACTTAAATTTCAGGGAAAAAATAAGTAGGTGTTTGTCTGACCACCCTAACCACAAGAAATTTATAATATTTTTTTATAAGATTTTAGATATAAGTAGAGGACTCATGTCTGGATGTGATGTATATTTTTTTGTATTTTTTTCCAAGTAAATAATTAATTATGAATTTTTTATTACAACCTTTAAAAAATATAAAAGACTCGTATGCCTGACCACCTTAACTTGGTCAAAACTTCTTGAAATTTAGTTTTTTTCTTTCTAATCCTATAGTATGTGAAGCATAGAATGTGACACATATTTCAAATTCAAAAAATGTTATACCATTTGAAAGCTATAGATGTTTTCCAATCAACCTATCAATCAAGACTTTAGTCGTAATTCAAATAGAAAATGAATAATAATTATTTATTAAATACAAAGTAAAGCATAATTTATATTGGTGGAAAGCTGAGAATTTCCTTTAAAAACCCTTTTAATTTCATCAATTTTGGGCAAAAAAATTGTTGTCAGCCATATACCCATCATATTACCACTTTTTGGCTCATCATGATCCTACATATACCCATAAGTTAATCAATATTAGATCCAATTTGAAAGCTATTTCTTGATATGAAATGTTACATAGGTGATTGTTTGTTCCTCTTGAACAAAACTGTGTGTTGCACCATTTAAAGGTCCATACTGGCACTATTTGGTGGTGCCCCAAGTAATCCCCTTTTCTTCAAAATATTACATTATTACGTGCCTAACTATGAAGCAATATGGTAATGTTTGGAAAGTTTTTCTCTAGTTTGGTTATTTCTTCAAGCATGCGTGGATAATACCTATGAGAAATTTTACTTTTTCAATTATTTTTATGCTTTATATTAGAATCTAGATGTTTAAATTTTAGAATTTTTTTCAAAAAAAGCAATGATTGCATGGAGTTTTAATGCAAATATTTTGAATCCATGATATGTTTGAATCCTTAAAGCTAAATCTACTTGGATAAGTGCAAGTTATTTGAATTTGATGAAATATTATTATAAATTTGTTGATTTCATGAAGATGTTAAATGACTAGATTGAGACTATTTTCATATCTTTATGATACCTTTCAAAACCATAAGAATCATTTACCAATCATGTGTAATAGAATTATCAAAATGAACCCTGAGTGAACCTAGTACAGTCAAGACCTAACATAAACAAGCTTTGGGATTAAGCTTAGTTAGCCTAAGATTTATGTTTTATCGGTACAATCTTTCAAGAAAGATAGGTTCTTGTGGTGTTTTTGTGAGAATTTTATCTATCCATTGGTGTACGACTAACATCCTTATCAACAAATTGAAGATATAAATATAGGATGAAAAGGACTCCAAAATAAATAAAAAATGCAATGATCAAATGTCCGGTTCACCAAAATGAATTAACAAGATGATGAACCTAATTTCACAAAGACTTCATTCAATATGAGGTTTATGATCTGTAAATGAGTTACATAAATTAAGCCTAACCAATTGATAACCAGTTAATGAGTTGACATCAATGACAACACATTCATATTTTCAAAAACATACTCATGCTAAGACAAGTTCTGCATCCCAAAAGGTTGAAGATATGTTTACCTCTCCACCTTCAGTTAATATGATAGCAATGAGACAAACACTGGGAAGGAATCCTGTAATTCAAGAGGAAAGTTTTGAGCTAAATGAAAAAGTTAGAGAATAGAGGGAGAAGGCCATGATGAAAAAATTTGCAAAAAAATGATCTAAGAAAAATCCTATAGTATAGCTAGTAGTGGAAGAAGTGCCAAATATAGGGGAAAATCCTATGGATAAAGAAGAAGAATATTTTATAAGAGGATCACTTCCCACAAAGGTGGGAAACCCTTAGAAAGTTGATGAAAGAGAAACATGGGAAACTGCAAGTCATAACCCCATTGATAATATTGGTAATGAAGATATAGTTGGTGACCAGCTACCATAAGGAAGAAGTCAAGATGATGTTGAGAAACTAGAAACATCCAAGAAATTAGGACAAGGAAAGGTTGAGAGTGAAAATCTAGAGCCCTCACAAACCTTGGGTAGTGAAGTAAGAAATGAGAAAATCTTGATGTTTCAAGATAATAGGAAGGTGATTCCCCTAGGATTGATGGTGAAAACATGGTAGGATAAGAAGATATAAGTCTTGAAAAGGAAGAGACGTGATAAATCAAGATAATCCAAAATATGTGCCAGTGATGATAGAAGATGTTTAAGTTCTGGGAGGTGTGACAGGAAAAGTTGATAGTTCATGAGAAGTTCCTGAACATGCAGGTCATCAGAAACAAATAAATGTTAAAGAGGTAGAATAGAATGAAGAAGAATCCAATTGGTTAGTCAGGGAAATGGCTCTGCCATTGGAGGTGGAACTAGTGCCTCTGGATGGTGCAGGTGCACCCTTGCAAGCACATGCCTCCAAGAGGAAATTTTAGGAATTTGATTTAATTTTGTCAATCTCATGTTGTCATAAGGTCAATTGGATCATTTTAAGTTTTTTTTGGGTCTTAGAAAGTCATTTTGAGCATAGAAATGTAAAAGGTGAAAATTTGACAAAATGTTGTCAAGACAATTTTGTAAAGATGCAAAAAAATGTAAAATCATGGAATACCAAGGGTCAAGTAGTTGTAAATTTGGTTTGAGGCATTGGGATTGGTTATTTAAGGCCTTTTGAGGCATCTCAAATCTTGAGGAAGGTTGGGGAAAGGTGTATGAGGAAAAGGATTCAATAAAATACTCTGTTTTCAATTAATTTCATGTGTTTTCATGATTGCAAGCCATTATACAGCCATGAAATGTGTTTGAAACCTCTCCTCCTCCATTGTGTGTTGTGGCCCTGTGCATCTACTATGATTTTTATTTTGTTTTATCAAAATCCATAAAATTTTGTAAAAGTTGCAAGCACTTTCCTCTAGGCGGTTGAAACCCTATTCTAGGGTAACAATGGGCAATCATAATTGAGATTCTTCCATTTTACTTGGTGGAAAATCCTGAATTTTGGTGAGAAGGTGTATTTTTGTATATTATTTCCTATCCTAAAATATTTGACCAAAAGATATTGGTTATCATATGAAACAATGAAGCCCTAGGTCTGTATTTTGCTTAAATTTTGGAAAATGTTTATTTACAGAGTTTTTTTGAGAAATTTGATTATGGTGAGTGAGTTTTCTTGAATCCCATTTATTTCTTAAGGGTGTTTTTTAAAATGGAAAAAATGAGTTTTATAGGGATCCAAAACCACAATGTTTACAAAAAGAGCTAAAATGTCAAAGAACCCATAAACATAGAGGTTGTAGAAAGGACATGAAAATTACAAAGAAAAAACCACCAAGAAAAGGCCAACAAAGGCCGCAAAAAAGACCCCAAAAAGACTAAATAAAACACCAGCAACAACTAAGCTTAGGACTTTAAAATTTTACCGTCTCAGATTCCATGTCGTTCATCTCTTGAATCCCCCTCTTTAAGATCTGGACCATTTGGGAAGTAGGAGGCACTTTACTCTTAATGTTGGCACAAGTCCTCTTCAATATTCATTGGTCCTCATTCTTGCCTTTATCCTTGTCCTCTTCCAGATCAACAACCAATGATCCCTATTGTGACTTTTACAACTTTTTAGACATTGCATTAATGATAATGGCATTCTATGGTTTTGTTCCACAACAATTTTAAGGGTGTTAAGTGTAGTGGGAGTCACTTCTAGTGAGGGATTGGTGGATTTATATGTTTGTGGCCATTTCTTATTGATTGTCCAGTGTTGACAGATTGATGAAAGTCCTAGTTTGACAGAGATCAGGGATTACCTTGTATTTTAATGAAGTAAGAGGCATCCTATTTGGATGATAGTGATTTCAAAGGTTGAACAAGAGTAATTAGATCCCATTTCTATTAGATTTTGGTAGATTAAAATTTTTTGGGTCCATTTATATGTTGATCTTTTCCTGGTAGGTTATAATAGTCATCTTTTGGAGTTAGAATTGAAGGTTTAGAATACATGTTTGTTGAAAAATCATGAATACAGATTTGGGGATGGTCTAATCATGTTGTGTAGACTTAATTACATTTTTTTGTGGAAATAGGAAGGTGTAAAGAGCTTGGGACTTTGCCGTTGTTTTGGGATGTGGTCTAATTAGGCATAAATGCTTATTAAAACAATCTAATTTGAAAGTCTTTATGTTTGAGAAATTCATGTTGGAGAAAGGGTTTGGGTCAGTTGTTTTGATGTTTTCTAAAGTTTTTAAGGAATAAATAAGTAGTTTGGTGCCTTGTTTCAGTTTGAGTTCTTTGAAATCAAGAGTTTGTGAAGGGAAAAGGAGTCCTAATTGCAAGGACAACAAGAATTGATTCGGTTATTGATTAGTTGAGTTTGGTTATTGAGTTGTGAATCCTTTGTCATTGCATCACTAGACCTTAGAATCTTAATACAAGAAGTCAATACCTAGGATAAACCTAAAGGTAGACCATAGAAAAGGCATGCTATGAAGAGGAATGCAGATGGAGGGGGAAATCTCCAAATAGCTACTCTGGTGGGAGACAAGAGCAAGGATGAAATAAAACCTACGGATTACAAGGTAATAACAATTCATGTCAAACATTTTTTCAAAATATATGAATTAGAAGAAATGAAAGTGAATTTAGAGACCACTATTGCTAGGGTACAAAAGAGTAAACAGAAGAAAAAAGAGCTAAAGTATAAGATTGCCTACCTAGAAGGTTTTGTCAAGTCATTAGCCCAATCTGATCAAGCATAGACCTTATTGCCTCAAAATCTAGTACTTATGTCTAAGGAGAAAGTAGATGCCATTGAAACGCTTCACCATAAGTTAATAATATTCAAAGAATGGATGGAGTACCTGGTCAGGAAAGTAGAAGAGTTAATTAAGGATGTAATTGGGAAAGATAAGGAGGCATACCCTTGGTGTGAAAAACTCTAAAAGACTAGAAGGAGAATATCGATTTTTCCAAGAATAAACTAATGCAGAAAGGTGAAAGTTAAAATATCTTATTTCGACAAATTTCCAAGAGTTGGTGAATGAAAAGATAACCATGGAATATGAAGTTTCAATATTTGAGAAGTGGATAAAAAAAGTGAATTGGGGAAGCGACACTTTGCTACAATGTGTAGAAGGATTTGAAAAGATCACTGAAAGATGCAAGAAGCTAATTGATAGGGATGCAAGCTTTATTGAAATGTTAGCACAACAAATTTGTGATCCTTGTACTTTCAGGAAGGGTGATAAAGATGTAAAATATATCAAGGAATGGCTTAAAAGAGTGAATAAGGACCTTTTTTGTTGATTGAGTTGGGATTTTATAGATGAAATTATAAAGTGCAGGAATGTTATGGTTAAATATGAAGTAGAAATGATGCAGAGGAATGAAAAAATCATTCAAATATCAGAGGATTATGCTAGGCTTAAGTATAGTTGGAAAGAGATTCAAGGAGTTTTAAAGGAGCATATGCATCAAGTGTTAGTTTCTTTTCGTGAGTATCAACAGAGGAAAGGTGAAGATGATTCTTCATACCCAAATTTCAATGAAGGAAAGTATATAGCTAGATACCGAATACCAGAATTTTTGTGTGTTGATATGGATTTGAAGTAAATTTTGTAGGTTTGTTCCTAGTCATGATGAAGGTGGCTAGTCCCAAAGCTTTTGAATACTATTGATAATCTAGCTTTATGCAAAGAATTTGTGAACCAGAGCCTGAAGTTGAAGATTATAGTTGATGACAAAGTCAAAGTCTTGAATTTTCTTGGAATGTTCTGATGACAACTATCACCTGCCGCATGCTACATTTTAATTTATTTTTATGACTCTCTTTGATGGACTAATTTTAAGCTCTTTAGGGACTTGTTTCTATAAAATGTCGTTTAATGCTTTATTTTTATTTGAAGTTCAAAATTTGTGGATGTTGAAGAACAAAAACTTTTTCAAGTTTTGTTCCTTTTCCTATTTTCTATTCCATTCTAGATTAAAAACCTATATGTTTCATTATAAGTTAATCAATATTAGAGACAATTTGAAAGCTATTTTCTGATCAGTACAAAATCTTATGTAGGTGATTGCTTGTTCCTATCAAACAAGACTGTGTGCTCTGCTATTTAAGGGTGCATACTGATGCTATCTAGTGGAAAATAATCCCATTTTCTTTAAAATGTCATATCATTTTGTGCCTAACTATGAAGCAATCTGGTGATGTATGGAATGGTTTATTCTATATTGGATATTTCTTGAGGCATGCGTGGATAATACCTAGGAGAATTTTACTTTTTCAATAATTTTTATGCTTTATTTTAGAATAGATGTTTAAATTTCAAAAATGTTTTAAAAAAAGTAATGAATGCATGGAGTTTTATTGCAAATATTTTGACTCCATGATTATTTTTAATGATTAAAGCTAAATCTACTTGGATAAGTGCAAGTTATTTGAATTTCATGAAATGTTATTGTAAATTTGTTGATTTCATGAAGTTGTTGAATGATCGGACTAAGACTATTTGCGTATCCTTATGATACCTTCCAGAATCATAAGAACCATTTACCCATCACATGCAATAGAATTATCACAATGTACCCTAAGCGAACCTAGTACAATCAAGACCTGACATAAAAAAGCCTTGCGATTAAGGTGAGTTAGCCTAAGATTTAGGTATTCAAGATGCAATCTTTCAAGAAAGATAGTTTCTCATGGTGTGTCTATGAGAATTTTATCTGTCTACTAGTGTGTGACTAACATCCATGTCAACAAATGCCAGATCTAAATCTATGATGAAGAGGACTCCAAAATTAGAAAATGCAATGATCAAATGTTGGGTTCACCAAAATGAATTAACAAGATAATGAACCTAATTTCACAAATATTTCATTCAATATGAGGGTTATGATGTATAAATGAGTTACATAAATTAAGCCTAACTAATATAACAATAAAAAGGTAGGTTTTAGGAGTGTTAAATGTTGTGTACCTATGGAAAAAGTGTTTTTCCAAACCTCACTAAGGACCCATTTTCCCTATGGCGAATGGGTCCTAGCTAGGGCTCTGGAAAATTAGTTTCTCAGTTTTGTTCCTCTTAGTATACACTCCCCTATTTTAGTTAGGCATTCTCAAAAATCTAGAAATAAATCATGCATCTCAATTTATGTGATTTGACAAATTTCTTAGAAACTTTGACAACATAGACAAATTTTGCAATTTTTCTCTCCAAATGATCTTCAACCTAAAACCTACAATCACACATCAAGGGAGAGAGAAATGTTTTTTTGTTAGATAATTTGGGTTTGCCTTGGTCAAACCCTATTTTGGTAATTAAACCTTGTAATGAAATAATGCATAAAGGAATGATGAATGGATAAAGGAATGTAACAACTCACCAAACCTTAATTGAAACCTTGGATTGTAGATATGAAAACTAACATGACATGGCCTCAATTAATGTAGATCTCGATCATGAACTTGCATGTGAAACAATGCCTTGAATATGCTTGAATTGATCTCAAAATGCTATAACGCAACATTAGCTCAACAACATGCATGACACACTAAATATTTTACATGATGAAAATGATCTTGATTGCTGCAATAATCTTCTTGAAATATTCCCTTTAATTCCTTAGAAATGCTCTTGATTACACTTGATAATGCTCACTTGAATGCTCATAAGATAAATTCATTTTTTGCTAGAATGCTTGAAGACTTGAAATTGCTAGGATTTATTAGATGAAACTTAGTGAAGTATTCTTGTATTTATACATATATTATCATTAAATATCTAAATTCAAATATCACAAGCTGACATCAAATATGCAATTTAAAATCATTAAAATACCACCAAAAGCATATTTCAAAGAGGGGTTCTAGGTCTAAATTAGGATACACTTCAGGAAATATGAAATGCCATGTAAAAATAGGGTCCTAGGACCTAGTGATGACCCATTCGCCAAGTGGAAAATGGGTACTGGGCCACTATGCTAGGACACACATCTTCAAAAATTAAGTGTTGCATAATGGAATTTATGAATGTCAGGTTTTATCCCTTAGAATTTGTAATTAATTAGGGTTGGATTTGAATTAAAGGGGCCAATTAAGGAAAATTAAGCTCAATTAATTAATAAAAACCTAGATTATTATTAAAATGTAAAGATACACTTTACAACACCCAAAATAAGGAATAATTAAGTCCATTTAGTTTGAAAGGGGCCCCAAACTTAATATGAATGTGTAAAACACATTATAACACTAAATCAAGCCAAAATTAAGTTTATTTTATTATTAATTATTCCAAAACTAAGGAAAAAGGGATACTTTTTCCATTACTGCAAATGGTAATAATAAAATAAAGTTATAGAGGTGATTTTCCTTAACACAAATAAATGATTTTCAATATTGTGCAAAATATTAATTTTGTGTATAGCCTATTTTATTAAGATGTATGTAGTTATCCTATTACAAAAAGGAAAAGAGAAAATTAAAATTTAATATAGTAAAAAGATATGTATAAAATAATTTTATTAGTGTGCATTATTATTATAGTAGTAATGTTGGTAAAAGAAATATAAAATACCAATTGTTTAAGTTATGGTTCTATTGTACAAAATGTGTCAATTTTGTGCTTCTCATTTTTAATACTCTGCATAGTGATAAAATTAAAATTTAACATATAAATATACTACCTGTTCCCTATGATAGATTTCAAATCAAATATTAACCACTCTTTATGCAATGTATCTATGAAAATAAAAAAAACAAGGGAAAAGGTGCAAAATACAATAATAAGGGTTATTCTCAGTAGGGGTTAAGTGTGAAATATTCTCAGTAGGGGTTAAGTGTGAAAAATTCACAGCAAGGGTTAAGTGTGAAATATTCTCAATAGGGGTTAAGTTGCATAAGAGTGAAATACTTAGTAGGGATAAATGGGGAGAAGGGTTAGCATAGGGAAAAGGGTCCCAAGAATCCCTTGCTAGACCTAGACATGGAGCAACTTGAAGCATCTACCAGTGTCATTCCATTTCTAGTGATGTGTCTAATATCGACACCATTCAAAGAAAGATCCCTTGCATAGCAATCTAGCACATATCATTTCAAAGCGATGGGTATGGGGGAGGTAGGTTATTTTTTGAGAATCTATGAACTTTGTAAAAAAATACAAAACCATAACTTAACAACCAATCACTAACACAAAATCCTACACTTAGCAAACAATAGTTCTACCAAAAATAACAAAAACAACCATTTTCAATGCAAATAACTATGGAAGAAGGAATACATAATGAAAACTTGGGGTTTGATGTATGTAATTTTAGGACCTTTCTTCGATTGATCATCTTCGAACACAAAGAATTCACCCGAACATGAAAAATACCCACACCCATCTTGATTCAAATTTTTTTTATATTTCAACTATTGAAGCGAAACATATTTGGTCAAAAGGGTTTCAGCCAAAACCTCTTTGACCAAATATGTGTGGCCACATTGGATCCAGATGACCATCATGTGGTTTTGGCCAAAACTCACTCAGTTGAATCCTTTTTTCTTGAAAATAGTTCACTCAACATTATCTAGTTGGTTGAAAGTGTGACATAGGTTTGTACTTTTACCCTATAAAAATATAAAGTAGAATTAAAGAGTGTAAAGAGGAGAGAATATAAAATAAAAGTGTGATGTAGAATTGGATGGACTAGGGAGAGGGTTCCCTAGTATAAAAGTGAGTATTTTTAGTGTTTCAAAACTTGTACAAGAGCATCATAGCTTGTAGGTCTTTTTTTCTTGAGATTAGGTTTCAAAGTTTGACAATTTATGAATAATTGAATTTCCCTAATTTAATGAGTGAAGATGCTTTAATTCTTATCTTAGGGTTTTGAACTCTTGTGATCTCCAGTTCACATGAATCCACTTCAGACATGTAACCAATGAGAAGGAAAATGGGAGACAGGTTTTTCCTTATAGGTTCTTGCCTCAATAAAACCCTATTTTGGTATTTCCACCTCCACAAATAGCTATGATGAAAATGATATAAATCATGTGATCTATGGAGAGTAGAGAAAAATGGATAAAATGAATGATAAATGACAATATTGTAGCTTATCACTCAGGTCTACTTTCCATGTTGGACTAAAGTCAATTAGCTCATCACATAAAAGGAAAAATTGAAGATTTCTTGAAGATCTTCCAAGTGTTAGTTCTCATAGCAATAATATACATAAAACATGAAACATCGTATAAATATTATATTTCTAATGTGTTGTACACATGACTTTGGATAATATAGTTTTGTAGATATCCTACTTATTTCACTCTTCAAATTTCCTCAATTATCTTTTCAATTTTACTTGAGAGATCAAAATTTAATTAGGTAGACTTAGGGTAAGGTCGCATGGAGGGGGGCTTCCTAAAAAAATTCGATGGGTGATGTTGAGATTTTTTAAGAATATTTTAAAGCTGGTAGTCCTATAAATTTAATAGTGTAATTTGGCTTAAAAGTTTGAGCTCCACAATTTAAGTAATGAACTGGATTACTTTGATAAAAATTATTAAATACATAAAATTTCTCATTTTTATTTTCTTATAGGAATTTAAAATTTTAAGTGATAGACAAGTGGCAAAAAAAATCCTAAGATGTAGGGGCAATTTTTAGCCCCACCTAAATTTCACCCATTGAATTTGTATTCCTAAAAGATAGGGGCTACTATTTTTCAAGAAAATATTCCAATTAATCTTGTAGCATAAATTCTTTTACTTCATGGGACCCCTTGATCCAATGAAAATAGATCTTGATGCCCCTCCATGAGACAACACTCTTAGATGTTAAAATGGAAGGAAAGAATTATATTTATTTGAGTTTCAACATATTTCACATTAATCCTTATGACAATCTAACTAATGATTTTGAATTTATAGTTGTATTGAGACTGATAATAAATTTTGATATTTTAGGCTTGATTAGGGAGGACAAGGGTGAGGCACCCTAGTCTAATGCTATTTTGATTTTTAGATCTTTGTTAAGTAAGTAGTTGACTTAATTTCCCAAATTCAAGTCAATTTCTTAAAACAGATAAGAAAATAGATAAATAATAGGAATAATTAATGACATGCACTTAAGAGGGAGCCAAACATAGCAAAAAAATTTCAAGCGTGACAATTTATGATGCTACATCCTTGTATACTTTTACAAAAAAATCTCCACAAACCACAAGGAGGTTGTACATTGTGGCCCAATTTTTTTTATATTTGAAAAAATAATAGCTAATTTCTATCCAAATATTAAAAGTAACCAACCAATCCAAACCAACATAAGAACTCAAAATATATTCTCCAAGGGCCAATGGTGGTGATCACTACCCAACCAAGTTCTAGAAAACTAGCCACCCCCAAGCTACGAGGTGGCCATGGGAACTGGGTATACAAAACAACTAACTAAAACATATAAATAGGTAGCACATACACAAAGGTAATGCTCATCCCAAAGGGGTCACACATACACAAGAATTATTTCAAAGAAGCCTAAAGGGGGGAGAAGAGTGGACAACTTTCCATTTAGGGAGACTCACAAATTAACACAATTTTTCATATTTATCTATATTCATAAGAAAACTCTAAATTTTTGCACAATAATCCCCATGTCAAAGGAAGACATGGGTATGCATACCCTTAAACCCCCCCCTCTAAGGAGGAATCTGCTCTCCATATAGGTTCCTAGCTCTCTCAACCCCAAAAACTAGCGATGCTCTTCACATAGGAGTGAACCAATCCCATACACCCAACCCAATGACAACATTCAAACAACAAGAACACTACATAAATATTAAAATACAACTTACAAAATTTTCTTTCACACACCAATACAAAAAGAAGAAGCATAAAAGAAAGGAACAATATCCTTACCTTCACAAGAAAAATTCTAATGTTGATGTGAATTGAAAATGATACCCCAAGCTCCCTTTCTAACTCCAAGAAAGAATGAGAAACATATCCCAATTACAACCAGAAAACTCCAAATAAATAACCCTCAATTTCTTTTCCCAAAATATAAAACAGGATTCAAGATTTGAAATCTTTGAATGAGGGACTGATACTTGTCACTCTATCATTCACTCCTCCATAATATCTCCCCACAAGTGCTCACATATGTGTGGGACTTTTAGGGAGATGGGAATATGAGGATTGTACTCGAACCCAACTAAGAAGCCTCAAAACCCATTGAGAGAAGTGGGTGCACTAAGACACTTCACATTGAAAGTCTCTTCTCATAAATGAGATTTTCGAGGAAAAATCATTCCCTCTCTTTCTAAAATATCCAAAATTTGTCACACCTCTCAATGGGAAATTAAGAGGGGTCATATATTGGATATACTCTAGGACATGGGCTTAATTAGGTACCAAAACCATAGGCAATCACCCTAGGTGTTAAAAAAAATACTATATGCTCAAATTAAATAATTTTTCACCTCATTAAAAACCCATAAATTTTCTATTTGAAATTCAATGATTGGAAAGACAACAAAACTACAAAACCCCACTTAGTGACCTTGCTAGGCTTAAAACCTTCACCACATTAACAATCAACAAAAAATATATCAATAACTAAATACAATAAAAATTATACTATCTAGTCCATGTATCAAAAAGAAAATTGTATAAAAAAAAAATTATACTATAGTCCATCTAAATGGACTATAGTCTGGTTTCATTCGATCAAAGTGTATAGCTGAAGAAACTAGATTAAATAACACATGAAATCACATGTTATCAAATTAACAAATCATTTTCAATTATTCCTAATTTTAAATTTTTATATGATTTCTAAGATTGATATTCATTCAATTTGCATTAAGCATTTATCCATTACTCGAGCAATAAAGATTACGTTTTCATATCATGGTTCTATGAACTCTAAGTAAATTAGGTATGATTTATGATTGCATCAAAATTAGAAATTCATCATCAAGCATGTGAGTACTTGAACAAAATCCATCTATTATAAGGATGCTATTTCAATCATGGACCCATAATGAAAGAACGCCAAACACCAATATCATCACAACATGATAATAATATGTTTCATAAGGTGTCAATGTAATGAATGCAAAAATAGTCTACATAATAAGTCTATCATAGGAGTAGGCCTCACAATATGTGTATATATACATATATAAGATATATCTATACACACATATCTATATATAAATATATATGTACATGTATGTATGTATATTTGTATGTATATGTGTGTATATGTGTATGTATGTGTATATGTATGTGTATATATATGTGTATATGTATATGTATACTTATATGTATACACCTATACATATATACACATGTATATATATGTATATGAAGATATATATTCCTTATATTATCCTTGCATTTTTATTTGCATATATATCATCACTATATTTTTTCCCTCTCATCTTTCCCAACCTTTCTATTTAAATTTTCTTTAATAGATAGCTATATTCTAACTATGTTTGTTAGAGTCATATGTCTCCAATTAGATCTAGTATTATCATCTACCACAACAATGATGGTTTTAAGTCCATTGCTCCCTCTATGTTGTGTTGGCATGGCCTTAACCAGCATTTATATTTTATTAGAGAATTCCTACAATTGACCCCTTGGTAAAATCTATTTTCATCAATGACTCCTTGCCTTTCCTTCTTCACTAATGTTTTGGGGTTCGTCATATTGGCATGTCTTCCCCTAATCTTCTACAGTCTTGCACCTTTGTTCTGAGGCAACAGTAAAACATTCAAACAGAAGCAATAACGCCAGCAGGACATTAAAATATTCAAACAGAAGCAATAACCGCCAGCGGGACATTACAACCAGCATAAATTATAAATATTAACCAACAGAAAAAATAAAGTTCGTTTGGAGGCCCATGTTCGAAGTAGGCTAGTCAGCACTCATATCTACTAGATAGGAAGAGACATATAATAGCAGGTTCATAAATCCTCACAAAAGTCGTCACAGGTTTTGCTCAGGTCTAAAGCAACTTATATTCTCAGCGTCGGCAGCATTAATTAGTGCCGAATGTGATGTTTCTGAGGTCGAATAGAAATTTCGAAGCCAAATCACGCGTAAAATTATAAAACTTGTGAGCAAAGCGACACTCTCGAGAGAAGTCAGGGGAAGGCCAGCGGAATAAAAGTCGTCACCGTAGAAATGAAGGCATGAAAGCTCAAAGCGATAAGGATTCGACTGATTCTTTGCTCTATCAAACCTAAAATTGTATCATGCTGTCGATGTATTTAAGAACAACTTGTTGTACAGCATTGTCATATTTCAATATCTCCTATCAGTTCTTATTAATTGCTATTGGTTCTTCTTGTGAGATCTCTAATTTTATTGTGACAAGGATGGGTCAATTTTGCCAGCTAGTGCTAATGCTGTTGGTGGTGGGGTTATTAGGCCGTGTAGAAGGCATAACCAGCTCGGAGGCCGTGAAGCAATTCCTTGTTCCGCAGAACAAGGCGAGACAAGCAGTTGGAGCTCCCCCTCTTACATGGAACCGCACGGTTACTGCTTATGCACGTAATTATGCGAGAGAGAGAAGAAATGACTGCCTCCTTCAACATTCTGAAGGATCGCCCTATGGTGAAAACATATTCTGGGGCAGCGGCCCATCTTGGACACCTCTACAGGCGGTGAATGCATGGATTGATGAAGGGAAGTGGTATATCCATGCGAATAACACTTGCACAGGCCCAGATTGCACACACTATACTCAGATTGTGTGGAGAACCACCACAAGTGTTGGGTGTGCTATTATAAAATGTAAGAACAGGGACACATGGGTTATATGCAGCTATGATCCCCCAGGAAACTACGTCGGTGATAGGCCTTATTGATGGGCTGAGCATAGCAGGGATATATTTTGCAGTTGGGAAGTGGTAAAAAGTATTGTTTCTGATATCATATTTGATTGCATGGAAAAATAGAATAATAGTACTGTTATTAAGGGAACGACAGAAAGTAGGATAATGGTGCTGTTATTAAGAGAACGATTTAAACTCTCCATGAGTTGTTTGCTATTTAGAGGTTAAACTCCTTTCTAAACGTTTGAATTAGCAATGAATTCAGCAGCTGTATACTTTTAAGTATCATTATCTGTTATTCATTGGAGACAACACTATACTATTCATAAAACAATGAAGTTGAAGTATCGTTGGATTTGCTTTTTATGTCAATAAAGAAATTTTAAGTTCAAAGGTAGATTTCCTCTACCACCGAATGATGGCGCCAGGACTGGAATTTGAGAGACGGTTGTTGCATATTTATCAGGCAACCGAAGATTTTCCTAATCAAATTCAAGTTAACTGCAGATTTCTTTAACTTGCTGTATGAAATAGTAAAATTTATTTTTCAACTTTTTTCTGAAAAATTATGTATAATTTGTAATGATTTTTAAATCAAATATAGGAATGATGGCTCCCAATTAAACATCTGTGTAGTTTTGTGTATGTAATAATGATGACACCTACCCCCTTGTAGGCGCATAAAAACTCACTTTAAATTGAGCAAACAAGCGGAAAAGGAGAGGTTGTGTTGCTGTAAGCAACTCACACAACCTCTACAGAGGTTTAGACACATTATGCAAGCCAAATAACAAGTTTATGAGGCATAAAATAAGTTACAGATGCACAAACTAAATTGCTGTCAAAAGCAGATTGTTGTTGCGTGTACTTGCAGCGCTCGCTATAGGTGACTATTTGGAATTTTAGTTATGAAAAGTACTTTAAACTTGCACAGAACAACCCAGACTTCTAGAACAACACATTTATATAATATTTTATGCAAATACATACTCAATATCAGAGAACCAAGACTTGGAAAGAAGCAAACAACTTTTCATTAACTTAGAAAATACAAACAGTTACAATCAATTTACACATATACAACTGTTGTAATAAAATACAGAGTCTATTTCCCTCCACTTTTTCTTCTTCCTGTTTGCTACAATCCTCTATGGCCACTGACAAAACATTGCTTCTATTATTCCCTGATAGTCTCTATCATCCTCTTCTATTCTCCTCTATTTTTGTTGTTTTGTTCTTCTTCTTTCTATTGTCATGTTCTTCTTCTCCCAACTGTCCAAAATATGGAAGCTTCCCCCCCAAAAAAAAAAAATCCAAAATCTCACCTAAACAGCTCCAACGTCCAAAATTTGGCATTAATTCCTCCAACAACCAATTTTTGACTTCAAAAACTCCCGCACAGTTACCCTTTTTCATTTATTTTATTATTGTTGCTCATTTAAATGAACATGCAGGAGGTAGTTGTCGCCTCAAATCAAAACAAAATCCAAATTTTAAATTTTAAATCTTATAGCTCCATATATGTGGCATTAGTTTAGGTAAGTACAAAAAGATACTAAAAGAAAAACATATGATGCCCCTGCATCAAATAATCAGTTGCATTAATCTTGTTTTGTTTAAAGTAGTAAATAGGTTTATATATGTGTAAAAAGATAAAATATATTATTATAAGAGAATCTACATTCAATTGTAACACATAGATTTCTAAATAATTATAACTATAAAAAATGTTAGAATAAGAAAATGTCAAAAATAATTCTCAACTAGGATCAATCCAATCACATCATAACAATCCATTTATTAGAGAAGACTCATACTCACTAAGGGCTTGAATAAACAAAGTTCATGTTTGATTACCGTAAATAAGTTTAAGAAGCTGCTTAGATTTATTTGAAGGAAAAGACTTCCACTCCATAACATTTCAATCATAATCGTTAACAAAATCCCACTTGGGAAAATAATCAGCCACCATATTTCATTCGCTAGCAATGTGAACAAAGTAAATCAAATAAAAAAGAAGAATGATGCAATGAATCTACTAAACTATAGAAGTCATCCACCATGAAGTATCATCAAGCACTCTTTACTTTGAAAAGAAACTACAATATTATAATCCACCTCACAAATAATTTTCCACCACAATTTACAAGCTTTTACAAAATTTACAAAAATAAAACAGGCTTGCATTTTATTATTAATGCAATATCCCGTGGAAATAGTGAAGAAAACTAAGCTAGACCTTGACTATCCTACATATACCATCAATCCCAACAACAACTGGATTACCCCTCAAGTATCCATTAGTATTGATTTTAAAGAATCCCATAAGGTAGGAGTCCATATATTAATCATATTCACCTCCTCAAAAAAATTCTTTCTAGATCCATTCTAGTTTAAGCAACATTAGATGAGGAAAGCTCCAAAAGGCATGAAATATGTGATAGAAATTGGAAAAGAGATTCGTCAAGAGAACTCTTCATTATGACAGTTTCCTTGAGTGAATTGTTTATCTTCTACCAAACATAAATAATACTACTATGTGTTGGAATTGTGTGCCTCAATCTCATAGGCCAAAACCTCTGAAAGAGCAAAGTTGGTGTGACATACTTTCTATCTGGCCGACTAGCAGTTGTGCAACCTTGCGAAATGTTAAGGTTGCCGAGACCTTGTTGATGTCTTGCTAACTGGAGCTATCGCTGTGACTTGTTGTGTTCGGTATAACCCTCTGTCGAGTGGGTTGGCCTAGCCGACATGCCATTCTTATCGGATGTCGAGGAGACTCTAGGCGACAAGTGGTTTCGGCGAGAGGCATGAAGACTCGGTAAGAACTATGGATGGTGTCTCGCTGACCACTTTACACTCGGAGTCATCGAAGTAACATGAAGGCTTCAATATGAAGTCTTAGCGATGGAGGTTTGTCTTGTCGACGATGTAGTCTGTAGTCAGTATGACTCTTGGCAAAGGGTGGTTTCGGGGTGACTTGGAACCTTCGGTGTTACCTCTCAGCGATAGCCTAAGTCTTGCTGATGAGTGTACTTTTCGGTATGCCTTGAAGGGCTCGGTATGGTCTCTTGGTGAATAGCGATAGTCTTGCCAATGGGAATGCTGGTGTCTATGTGACCTTTTGAACATCGGTATGACCTCTCACCGAATAGCGATTGTCTTGGTGATAGCGCTACATGTGATGGATATCGGTATGATGTCTTGGCAACAAGGGGAAGTCTAAGCGATAGTTTGTGGACTTGGTATAACATCTTGCCGATGGTGAGGACTCTTGGTGATAAGGGCATGTGCAGGATCATGGTATGCCAAACAGGCCCTTAAGTGGCAAAAATTTTAGAAAAATCAGTGTTAGGCAACTTGACGTAAATATTTGAATAAGTTATCTATATTATTTCAAAAATATGTAACAATAGAATTTGTAGAAAATTGAATGTAGTTTCTAAAATACTAGGTTTATTTAAAATAAATAAAATCTATTTGAAAATTTAAAATTTCAATGCGAGTACTTCAATTTCGGGAAAAAATAAGAAGTAGTGTCAACCACCCTAACCATAATAAAATGATAATATTTTTTTAAAGATTTTATATAAGTAGAGGACTCATGTTAGGATGTGATGCATATTTTTTGTAATTTTTCCAAGTAAATAATTAATTATGAATTTTTATTACAACTTTTAGAAAATATAAAAACTCTTTGTCTGACCACCTTAACTTGGTCAAAAATTCATGAAATTTAATTTTTCTTTTTTAACTGATAGTATGTAAAGCATAGAATGTGACACATGTTTTGATTCGAAAAATATGATATCGTTTGAAAGTTATAGATGTTTTTCAATCAGCCTATCGATCAGGACTTTAGTCGTAATTCTAATAGAAAATGAATAATAATTATTTATTAAATTCAAATTAAATCATAATTTATATTTTGGAAAGCTGAGAATCTCCTCTAAAAACCCTTTTCGTTTCATTAATTTTGGGTAAAAAAAAGTCGTCAGCCACATACCCTACAAATATTGCCACTTTTTGGCATACCATGATCCTGCACATACCCATAACTACAATTGGGTCTTGTGGCATCGGGGAGACACGGTTAGTGTCTCACTGGCATGCAAACACAGGTTGAACATTGTTGACTAATTGGAAGACTATCCTACGTGGTGTGTCTTCAACCAATCAGAGAAGCCGAATGGGAACCATTGGAAGTTGGTCTGTTGTGGCCGTTCTGTGAGGAAGTTCAATAGACAGGGATGACATGGATATATTCTATAATTGCAGATGATATTTGTTCAACGTATAGTGGGTTGGATGAATGGTTGGATGAACAGTTCGATGTGTGACTAGTGAGAATTTGATTCTGAGAGCATTGTAACTTGAATATTTTGTACAAGGTTGATCATTGTGTATGTTACTATAAATTGACATCAGAAAGATAAGTCTAATCTTTGTATGTAATTTCATTACTGTAATACAAAGAGGATTTTCTTGGTGTGGTGGGTTTTTCTCCCGTAAGGGTTTTCCCACGTAAATATGGTGTTCATCTACGTATGTTCATTTCTCTGTTTCTGCTATTTATTTCTTGTGTATCTTATTTGGACTGTAATTGAAAATTTAAAAGCGCCTTTGCATTCTTCCCTGAGGTTTTGACATGAGGAGAGTTGTTTCCGCACCTTAGCTTTCCTTACAAGTGGTATCAGAGCCTGGCCAGTTGTGTTATCATTGTGGGTACGTTGGGTTTTTTGAGTCAATTCTGTTTCAGTGGGAGTCTTGTAGAAGTTTGGTAATTTGAATTACAAGTTAAGATGGCAAGCACGCCAGGAAAGATTGAAATTGAGAAATTCAATGGCAGCAATTTTGAGTTATGGAAACTTAAAATGGAAGATCTGTTGGTTGATCGTAATCTTTGGATTGTTGTGTCTGGAACGAAGCCTACAAGCATGAAGCAAGAGGATTGGGACCTTGCAGATAGAAAATCTAAGGGGTTGATAAGGCTCTATTTAGCATACTTTGTTCTTTTGAATGTTCATGAAGAAAAGACTGCATCTTCCTTGTGGAAAATACTGGCAGCTATTTATCAGGGCAAGTCCTTGGTGAATAAATTTTTCTTAAGGAAGAAGTTGTACTCTTTGAGAATGTAGGAAGGAGGGTCCATTGCTGATCATTTGAACTCTTTCAACATGCTTATTGCTCAGTTAACATCTGTGGGTGTGAAGATTGATGAAGAAGATCGTTGTATGCTGTTATTATGTTATTTTCCAGATTCTTGGGATCACCTAGTGATGGCTATTGGGAGTATGAAATCCAATTTTAAGATGGAAGATGTTGTTGCTTCTTTATTATCAGAAGAGATGAGAAGAAAATCTTCTGAGATGGTGAAGGAGGATCTTGCTGTTAGAGGCAGATCAAAAGAAAAAGGCAAGAAGAAGGACAAGAAGTCCAAATCCAAATCAGAGGGGAGATCAAAGTCTCCTGGCAAGAAGTCCAAGGTGAAGTGCTGGAATTGTAGGCAACTTGGTCATGTCCGAAAGGATTGTAAAGAGGAGAAAAAGAAGAAGAATAAGTATTCTTCTGACAATGATTCTTCTCAGAGTGATGTATAATCCTTCATTGCAGCCTTGGCTATGCAGACATCAGATGATGTCTAGCTGATTGATTCTAGAGCATCTTTCCACATGACATCTTATAGAGACTGGTTCATGAAGTTTGAAAAATACAATGGTGGAAAGGTGTATTTGGAAAGTGATTCATCTTTGGAAATAGTTGGTCGTGGAAGAGTCAAAATTCAATTCCCTTATGGAAGAGTGAAGGGAATCAATGATGTAATGCATATACGAGGTCTGGCTCGAAATCTACTTTCTGTTAGTACGCTGAATGATATTGGAGTGCAAGTCACGTTCTCTGGAAATGGCTACAAGATGACTAGAGGCTCTATGGTGCTAGCAAGAGGTGCTTGTATTGGTACCTTGTATAAGCTTGATGCACATGTTGTGCAATGCAATAGTGTCTCTGCCAAGTCACAAAAAGCTACTCATGGGGAAAAAGAGGAAAAACTTCTTGATAGTGTAAACTCTATGGAAGTTAAACTTCCAGCAAAAAAGACTATGCTCTGGCATCATAGGCTAAGCCACATTGGTGAGAAAGGTTTAAAAACCTGGTTGAGGGGCTTGAAGATTGCAACCTCGAATTCGAGTTTTGTGAACATTGTATATATGGTAAACAACATCGTGTTTCATTTTATTCCAGTCCTCACAAATCTTCTAGTTTGCTCGATTATATACATTCTGATGTTTTTGGTCCATTGAATGTTTCTTCGTTGTCTAAGTCAAGGTACTATGTATCATTCATTGATGATTATTTGAGAAGAACATTTGTTTATGTTTTGAAAAGTAAATCAGAAGTGTTCAGTCGGTTTAAGGAATTTAAGAACCTTGTAGAAAACCAGACTAGAAGAAAAATAAAATGTTTAAGGATTGATAATGGCAGTGAATTTCGTTTTGATGATTTCGAGAGGTACTGTAAAGATCATGGGATTAAAAGACATAAGACTACACCTTACACTCTACAGCAAAATGGAGTTGCAAAAAGGTTCAACAGGACAGTGATGGAAAGAGCACGAAGTATGCTGAGCAGTATTGGCTTGGAGGATAAGTTTTGGGCTGAGGCAGTTGCTACAACATGTTACTTGATAAACTGTTCTCTTAATTTTTCTCTTGTTGAGAAAACACCTTTGGAAGCATGGTCTAGTAAGAAGCCCTCTCTGAGACACATTCAAGTCTTTAGCTGTGAGGCATATGCTCATGTGTCATATGAGAAAATATCTAAATTGGAGAACAAGGCTGTCAAATGTATTTTTATTGGTTATAGTGCTGGTATAAAAGGATACAAGCTTTGGAATCCTAATACAGAGAAGGTTTTGTACAGTAGAAGTGTTATCTTTCGTGAGCTGAAGCCTTCTACCTTGGATCTACAGTCAAAGACAAAATCAAAAAAAAGAAGGATATAGTCTAAATTCCCTCGACACCAGATAAAGAGGAATTCAAAATTCAAAATGTACCTGAAACTGAGGAGAGCTCAAGTAGTTCTGAGAGTTCTGATGAAGAAGAACAACCTCAGCATCAGCAAGTGAGGTCAACTCATGAAAGAAGGAAACCTGATAGGTATGGGTTTTCTTTGATAGATTCTACTTGTTCCTATGCTTTAATTTCTAGCACTGATGAGCCTAGGACTATGAAAGAGGCTTTTAGAATGTCTCATTCAAACTCTTGGTTGGAAGCCATGAATGAAGAAATGGCATCATTAGAAAAGAATAATACTTGGAGTTTGGTTCCCTTGCCTGAAGGCAGAAAAGTTGTTGGCTGCAAATGGGTATTTAAAAGGAAAATAGGTCTGGATGGCAGTGTGGAAAAATATAAGGCGAGGTTGGTTGCAAAGGGTTATTCCTAGGTAGAGGGAATTGATTATGGAGAAATTTTTTCTCCTGTAGCTAAGCTGACATCTATCAGATTTCTTTTGTCACTTGCAACAGCATATGACTTAGAGGTCAAACAGATGGATGTGAAGACAACATTTCTTCATGGTGATCTTGAAGAAGAGATTTATATGTCCCATCCTGAGCACTTTGTGGAGAAAGGTAAACAAAGATTGGTTTGCAAGTTGAAAAAATCTCGATATGGATTAAAGTAGTCTCCTAGAATGTGGTACCAAAAGTTTGACACTTTTGTTTTGTCATTGGGATTTGTAAGATGAAAAGCTGATCATTGTGTGTATTACAAAGTTGAAAGTGATCAAGTTCTTATTATTGCTCTCTATGTTGATGATATGTTGTTCATAGGCAATAGTAAGTTAATGATTTCTGATCTTAAGTCTCAGTTGTCTATAAAGTTCGAAATGAAAGATCTTGGTGCAGCAAGGTATATTCAGGGAATGGAAATAACCAGGGACATGAAGAGTAGAAAACTTTGGCTCAGTCAGAGTAAGCATGTTAAGACTATTCTAGAGAGATTTTGTATGAATGATTGCAAGTAGCTAGTTGTTATAGTTTTGCAGGGAACAAAGCTATTTGTTGAAGAATGTCCAAAATCTCCTATTGAGATGGAGGACATGACCAGTGTACCTTATGCTAATGTGGTTGGTAGTCTAATGTATGCAATGGTCTGTACAAGGCCATACATTTCCCAAGCAGTGGGAGTACTTAGTCATTTTATGGCTAATCCTGGAAGGACACATTGGGATGCTGTGAAAAGAGTATTCAGATATTTGAAAGGCACTTTAGAATATGCTTTGTGTTACCATGGGAACTTGGTTGAATCACAGAGGACTCTCAGTATTCGAGGCTATGTGGATTCTGATTGGGCAGGGGACATTGACAACAAAAGATCCACTAGTGGATATTTTTTCATGTTGAATGGTGGTGCAGTGAGTTGGATGAGTAAGCGGCAGGCTGTAGTCACTTTGTCCACTACAGAGGTAGAATACATGGCAACAACACACGCCTATAAAAAAGCAATCTAGTCAAAACGTTTGTATTCTAACATTGGTTTTGATGTAGGGCAAATAACAATTTACTATGACAGTTAGAGTGCTATTTGTTTGGCAAAGAATCCTACTTTCCATGCCAGGAAGAAACATATTGATGTGCAGTATCATTTTGTACGTGATATGGAGGATGGAAAGGTCTCTTTAGAAAAAGTGGATACTCTAAAGAATGTTGCAGATGCATTGACGAAGCCAGTGAACACATAAAAGTTCAGGTGGTGTGCCAATTCGATGGGCCTCAGTGCCCATGAATTTTAGTAGTTTTGTCGTGCTCTGGAGGTGCTTGTGTGATCTTTTTCAAGTGAGAGTTTGTCAGAATTGTGTGGCTCAATCTCAGCGGCTGAAACCTCTAAAAGAGAAAAGTCAATGTGACATACTTTATGTCTGGCTGACTAGCAGTTGTGCAACCTTGTGAAATGTTAAGGTCGTCGAGACCTTGTTAATGTCTTGCCGACTGGAGCTATCGCTGTGACTTGTTGTGTTCGGTGTAACCCTCTGCCGAGTGGGTTGGCCTAGCCGACAGGCCATTCTTATCAGATGTCGGGGAGACTTTGGGTGACAAGCAGTTTCAGGGAGACACATGAAGACTCGGTAAGAACTCTTGGCAATGGATGGTGTCTCGCCGACCGCTTTACACTTAGAGTCATCAGAGTAACATGAAGGCTTCAGTATCAAGTCTTAGCGATGGAGGTTTGTCTTGTCGACGGTGTATTCTGTAGTCGGTATGACTCTTGGCAAAGGGTGGTTTCAGGGTGACTTGGAACCTTCGGTGTTACCTCTCAGCGATAGCCTAAGTCTTGCTGATGAGTGTTCTTTTCGGTATGCCTTGAAGGGCTCGGTATGATCTCTTGGCGAATAGTGATAGTCTTGCCAATGGGAATGTTGGTGTCTATGTGACCTTTTGAACATCGGTATGACCTCTCACCGAATAGAGATTGTCTTGGCGATAGCGCTACATGTGATGGATATCGGTATGATGTCTTGGCGACAAGGGGAAGTCTGAGCGATAGTTTGTGGACTCGATATAACATATTACCAATGGTGAGGACTCTTGGCGATAACTACAATCAGGTCTTGTGGCATCGGGGAGACACGGTTAGTGTCTCACTAACATGCGAACACAGGTTGAACGTTGTTGACCGATTGGAAGACTATCCTATGTGGTGTGTCTTTGACCAATCAGAGAAGCCGAATGGGAACCATTGGAAGTTAGTCTATTGTGGCCATTCTGTGAGGAAGTTCAATAGACAGGGATGACATGGATATATTATGTAATTGCATATGATGTTATGTTCGATGTACAATGGGTTGGACGAATGGTTGGATGAACAGTTCGATGTGTGACCAGTGAGAATTTGATTCTGAGAGCATTTTAACTTGAATGTTCTATACAAGGTTGATCATTGTGTATGCTGCTGTAAATTGACATCAGAAAGATAAGTCTGATCTCTGTATGTAATTTCATTACTGTAATACAAAGAGGCTTTTCTTGGTGTGGTGAGTTTTTCTCCCATAAGGGTTTTCCCACGTAAATCTGGTGTTCATTTGTGTATGTTCATTTCTCTTTTTCTGCTATTTCTTTCAAGTGTATCTTATTTGGACTATAATTGAAAATTTAAAAGCACCTCTGCATTCTTCCCTAAGGTTTTGATGTTAGAAGAGTTGTTTCCGCACCTTAGTTTTCCTTACACTATGAAAATATTGGGAGATTAATCAATTACTCTCCAATCACATCTTCCATAGAATAAAAATCATACCAAGATCCTAGGAAACCACTAGAAAAGAAGACAACATAAGAGGATGACTAATGCTTGCACAAAAAATAATAATTGATCATTTTCATAGCCTCCGCCACAATATCCAAATATCTAAAGAGAGAGGGCATTAAAAGAAATTATTAAAAATGATTTCTTCACTAATTCTACACAAAAGACATTTAGAAGGTCCAAAAATATTATATTTCTAATATTATCCTACATGAGGCATTTATTTTGAATTAATAATCATATTAAAAAATTACATTTTTTGTTAGCTAAAAAATATCAAAAAATATCAAGTCACTCCTTTCTTCTTGTAATGGCCCACCTGAAGCACAAGGAAAACCCACAACTGTCAAAAAATTATGAAAGAAAACATCAAGACTTGATAAGGTCATTTCAACCATCATGCCCAATGAGGAGGCAATCACATAAGGAAATTCATAAAACTAGAACTTCTTAACAAATCAAAGGTGTATATTAACCCTCCAACACCATAACTCAAGAAACAATGCAAAGGCACATTAGGGAACACACAAGTTACCCACAGCCCACAAGCACACCAATACCCAAAAATGCCCACACACAACAAGAATGAACAAGAGAGTGGTCATTCTCAACCTTGGGAGACTCTCCATCAAGGTATTCGCTTCAATCCTATTGAGTATGGAAAGGCCTAGGAGATACCCTTCCTTCACAAATGCAAGGCATGGGTCAGTGCACACAACCCCTTTACAATTCCATGCTAATCCATACAAGAAAAGAAGTCCGAAGACCATCTTACACTTGAGAAAACAAGCATCAAGCACACAAAAACCACATGGTCAATAACAATAATCAAAGATCCTAGTGCTACAACATGGGCTCTGATACCAGATGTAATGAACTACCTAAAGCACATGGAAAAACTTGACTGAATGTTTTTTTTTTTAAACAACAACCACAACATGAATGATACAACACCAACATGTCACACTTCTACAACATGTGAAAAATTCTTGTATGAAACACAACAACATAATGAAAACAGCAACTAGACAACCTTACCATTTCATAAGAAAGTTAGAAACAACAAAAGAATAACCACTCATAGGATACATCCACCCCGATGAACATATGAGAGAGAGAGAGAAAAAAAACACCTACATGAAGATTATTTGTAACCCATGATCACATTCTCTCACAAAACAACTCCATGAAAGGATGAGGGAAATATCAACCTCTAGTCCACATCCTAACTCACTTAACAAATCTAAATAAGGGAAAACCTTCACTAGATGATTCCTAATCAGGAAGCACAAACTATTCACTATGTGGAAAGATGATGGGGAACTTCTAGAAAACCACAAGCTTTCCAATTTGTCTCATTGTAATGTGGCATGACACAAGTTGAAGGATACTATGACACTGATGCAGTACGTGGGTTGACAACCTTCACACAATTTCAATCAAATGAGATCAACCAAACTTCAAAACAAAGTCACTTAATCCCACCAAATCTCACTCTTAACCATGACGTCCTAGTAGCATAATTGACCCAGTTTAAGGGATTTCTCCTCCAAGTTTCCCAAAACACCTTCCAAATAAATGAATTATTTAGATACCCTTTAAAGGGTTGTTCAACATATGTGAAATCCAACTATGATTCCTTTAGACCAAATTAGAGAATCAATAGCATAACCCTGCCTTAGGCTACTAAATTAGCCCTATTTTACAAATGGACCACCTCTTAAACTCTTGATAGTCACCCAAAAACACTTGATAGTCATGAATTGTGTCACAAAAACTCAGAATCACTCACTTATTTGTAGGTTTAGACCCCCTAACATGTTGTACCAAGAAACCCTACTTTCCCACACAAAACACAAGGTTTTATTGAATCTTACATGTATCCCAGGCTTATAGTGCCTCTAAATTATATCCATCAGTCTCCAAGTGGTCTACAAAAACTCATGAAACCAACAAAAGAACAACTCTTTCATAATTTATACAAAACCCTTCATTAGCACACCCTTTGCACATGGAAACATACACTTTTAAACCCTAGGGCTTCATCCATTTACCTATAACTCATTCCCATGGCCTTCAAAACTTTAAGAACATTTAATCCTACATCTGATAGGTCAATCCACCAAGTAATAGGCTAAAACAGTAGGTAAATTGACTTTTACATGATTAGAACTCTATCAAAACCCTTATTTCTTTGTAACAAAATAGTTTTCAGAAAAAAAGAGGATTCGCTCTTGAAACTTGATGTTAGAATTTCAAACCTACCTCGAAAGAAATTTAATCATGCCACCACCTAATACAAAGAGATTCAAAGAATTTAGTGCATGTACGGGTCCGTACAATTCTGGAAAAGTTTAGAAAACTAGGAAAATAACAGAAAAATGGTGTTGTATTGATGAGTAATCTTCAAAAAAAAATTCAGTAAACTTGGTCGAGCCTTTTTTAGGCCTTTTAAACATATTTTCTTCAAAACCAACCACCTCCAATGCCTATAACCACTTTTCAAATCCTATGATATTTCAAATTCCCTATATGTTGCATGTTTTACAATTTTTGCTTTTGACACCATTTGTAATTTTGCCTTTGCAACCCTTTACACATTTTGATACCTAAGACATACAACTCATCCAATTACATATTAAATGGTCATTTTAGACCTTATTTAACATAATAGACTCAATATAACTAGTTTAGAACCTTTCCTGATGACTCTTTACAAAATAAGTTGGTCTTATTGACTTTATTGATACTTATTAAGACTAAAAACACCTCAAATCTTAGAGCTTGCTAAATAGCAAGCTTCATCCATTTACCTATAACTCATTCCCATGGCCTTCAAAACTTTAAGAACATTTAATCCTACATCTGATAGGTCAATCCACCAAGTAATAGGCTAAAACAGTAGGCAAATTGACTTTTACATGATTAGAACTCTGTCAAAACCCTTATTTGTTTGTAACAAAATAGTTTTCAGAAAAAAAAGAGGATTCTCCCTTGAAACTTGATGTTAGACTTTCAAACCTACCTCAAAAGAAATTTAATCCATGCCACCACCTAATACAAAGAGATTCAAAGCATATAGTGTTTGGACGGGTCCGTACAATTCTAGAAAAGTTTAGAAAACTAGGAAAATAACAGAAAAATGGTGTTGTATTAATGAGTAATCTTCAAAAAAATCTTCAGAAAACTTGGTTGAACCTTGTTTAGGCCTTTTATACATATTTTATTCAAAAAAAACCAACTCCAATTCCTATAACCACTTTTCAAATCCTATGACATTTCAAATTCCCTATATGTTGCATGTTTTACAATTTCTGCTTTTGACACCATTTGCAATTTTTCCTTTGCAACCCTTTACACATTTTGATACCTAAGACACACAATTCATCCAATTACATATTAAATGGTCATTTTAGACCTTATTTAACATAATAGACTCAATATAACTGGTTTAGAACCTTTCCTAATGACTCTTTACAAAATAAGTTGGTCTTATTGACTTTATTGATCCTTATTAAGACTAAAAACACCTCAAATCTTAGAGTTTGCTAAATAGCAACCTTGCTTTGACATTGTTGATCAAAGGTGCTCCTACGCCAAACACATCATCCCATGACCTAATATAAATTTTGGGAACACTAACAAGACCAATCTTGAAGGCATACAACCTTCCCAAGTCTTCACAAGACTAGGTGTACAATCTCCCTAACCCAAGGTTTGACAATCAAATAACTTTTGAAGAATACACATAAAATGAAAAAGGGGATACCACAAGTCATCAATGGATATAGTTAAGGTAAGGTTGAAAATCACCTCTTGACCCTCGGGACCATGATTAACAACTTTCATTTACATGGTTTACACATACGAGGTCTTGAAACCTAGATGAATGAACAAGTCATAAGAGAGATATTTGATTAGCTCTTTAAAAGTCTAACCGATGAAAATGATCATCACATGAAAGGTATAGGGAATAAAAATTATCTAAAAGAGGATATAGGCTAGGAGAACCATTTTCTAATTATGGTAGGGAGAATTTACATTCTTACTTTTGTATAGAAAACAATGTTTCCCCCACACAAAACCAAGCCACTTAACTAGAGAGTTGATTTTGAGTCAATCAACCTTAAAAAACAAGTTTTCACACTATCAAATAGACTTCCCTAGTATGTTACTAGGATTCCCCACGACTCGAAAGGATACCTAAACAAACCTAGGAACTTTTTTTAGTGATTTTGATCACTCCTAGGTAGACTAGGCCACCCAAATGCAACTCAGCTTCCCAAACACATTGCAAGACATTTAAATTCATTTTAAACCTAAAATAAATGTTCCTAAGTTCATTTTAACTTATAAAATCATAAACATAATATCATTCACTTATAATCATGCTTGACATCAACACTGCAACATGTAAATAAAGCTAATCCACTAATAAGTTCAATCAGTTACAATCCGTCTCAAAAGAGAGCTCATATTTTGTATTGATTTACAATTACATAGATAGAGGAATCAAATTTCCTTAAAAAAAAATCTAATTAACAAATTCAACTAACCATAGGCATAAGGAACATGAAGAGAATCATATACCAATGTCACTTTTGACCCTTGATCCTCTAAACCTTAATAATGGTTTCTATGCCACACAACCATGTCCAACAAAAAGGTCCACTCACTATCATTCTAGGATATGTTCACATGGCCCAATCACACTCACACAAGACACTGAGGACATATTCTCACACTCACACAAGACATGAAGTATACACAACATTCAAGAATATAATAAGGAATCTATTCCACAATATGAAGTATAGGTAAGATAATAACATACAACAAATAAACATCAAAGATAAAATAGAAAGAGCCATAGAAATGGCCTCAAGAATCTAACCCATTAAATACCATAATACCTCTCATACAATACGAGGTAGGATATCATCATATAGAACTAGGTCACTTAATGACCGATCCAAACTAAAGCATTTCCATAATCTCATAAGGCATAGAAAATAATGCACAATAAATCTTTAGGAAAATATTTTATAACATCAATCCAATGGACGTAATTTATCATTCCAAAATATACACCTTCATCCAAAAAATTCCTAAAAAATGATAATTCACCTACAACATTCACAATTTATCAACATTTCAAAATCCAAAAACTAGGAGTTTTTCCAAATCACCATTAAAATAGCTTGAAATTTTACCAAAATTAAAATTCTCAAAATCTAAAACATGAAAGATACCCTTTTATTCTAAAACCTCTTAACAATCATTTTGCACTATCAGTTTCTCATTTCTAACATTTCCCCAAAATTTGGGCATTTTAACAATGTATTTTATAAAAAAATTAAAAATATTTCCAAATAATAAATTAACTAACCGATTTCCAATCTAAAATTGATTAAAATTCTTTTCCTACTTAAAAGGTCACATGAAAACTATTCAAAAATAGGAACCAAATCAAATAGAGGATAAATGAGGAATTGGCCTCATTTTAATCCAAAAATTGAAATGAGAACTTTAAACACACTTCACGAATGCATGAATCCACACACAATAATGTTCTCCTACTAGTTCCTATCCAAATTCAACTGATCTCACTCAATTTGACCCATAATCTCCCTCCCAATCACAAAAAATAATAATTTGGGGGAGAAGGGGGTTTTTTCATTCACAAATTTCTTCCAAAAACCAAAATAATGACAAAATAAAACCACTTTTTTCCTATTTCAACACTTTTCCTTTCTCAAAATAAAATAATAAAATATAATTTCACCTTAATTTTCCTTTTTTAATTCCTAATTTCACCCAAGCCCAAATAATTTTTTTAACTATAATCCAATTTTTTTTCCACACTTAATTTATGATTTAAGTCTATATAAGAATATAAATTAATTCAACTTGCAAAAACGTGTAATTTAACAAGACATAAATAATACATTTACTAGATCCCCACAAAAAGGGTACAATATCTAAAATTATACCAATAGTGATATCCGAGTGAATACAGGTAAATAACTAGAGACTTACACTCAGATCAAGTACAAAATTAAGGAAAAAAATTAACAACCAATGTGAAATCTCCTTATAACCAACATCAGGGTATACTAAGACCTGTGGAGATAGGTATAGAAATACCTAGTACCTATAACCACTACTTGAACATGTCAAACATACCTGCTCCACACACATACACACATATATATGTATACATATGTATATAAATATATATATATATATATATATATATATATATATATATATATATATATATATATATATATATATATATATATATATATATATATATATATATATATATATATATATATATATCTGCATGTATATATATATATATATATGTATATATATATCTATGTCATATCTATATATATACATATATATACATACATACATATATATATATATATATATATATATATATGAAGCATCACATAATTAACTAATGGTGTAAAACATCATAGACCAATAAATTCATTGCATTTAAATGATATACTTCATGATAACATTTAATAACAACAATATTAATGAAGATGTTCACAAACTAACACATAGTAATAATCACTTAGGAAATCCCACATCACACATGCATCTCAAAAATGCCTCCAAAATGAAATATGAACATCCCCTTTCAAGGGACATAGCAAAAAAACATGCACACACACACACTTCATTTTCATGAACACCGAACAGGGCAATAAAACAACTATATATGTAGAAAACCACAATGCAGAACATAGATCAATAATACAAACATGTGATCATCTAGCATCTTGACATATACACAATATAGTGCTCCCACTAACATCACTTGTTTAGAATAAGTAGGCACTACATCCTCCCCTAGTAGAAATTGATGTACTCCTAGAAGTCATGAAGGTCATGATGATCACACACCATACATTGAACTTTCCTCCTACCAAAATAAAATAAATCACACATCACCCAATAAATAAGAGATATTACATATAATACACCAACATGAATATAATATAAGTCACACAAAACATCCAATTTCATTAGCAACATTATAATTTTCCAAGACAAACCTTACTCATAAGATCTTAGTTCATGAAACAAAGTAGCATTATCAATATTACTTTCCACATGGATAAACTAATCCACTTTTTCAAAATATGATTAACATTTCCAATAAGTCATATGTAGCTAGATCTAAAGAAATACATCCATTTACGCATACATTCTAGCATCCACATAATAGGGTTAACCACACAAGGTGTACATGTTAGTCATGGATACACAACAATCTTAGAAATGACTAGGAATCTATGTCAAATTAAATCATGTGGTGTGATGGGTTTGGGGCTACACACACCTAGCAAACCCTTCCATACATGTCCACAAGTTACTTACCTCTTGTTTACGTATGGGTTCTAACCTCCAAGAGATAGTCACACACAAAACCTAAAGGTAGTTGTTGATGGATATCAACATAGTCTATGCATCCCCCATCCTCAAATTTTCTATGTGTTTGCTTCCTTTTATACACTCTACTAAGATAGTCTCCCTTGACCCCTGTTGGTTATTTTTTAAGAACCAAACTTAATCTCACCATATGCGTATGAATTTTCCATGATTCAATGATCAACAAAGGTAAGGATTGGCCAACGAATAGGTAGAGGCTTGCTAGGCTCTTACCTCTACACTTCAGGCTCTATGAGACCCAGGAGGGTAATCCTAAAAATGTTTAGATGATACTCTTGTGTCATTTTCTCATGAACATTGTGACAAATAGATACATTCCTATCAACTAAAAATATACATAATTCCTCAAGAATTTGGTTGATCCTTTAGAAAATTATTATCTAAAGTAAGGAATGAGTGATTCCCATACAAATTAGCAACAATTTATAATGTGTAAGTTATTTTCAATATGAATTTGTTCTTTGATAGGTAAGACTGACTCAATTTACTTCAAAGATGACCAAATCAACAGAACAGTGCTTTATCCATGGTTAACAGACTCATATTTCCAACAAACTATAATACATCAGCAACTAAACCTAGAATTTAAAGACCATTGTTATATTGATTTTCAATAAACAACTCTAGATATCCATAACACAAACTACCAAGTAATCCTCATACTTCATCACACAGATCTATGATTTCATCAAAGCATTTAATTAGTTCTTTGAACTAAAGCATAAACAAAACCATACATTAAATCAAAGAGATTGAAGACAAATAAAAGATCATTGATCATTTTATTTATAATTTGTGCAAAAAAATACATGGGGAGAAAATATTCCAAAATTTGTAATTTTCATTTATATTCCATTGTTGTAGTAAAACTCTTATGCCTATTACAAACTAGAATTCACTTCTAAGACTTAGAACTATATTATTCCTTTGTGCTTGAATTTACAAAATTTCTCTCACATGAGCTTGAATGCTTAACCATCAAAAGACCCATTTAATTGTCCTTGAATTCCCATTTATAGAAACATGGGAGCAACAAGCTTTAGGCCAAATTACAATTTCAGTCACATTTTAAATTTGACATTCATTTGTATTTTAATTTCAAAATTCCCCAAGCAGTTATATTTGCATCTTTTGACGTGGGGAAAACATATAAGTGTGGCATAGAAAATTGGACACTCTTGAGAAAAGAGAAAATTTCACATTTAATTAGACCTAATTTTGAGTACCCCTACATTATTTATCCTTCAAAACAACATTTATAGGCCCCTAAAACCCATTATTTTTTATCTAGAGGCTCGTTTAACTTGAGAAATCACTTAAATCCTAACCAATAGCATTCAATTCATTTATATCTTGAAAACCCACCTTCAAAAACCACTAGTGGGACCCATTCACCACCTTGGGCGAATGAGTCCCCTCTAGTGGGACCCATTCACCAAGGGTGGCGAATGAGTCCCTTTTGAGGGAAATTTCAATTTTGAGCGGGAATATAATTAATTCAACTTAATTTTTCAGTGAATGTTAGCCTCTTAGGTCTAAATAACAAGAAATTTTGGTTTTGATGCTTATAAATACTCATTTTAAGTCATTTTTCACATCTCTTAGTCATTTCACAAAAGATAATTCTAAAGTCAAGTCTTCTACAACAAGTTTCATTAGCAAAGTTGAAGTTTTAGGGAAACAAACTAGGGTTTTTGTAGGTCTTGAAGCTCTCTTTCTACATCAAGGTTTAGCATTGCAAGGAGTTGATGATGGATGCCTATGGTGAATCATGGAGAAATATAGGTTGAGGAGATGCAACTAGCCATCAAATCACACCTAAAGACTTGTTTTCAAAGTGATTCCATCTTCCATTTCTTCTCTATCATCATATTAAGGTTTGCATTTTATTTACATTCTATTTGCATAACATTTACCTCCATTTTTTATGTGTTTTAGGATTTCTACGGTTGAAGTATTGCATCATTCAAATTACATTTGCACATCTTATTCTAGCACAAATAAAATAGGGTTTCACCATACTTCAGACTTTCGTAGTCTTTAACACACCTAAGGCTAGGGTTTTATGCATATTTTTTTCCATTTAAGGTTTGATTACCCAACTAGGGGTTTGAGAAAGGAAAAACCCCCATTAGATAACTAATTTTAAGTAGTTTTGCAGGAATTTTACGAGATCCTGACTCAGGTTTCCATCAAAAAGTGTTGTACAGGTGTTAAGGTGTAGAACAAAGACTTGAAATTATAGAAATTTGAAAGTGGATTGATTTTCCACGCATGTCGAATGAGTCCCAGTCAGCTCAAAAGCTAGATTTGTTAGATTTCTAGATTGCTTTCCAGTCATCTTCAACTTTATAGGTGCACACATTCTAAAAAACAACTTTATGTTTAGTTTGATTTGCATTTTTGTTCATCTTTTTAAGCCTTTTACAAACACCACTGTGTTTTCAAACATTGCATATTTCTTAGGTTTTGCATTCATAATCAATCGATTAGATTTCTTAGTTGCATTTACAGCATTACATTTAGCCTTAATCATATCACACATACATTAGATTGAGTGAACCACTTCAATTTTGGGGTTATTATATTTCTCTCCTTTCAGGTGGAAGATCCTAAGAGTGCAAGAGAAGCCTATAGAATCCAAACCACAATATTATTGGTTAATTTTGGTGAAACTACATATTTAACATCATATCATTTTGATTTGCATTTATATTTGCATTTTGGGAGTCAATTTCATTGTCTTTTGCAGTGTGTTTGTATCCTAGGGCCTCTTAAAGTTGCATTAGTTAAAGTATCATTTACAATTCATTGTTGTGTCTTATTTCATTACATCATCCCAAACTTCTACATTTTCAGTCTTTATCTACACTATACAAACCTAAACACATTCATAAAAGTCAAAAAAATATAAAAAACCTAAAAGTACCTATCTTGGGACTCATTCGCCACCTAGGGTGAATCAATCCCACTGCAATTTTTGAATCAATGTTTCTAGAATTTAGTTTATTGCTTTCCACATTTCTACTTCTTGTAGTTTATTTTCTTTCATAGTTCAGTTATTTTCTGTTTCTTTTGCATAAGCATCTCTTTGTTCATGGCATTTATGGATAGTCTTAGATTTTTGCAAATTTCCTTTTCAATATTCGTTCCTAGTTCTTTTAGATTAGATTCATTGATACATAAAAAAACAAAAATAGAAACATGTCAAACCAACCTTTCAAACAAATGATTCAATTTAGAAACATCTCATCCAAGCCTCTTAGTAGTGATGATGTAGACAAGTTAGATGAAATTCTTCAGGAATTCCTCTCACTCAGTTCATCCTCTAAAGCTTTCCATGAGAAACCTAAACAAATTAATGATAACTTATTCCTCGAACCTTTTGGTTGTGATGAATTTGACTTGTTGGATGAATCCCTTTAGGACATCATCTTGCATAAGTCATCCACTAAGGTTTGTTACAATGACCAACCCACAATAACAAATTTTAACACCTCTAATGCTTATCCCGAACAACTTAAAACAATTGATGATAAATTACCCATCAAACCTTTTGTTCATGCTAACTTTGACTTGTTAGATGAGCCCCTTCAGGATTTCATCTCACTCAAGTCATCCACTAAGGTTTTTTGTGAGAAATCTAAAACTAAGGATGTTAACGTGATTCAACCTCAACTCATTCTTTACCCACCCTCGCATAAAATTCATCCTTCCAATAAAACTCACTTCACTCTTTACCCACCTAAAATCGATGTGTTGTAGCAATCCAATAATATTATTGTTGCTCATACATATAATACTTGAAAAAATTTGCAACCACCACAACCAACCACACCCTCTTTACCTTTACCTAATTTTCCTAGTGCTCCTCACTTTCTCTTACACATAAAGGAGTATGATCTTGTTGAACAATTAATGAATACTCCTACAAATATTTCCCTTTGGGATTTACTTCATAATTCACCAAACTATCACACTATTCTTCAAACAAAATTACAAAAAATTGTAGTTCCTCCTATTACAACTTTGAATGATGTGGCAAATTTAATACATGGAATGAATCAAGTTAATCTAGACATTAATTTCCATCAACATGAGCTCCCTCCTTTAGAGTTGTGAAAACAACATGAAGCCTTTATGATAATTTCTCAATTCAATCGAATAGGTATCAAAATAACCCTTATTGATAATGGTTTTTCCCATAATGTGTGTAGTGTGCATCTCCTTGATAGATTGCATTTTAATAAGTCACAAATAATACTTGATTTCGTATCCATTTGAGGATTTGACAATACAACAAAGCAACCACTTGGTATAATCACTTTACCTATTACAATGGGGGTGGCTACTTTACAAACTCCTATTCATGTCATGCCTTATGATCTTTCGTATAATCTTCTTTTAGGCAGACCATGGATTCATGAGATGAATGTAGTGCCTTCGAACCTTCATTGTATCATGAAATGTGTCTATAACAATCACATTTATCAAGTTGAAATTGACCCTAAGCCTAAAAGTTTCTTGCACCTTGAAAGAGGGACTACAAGTCCTCTAGAAACAATAATTCCAACATCCAATATAGACCCTCTGGAAATTGAACAAAATGAAGAGGAATTGGTATCTAAATTATTTGGTGATGATTGGTAATGCAATACAAGAGGAAGAAATCTCATTCACCCAATCTCATTTGTCAAACACAAAACATTTCTTGTTTGTTTTCCCATCACTACTTCACAAACTCATGTTTCATACCCAAAAACTAAGAACAAGGAAAAAAACCTCTTGTTGATTCTTCAAAACACATTAGCATCATCAGAGTTACTAATTCAAACCAAAATACCAACACATACAACTCAAACATCATAACTCTCAAGAGTTGACTGTCAAAAGCAACAATTAGGCCTATTTAGACCCCTCCAACAAGAAAATTTACATTTTCAATCCCATTACACCTTCCAATTTCCTTTAGAAAATGAAAATAGGTCTGCACAACATGTTTATACCATTCCCCAAACTTGCTTCATGATATTTTATCAAACCCTTACATAGAACCTTCAAATTTGACTCCAAAATAAGACTGTTAGAAAACTGCCATGAAGGACCAGCATATAAATGAACCCAGAATCCTTAAGTTCACCAAAACCAATCATGAAAAGGAGTTACATACATCTAAACACCCTTACAAAACAATAACACACAATTGGAACGCCTTTCAATATCATCAAAACACAAATACTTGACTGTACACAATCAATTTCCAGATTTTTGATAAATTGTAGGCCTAGGGCATCATAGAATCGGTGCAAAAACAAATATTCAGACTCTAAAACTTGGATATATTTTAGAACATGTTTAACAATCCTTCTACACCCGTTTTTAGCACTTTTCAAAAGGAAAATTTTGAGAAGCACAATTTTAATTGCTTGTTGCCACCCTAAATCAGGGTTTTGACTCACCTGGAGTGTTTTGCTTATAACTTTTACCAAAATGCATGGATTCAAATGAAATCAATTGAAGATTAAACTAGATTCACATGGCTAACATGTACCATGGAGGAGGAGAGGTTTTAAGCAATATAAATTTTCATACAAAGGCCTGCAATTAGGAATTTGCAAAAAAATAACAGAAAATCTAAACTTTCCATTAATCTTCACACTCCTAAATCATTTCCCCAACCTGCCTCGAAGTTTTTGAGGCTTCCACATGCCTTAAATAACAAAAAAAACCACTGAAAACTGATTTTTCAAATACCTACCTCTTCATATTCCCCTATTTGTCATTTGTTTGCATTGTTGCAATATTGCTCATGACAACATTTAGCAATTGTTTTGCAACTTTTACATTTTGAAACTAATGACTCTAAAATGACTAACTAGGACCTTAGACATGGTAAATTTAGCCATATAGGCCTTATTAAAACATAACAACATCTTTACAAAATCAAAATTGAAACTTTGTCTTATTGAGGCATGATCATGCTTGGGTTCACCTGTACGGGTCCTTAGAATTCACACCTTCATTTATGGTTTAATACATAATCACACAAAATAAAGATAAGAAACAAGACCAGACAACCATCATGTCCACTCAAAATTATAAACAATCTTCTCAAACATCTATCTCCTCTACTTTGGAAGAAAATACAACATACGCAACAATTTTTGATGAGATAGATTATCAATCTCTGCCTAATTCGAAAGAAATGGAAAGACTTTATGGAAAAGGATATGAACTTGTAAAAAAGGATATACTAGAAAAGGGTGTGGAAAACATGAGCAAGGTATTCATGATCCTATCAAACCTAATACGCAAGAGACAAAAACTAGACTGGGCTATTCTTTTTCTAAGACGACAAAAGCTACTCAATGACCATATTTGAATGTTAACACTATTACATGTCAACCAAAATACAAATTCACAATCAAACATCCTGAATTGCTTGATATGAACTTGCCACCATCATGGTAGTATGTTGATAGTGATGAAACTCTAAAACAAATGTTATGAGTTTATGATAACACATCCTTTGCCACTCCCATGAAATAGGTTACATGTGCTTTGATAGTTACCAAGAAAAAAGCTAGTGATATCATTGAAGAACCATATGATTCTAAAGTTCCTACATCTAATGCACTCCCTTTAGGAGATACAATTGATTTTCCAATGGACCTCAATGATAAAGACAAAGTTATTAAGATTGGGAAGTTCCTTGACGATGAAGAATATGAGGACACTACAACCTTACTTCATGATTTTCCTAAAAAAAAAT